>VZRH01003321.1:468304-527494 GCA_013397555.1 Urocynchramus pylzowi | reverse complement strand
ACGCCGGGCCCAGGGCCGGCCCTGCCGGCGGCGCCGGGCCCCGGGCAGCGCCGCGGGGAAAGGGACGGCGCTGGGGCCGCGTTCGTGAGGCTGCGGAGAGCGCCGGTGCTGTTCCCGCTGGGAGCTGCCTTGTAGGAGCTGCGGGGGGGAAGCGGGAAGGGAGGGAGTCCCGGGCAGCGGCAGGCTGGGCTCTCGGGGCTGCCGGGTGTGAGCGGCGCTCTCGGGGGCCGGCTGTGCGGCGCTGTGTTAGGGCAGCCCTGAAACAGAGCCTTTCCTTGCGGGAAGTCTCCGTGTGCCGTGGAATTGCAGAGGAGATGAAAACGCACCGAACTAGAAAAGAGCATTCTTTCTCATGGTCGGAAGCAGGCAGCTCTGAAAAGGCAGCACAAACGCTCAGTCTGAATGGAGAGAAGGTGCACTGGGAACTCGTGATTTAGCTCTAGGGTCAGAGATTTTAAGATAATGTCTTGAGCGTACCGTATTTCCTAGCAAATATGCTGAGGACTGCTTGGGCGTTAAAATACAAGAAAGCAGTTGGTATTTCTTAGTTATGTTAACAAATAACTCGTTTTCTGGCAGTGCATTTTCTTGGATTTCTGGCACCTTTCTTGCAGTTCTGGTGATTAGAGGACTCATAGTTCATTGGAAGGGATGCATCTCACATCAGAGCAGAAATGGTGACTGTGACACTTCAGTTTGCACGGTCAGGTTTTGAATTAAAGGAGTGTAACTGGTACAGGTCCTTCTTATGTGTGGCTGAAGTAGAAGGGAAAGGAGATGAACAAATGGCCAGAGGATACCAGATTTTTCGTGTGAAACCATTCTGATCTACTGGTTTCATAACTGGTCTTTAAACAAATTCTCAATGCTTAAAGTAGGGTCCTGTCTTTGTATAAACAGAATGCTTTGAGGTTTTGAAAATGTGAATAGCAAGTTAAACTAAGAAATTTTCTGGTGCACAGAAACACGGGCAATCATATAGATTGTATTTTTATGTGTGAGTTCAATAATGTGGATTTGTTTGTGGACCTTTTGAAGCTTAGGCATTATTTAGTGTCAGTTGAACTGGTACTGGAGGCAAATCTTTTTTCTATGAGGGCATGCATCTCTTGCTTTGTAGAGAGGTTAATTTGGTCAGATCCGTGAAAGAGGTACTTATTTCTTTCATAATACTAAAACTTATAAAATGGGTCTAACTTTTTCATCTGATATATATGATAACAGAAACTGCATAAAATGAAGTTGTTAATATTTTTGCAGTTAGGTAGAAAAATAACAGTTTATGGCAATTAAAATATATGTCATCATTTCATCTTTCAGAATATTGACCTGTGGCCATAATTTCAAAGTTAAAAATTAAGTTTCTAAAAAGCCAGAAGTATTTGGTCTCAGAAGTGATGTTTCTGATCTGCTAAGAGTTAAGGTCATGGCTTAGGAGAACCTGTTACTCATGGTGCCCTTGTATTTTAAGATGTTTCTGGAAGTGTTACATATTGTGGGGTTTGTAGATTCCCTGCTCTCTTCAAACTTTGGGGACTTTGTTTTACTCTCAGTTTATGGATAAAAGTAGTTCAGGCTACGTTGACAATACAAAAAATTCAAGCTACTTGAGAACACTTCTGGTTTACTTAAAAAAACCCCTACTTTTAGATTAATTTTTTACAGAAGTTCCTTAAAAACAATCACTTTCCCACAATTCTCAGTAATACTTTCTGCAACTTGTAAATAACGGCTTTTTGTGTTGAAATGACACAAACAATACATGTCTTGTTCACTGGCAGATTTAAGGCTTCAGAAGTAGATAGTTTGAGAGTGCTGATATACTTTGTGTTTTACAGTTCGTTGTCAATCCTTGTTAGCAAAGTGTATTTTCTTTCACAGAGTGAAGATACGCAGCAACAAATTATCAGAGAAACTTTCCATTTAGTATCGAAACGTGATGAAAATGTCTGTAATTTTCTAGAAGGAGGACTGTAAGTATCAAGTTTGAAATAAATGCCAAATGTTGGCTTTCATGTGTTTTTATTTCTGGTTGCAGTACAACTTTTCACAGCTGTAATGCAAATGCCATGTCACTTGAGATTTGATACATGAGGAATTGTATCATTCTGCAGCAAGCATACGTATTCTTTACCAGCTGAAGCATAGCTGTATATACCAAAATGTCTTAGGCAATAAATTTTTTTTTCCTAGTGCTGTCATGGCCACAGTGCCATATCTGGTGCCGTGATTGTTTCAGATACAAAGATGGGGAAGGAACAGGCAGATGTTGTTTTGCTATAGTCAAGCTAAAGATTTCTGGTCACATTTTAAGGGGCATTGGCATTTGCCATGCCCATTGACTCACAGAATCACAGAATATTCTGAAGGGACCCACAAGGTGTCTGAAGTGAACAGCCGTACAGGAATCCACAGCTCAGCCTTGGTGTTTTCAGCACTGTGCTCTGACCAACTGAGCTAAATCTCTAGAAAATTAAATACTTCGGAACTGTTCATTGGCTTGAACTCCTAAAATTGATAGTAGGATTCTGCAGCCTTTTTATCAGGATTTGGGTTTGCTGTATGAACTAGGAAGAACAAAAAAAGGTTTTAAATGTGCTAACTAGTACAGTTTCAACCAAGATATTTTATTAATAAAGGAAAAGCAAGGTAGCAAGGAGGAAAGGGAGGCTTATGTGTTCTGTATCTGTAAGACACAAAAAAAATCTCTTTTGAATCAACTTCATTGTTTTTGAAAGTAATCTTGCTTTAGCTGAAGAAATTCTGAAATGGAGATGTGTTTTATTCTGCAGTATTTATTAGCCATTGAGAGTAAATAGATAAAAAGCCACCTTCTGGAAGAAGGTCAGAATTGGTGGAATAAATTAATGATCACCAGTCTGTGTCAGAGATTGTCATGGTCTGTTAAATACTGTATTTATGGTTAAATACTGTATTTATGGGAATTTCTGGGTACTGAACATTGCTCTGCTAACACCTAGATTTTCTGTGTTCAGTGTCAGCTGTATGCTTAGCTGTACCATCTCAGCTAGGATGTCTTTTTTTCTCGCTCAAAATGATTCCTGATTTTTTTATATACTGTTTTTAAAATTCAAGTTATTCTTTTCTGACTACTCAACTAGTGATTCTATCATCAGGTTCTTGGAGATGATCTCAAGTTGAAAACATTCTGGCTTGAATTCTGTAAGTGAAAGGCAGAAGACATTTGGAGCTTTTTAAAAATCACAGCTGCTTAACAAGAATAAACTGAGACACAGAACAGAATTCTGGCTTTCCTCCTACTGCTCAATTACAGGGTTACCATTTCAATATTTTTTTCAATATTTTTTTCTTTCAGGATTCACTTTCTTTCAGGGTTCACTTTATAGTTTGCAGTTTACCCAAAGGCCTCAATAGTTTATGTGTAGAACTATGTGTACTTCAAGTATGAAGTATTTGAAAGAATTGGGTAAATAGATGACAAAAGAAGAAACTTCAGTTGCTAGGTATTTCCATTGTCCTATTTGTTTGTAATAGTGTTGTCTGATACATGAATATAATTCCTGCTCTTCAGAAACAAAGGGTTCTCCTTCCCTACCCCAATCCCTGCTCTCTGCCAAGCATTAATGCAGAGCAGTGTGCTTAAACAAAAGTGACCTAAAAGTTTGTTTTTTTTTCCTTCAAATCTGTGTATTCTCTCCCTGTGATAATGACAGAAACTAAAGGGATGAGTTATGTTGCACCAGATGGGTGGTTCGGTTCTGGTACAGAATTAAGGAAAAATCACAATAGTCATGGCCATGTAGGTTCAGCCTAAAAAATACTTCTGTTTCTCTAGGAGTGGGCCTCATACAGCTCAAAGCAAATGTCAGTGCTCTGATGTAGATCTTCTGTGTTTTATGTGCCTCTTTTGGAAGGCCATAGCAGAAGAGTGGAAGAACATAGCTCTTTAGACCTCTTCTCATTCAGTGCCATGATGATTAATGAGTCCATAAAAATATAATTGCTTCTGTGACTGTAAGATTGCATCATAAACCATTGCTTGAAGTATGGTCCTACTTCTCAAGATATCAAACATTTTGTAGCACAAGTGTTACATGTTCTTGGTTATTAAATGGATCATAAACCTAATTTAAGGCTTATTTTGTAATCCAAATGCCAGTCTTCATTACAGTTGGTTTTTTTCCCCTTTTGATGCTTTTCTGAGAAGGTCAGGGAAGGATTCATGGGCATACACTGTTAATCTGTAAAGCAGATTAATCCCTGTGCAGTGCCTGCCTTCTGGTGTGGAATGGAAGTACGTTTAATACCTGCTTTTTTGTGATCTCTTTGAATTGATTTTAATAAAAAGGTGCACAGGTTGATGCCATTTTTATCCATGTGGATAACAATAACTGCTTGTGTGGTAAATGTAAATTGGTCTGTCTTGTTACTTAGTCTTCCACTGGAATTATATGACAAAATAAAAGTTGCAATATCGTTGGATCTGGGATAGCTCTGGCTGTTAATAATAGGCCTCCTATTAATTGAAATAACTGTGAGGATTTGCTAAGCTTAGCCTGAGATGCTAACTAAGCTTTCCTTGTTTTATTTTCTCTTTAGATTAATAGGTGGATCTGATAACAAACTAATTTACCGACACTATGCCACCTTGTATTTTGTCTTCTGTGTGGATTCCTCAGAAAGTGAGCTTGGTATTTTAGACCTCATACAAGTAAGTTCTTTTTGCTGCTTTGTGGGCTGCTTCTTTTTTTTTTTTTTTTTGTTATTTGTAATAACTGTAATTCAACTCTGAAGTATCTTAGAACTTAAATATTTTGCTTGCCTTTTTTTGGTAATATTTGTAAGGTTGCTTTTATACCGTGAACATACCAAGAAGTGCTGAGTATTATTTTCAAATCATTTACAGTTTTCTGGGCTGTCTTTGAAAAAGATGTTGTCCAAGTTGATGAGAAAGTGAGGAAGCTGTTGGGAGCCTCCTGAACACAAACTGGGTTTTGTTTTAGCTTTTCAAGACCTTTTTTGGCTGCAGTTCAAACATTTGCTATACAAGTGTAGGTTATGAGGACTTTGATAGGCAATGCTCTGTATGTTTATATATATTTATGTATGTTAACATATATCCAGACTCACACACACATACATGCATGCATATATATACTCATTATAAATGTATAATGCATGAATATGTCGAAAACCTCTTTGGATTAAGCTTTCCTTGTGGCTTATGAGCTTTTTGACAGGTATGCCTTAGAAAAGGAGGGCAAATGCTCTCCTATGTATGTGTTCTGCACCAGGGGAATTGGGATGGGTAGGGTGAGGATTGGTTGGGAGAAAGATGATCCATAAGCCTAGGTTCTTTCTGTATCTCTATAAGAAAGGCTCAGCAGCATAAATGGTTTAATAAGATAACTGCTTAAAACATCTGAGTGAGAAGATGAGTGTAGATGGTAAATCTTGCAGCCCTTCAGGTGCTGGGCATGCTATCTTCATGTGGCATGCAGTGGAGCCCAGTTGGGTTTTCCTACTGTGCAAGGGGCAGAGCAGATCCTCTCTGTGGAGAAAAGCTTTCCCTCTTTTGAATCTTTGAATCTTTCCTGAAAGGAAAACAGCTCTTGCTAAAGGATCTTTTCAGCAGAACTTCTTGCTGCAGGTCATGGTGAGGCCATGCAGGTGGCATGCTCACCGGTACCATGTGGGAGCTGCCTGCAGGCTCCTCCATTACAGTGAGCTGGCTGAGTTTATTCCTTAGCCAAGGAATTTCTGCAGTGCATCACAGGCCTTTGTGTCTATTCAGGTTGTGTTAGGTGGATGACTAACCCCTAAACATGCAACAGTCTCTTAGTCAGAATCAGTATGTTCCATTCCTACGGTTCATTTTTGCCAAGGACATCAGAGGTTATAGATTATATTAAGATGATCCAGGCTGCTCAGCCCAGTAGAGCAGACTTGGCCTGTTCCAGTTCACTGACACCTCAAACACAATGTCCTCTGCAAGGCTTTCAGGTGCAGTTTCCTTCCAGCTCAAGGACCCATCAAGGCCATTGAGTTCAACTCCTGGCATTGCCCAGGACACCTCAATAATCACACCATGTGCCTTAAAGCATTGTTCAAATGCTTGTTAAACTCAGGCAGGCTTGGTGCTGTGGCCAGTATTTCAACTGCTAAATATGTCCATTATCACCCTAGTAACAAAAATCATGTCTGGTAATATGAACGCTCCTAGGTCAATAGGCCTCTGATTAAATCAGTGATTTTTTTCAACTTGCAAGTAAACAATTTCAAATTTTCAAATTTTTTCAACTTGCAAGTAAACAATTTCACCAATGATCAGATGTGGCAAAAAACAGTTTCATACTATGAAGTGATTTATGTCATTACATAAAACGTATCTCTCATATATATATTTTTTTATATATATATATGTGTGTGTGTGTGTGTATGTATATATATATATATATATATGAAACAGTAAATATGACTTACTGTTAAGTCTTTCAAAAGCTTGCACATCAAGAGAATTGATTTATTACATAAGTAAAATCTGCCCTGAGATATGGGACTGTATCAGTTGGTTGTTTCACTGCAGAAGCACTGTGCGTCTCTAAAGCCTCACAATTCCCTGCAGACCTTTCTTGAACCTGCACAGCTTCTCACAGACACCTCCTACAGTTCAGAACAGCTGCTCCAGTGTTGCTCCAGTGTTCCAGACAGTAGGTCCACAAGAGTGCCTGGGTGGGTAGCAGGGAAGGAAACTCCCATCTGGATTCTTAGATCACCTAGAACATTCTGCAATATCCGAACAGTGCAGCGTTAATGAGTAAGGTACACAGTAGCTGGTTGCCAGTCACATAGTGTGTCTTCTTACTTGGAAGTGCCAAAATATTTATGAACAGAGAAAAGAAGCATCTTCATACATAGACAGTGTAACCCAATTTGTATGTTCAGGTGTTGAAGCAAATTGCTTCAGCTTACTGCTACCCATAATTATATAGTCCCCAAACTTTTTGAATTAGAGAATTTAAACTTTTCTCTAAAATGTTTTGCTTCTTGTACCAAAAATGCTTCAATAGATTTTGATCCCCATGTCTTTGTATTTCACATTGTTTCCAAAAATGTCCCAGTGTTTAATTACATGACATCATAATTTCTTAAAGGAAACTGAAATAATAAAATGCTATTTCCATTTGTAGAAATATTTTGTTTTTCTGACTTGTATAATTTTGTTTATAAAACATACAGTCTCACCACAGTACCTACAGCTGTTGAGGATTCCAAATTCTCTTACACATTGTAATTCAACCATTTGATTATAGTATAGAGTATTAGAGATATATTAAATATTAAGAGTATTGAGGTTAATTAAATATTTTTAATTTCTAGACTGGCTCAGAAGGAGGATCTGTTTAATCCTTTTAGCAGTAGCAATCAGAATTGAATGTATCTTTTACTGAAAGAGTGCCCTCAGAAAATTTCTTACTAGTTGTCAATCCCACATGCAGTGTAGACTAACAGGATATACACACGGATATTGAATTAAGCAAATAAGCTTTGTTTCTTCCTGAAAGTGTTGAACCATTTTTATACATCTTTGTTTATTGTAGTTCGGAGATAACACAGGTAACAGTAAGACATCTGGGCTTTGTTATGAGTCATACATAAAATGAATTGTCTAAATAAGTAGATATGTAGTAAGTAGATATGTATAGTAGTTTATGATGGAAAGTAAAATGGTGAAAGGAACCTAGAACTCAGTATAACACTTTGGAGGTTTCTGTCATGTAAACTGAATAAATGCATAGGAGATAAGATTACATATGGCAGTCTGCAGTTCTTTTCAGCAGAAAGTTTTTGTTGGGATACCTAAGATACTTTTGTGAATGCCACTTATCCCCCCATTAGGTCAGAGCTGTTTCACAGTGAAATCTTCTTGACTTAGGCTTAATGAATATGCTGTCTGTATTACAATTCATAGACTCTGCCTTGGGTTTAATGGTGTCTTCAACTGGATTTCTTCATTTGAAAGGAAAATTCACTTTGTTAATTTTTGACCATTTTCTTCCCTTTTTTTTCTAAGTATTAACACAAATTTCTTTTTATTATATTTGCTTACTTGAATTTGGAGATAGGTCAGCATCTGTGCTACACTTAGGTTTTGCAGTCTTTTGGATTCTGTAAATTCTGTCATGCTATTTTAGCATCTTTGTGTTAGCCTGTGAAGTGTAAGGTTTTAGTGCATGGAAGGAAAATATGTGTGAAAGCACAACTAGCTGTAGACTGCCATAAGGAAAAAAATGAGGGGCATTTACAGTGGTACCTTAACTATGTTATGGACCTAAGAGCCTATGTCAGCTCCAAGAATTTGTGAGTATCTTAGCAAGCAGCAGAGTCTGTGAGATCAGTCTTCCATGGGAAATTCAATGGAGCCTTTCAAGGTAATGGTGTTCAGTGAGAGGCATGTGGGAAGTGCAGTGCAGTTTATGTAACATGTTTTTCTCTGTTCATAAGGATAAAGGATCCTGACCAGAGATGCTTTTATGCTAATTAAATAAAAAACAGAGAGGCATATGACTGGGATGAGAACTCTCCAAGGGCAGATTGAATTACTTCTGTCCTCAGGTTTACCATTGCTCTTTAGGTAAGGAAGTAGAAGGGGATATTCTTGGTATGAGTTACTCCTGTTGTTTTTAGCTCATCTTTTGTACCTGCTTTTGTTAGTATTTGACATTATCTGTGCTCCAATACATTTAATTGATTAGGTGTTCTGAGTTTTCTGCTGCCCTTGTTATCTTTCTACTAATGTATGACTTACTCCATTTTTGTCTTATTTGCTTATTTTAAAAATAAGCAATTCATTGAAAAGGTGATGTTTTGTTTTGACATATGGCTGAGTAGAGGGAGCTCCAGGCTCACGTATATTCACTAAAAGTTTCATATTTTGTTCATATAATTTACGCTTCCAGTGTGTATCTGTCATTATTAAAGCATATTTCTTACAAAAGAAAGGTGTAGGGCTTTTCCTTTTTTTTTTTTTTTTTTATGCTTTCTGTTTACTTACATGGAGATGTGCATGGTTTTTTCTTTTTACCATAAAAGATTATAATTTCAAAAATGAAACACAAGGGGGAGCTAGTAATTAATTGCGCCTGCATCCTTATCTTCCTGCTATTTCACTCATTTATTTATGTTACACTTCCAGTAATGTCACATGGTGCATCTGAACTGATGTGTGTGGAGGGTGTGTGTGTCTCAAAACAATTTATGTGTTTTCTCTTCTGGTTATTGATCTACAAGTCTGCAGCATTTCAAGTGATTACTGAAGTACTTAAATTTCAGCACTGCTTGACACAGCATGCAATTCATTTGACTCAACTAAAATTCAGATGAAAGTGACTCTGATTTTATTTACCATTTCAATTATTGCAGGCATATGAAAATAGTCCAAGAAATGTTAGTGTGAAAAATCTAGTTTACCTTCCAGACCAGTATTTTAAAGACCATTTATAATAGATGTAGACCTTGTCATTTCTGGCTTTCTTCTGAATGAATTCGCCGTCATGAATGGAAGATGGGGGAAATTTCCAAAGTTTCCATGAGAAATCCTTGGTCAGTGAAAAATCTCTGTGAAGGAATAGTCAGTGCCAGCTGATTTCCCTTAGATTAAAAAATGTCTGTTGCACATTACTGGTCATGCATTGTAATCAGAGATTTGTGAGTTTATTTAGTGTGTGGTGGGGTTGCTGTGTAATTGGTAAAGGCTTAAAAGTAACCACTCCAACAGTGGTTGGAGTTTTGCTATATTTACTGGAAGCTTGAGAAGCTTTATTTTCTGGAAGAATGTCAAAAAAGTTAAACTTTTGTGTTGTTGATGTGTGAGCCTGCATGCTGCTGCTGAACACATGTGTGGGGGGGTGTTTTTAGGATTCTTGAGTTGCCTTTCTCTTTAATGGGTTCCTTTGTTTTCCAAGGAACTAGACAGATATCAAAGTCAGAGTGTGTGAATCATGTGCAAAGTTGGTGACTGTATGAGGAATAGTGTCACACTCTTAGTTTTTGTAACTAAAACTGTTGGACAGAGGTTGCATTTACCCTGTTTCCAATCTTCTTCTTGCAGCTAATATCAAACAGCACTGTCCTTGTAACTGCATTCTCCTAAGGTGCAAGGAAAGTAAGAGAACATGTTTGGTGATTTGTTTTGCTGCATATGTTGTCAAATGTGTCGTTTTTTCTGCTTAACATACAAGTTTTTTTGTTTGCTCTCATCCCTTCTTTATAGAAGACTCTTATTACCGCAATGAATTAACAACTGCTTGAAGGAAAAAAAATCCTGCTTTGCTTAGCTTCAGCATAATTTAACAGAAGCATATTCATTTTCTTAGTTAACTTGTCACTGAACCTTATTGTCCTGAGAGCGCCTCTGAATATGCTCTGTGTTCCTAGTTTACGTGACAGATTTGTATTTTTGGTGTTAAAGAATAGTCTAAATGCATGGATCACTAGTTAATTTGTAGTTTGATTTCAACATTTTAAAGACTTAAATAGTAGTAGTAATAGCAAGGGCAGGGTGTGATCATCCTCTCTTGCAGTGTGAGCAGGATCTGAATACCAGCGATTAAGATGTAAAAGTAATCTTCGTTGATAATGCAAGGTTGACATTTGGGAATGGGTGGTGTCAAGCAGGTCTGTTTGACTGGGTCAGTAGGTATAAATACATGTCTGTAGAAGCAGGACTTCTGTCCACAGAGAGTGGAGGTGGATGGAGTTACGTCCAGGTCAGCAGTAGTATTCCCCAGAGCTGGGTGCTGGGGCCAGGCCTCTTTAATATCTTTATCAATGATCTGGATGAGGGGTTTGAGTATCACCTCGGCCAGTTTGCAGGTGACTTTGTGCTGGGTGGGAGTGTTGATCTGCTGGAGGGATGGGCCAAGGTTGGTTGTAGCAGGTTTGACAGCCAAAAGCCAGGTCCTGCCCTTGGGTCACAACAGTCCCTGCAGCGCTCCAGGCTGGGGCAGAGTGGCTGGAAAGCTGCCCAGTGGAAAAAGGCCTGGGGGTGCTGGTTGACAGCATGTGAACATGAGCCAGCTATGCCCAGGCAGCCAGGAAGGCCAATGGCAGCTTGGCTTAGATCAGCAGTAGTGAGGCTAGCAACTATCCCTCTGTACTGGTGAGGCCATGCCTCAAATCCTGTGTCCAGTTTTGGGCTCCTCACTGCCAGAAAGACACTGAGAGGGTGGAGCAAGACCAGAGAAAGGCAATGGAGCTGGTGAAGGGGCTGGAGCACAAGTCATAAGGAGTGATGGCTGAGAGAGCTGGGGGTGTTTAACGTGGAGAGAAGAAGGACTGGGGGGAACCTTACCTTTCTATACAACTATGTGAAAGGAGGTTATAGAGATGCTTCAATCTCTTCTCCCAAGAAAGAAGAAATAGGACAAGAGGAAACAGCCTCAATTTGTACCAAAGGGGCTTAGACTAGATGTTAAAAAAAATTTCTTTGAAAGGGTTTCAGACATTGGAACGGGCTGCTCAGGGAAGTGGTGGAGTCGCCATGCCTATTGTGTTAAAAACATCTAGATGTGGCACTCAGGGACTTGGGTTAGAGCTTGGTTTGGCAGTGCTGGCTTACCTGTTGGACTCATTCATCTTTAGGTTTCCAACTTAAACGATTCTGTGATCTGTGTCAGAACATGGTTTCTCATTCCTATTTTTCTGGACCTGGCAGTTTAAAATCTGGGGCCTTTCAAATACTAAGCTTGGGTTCATAAATCATGTGGAACAGAGAATGAAAATAAGGTGTTTGTCTCCCATATTGCTTCTTTAGGATGTTTGAAATAAGAATTGAATAAAAAATTGCATACAGTGACAGCGTAATAAATAGTATTAAATACACATTGTGACAAAACGACCTTGAAACATACAAAACTGATTAAAATTTCTAACAAGTTGAAGTTTATTTTCTTGCCATTAATAAAAGATCAATAAATTTTTTCAGAAATTTGTTTTAACTTTGAAGACCCTAAGCTCAATTTTACTTTTAACTTAGAGAGATCTGGACATAACCTATGTCCATAGGAGTTATCCCTTGGACAAAGGGAGCTGTGCGTACAGCTCTCTAAGACTGGAGTCTCTGACAGCACTCACCACAACCACATGGTGATTGGCATTCAGGAACTTCAGGACTGCAAGTACAATCATCATTTCATTATCTGGGTTATCTGGGGACCAGGTGCTCTTGGAGTACCAAAGTACAAACGTAAATGCCAAGGAATCTGTTCCAGAAACACTCAGAGCAAGGTGATGTAGAAGGCTGTATGTGGCAGGGAGCATCAGTGGCTGGAGTGCAGCAGCTGCTTGGATTTTTATGCTTTTATATTCTGGATTCAGAAAGGATTTATTTGCCTGTGTGTGAACTGCTGTAGACTGTTCTAAATTTATATGGTAATATGCCTGACAGGATCAGGAGGTGTGACATTAAGACAGACACCTTTTTCATCCTGGATTCAGTGGGTCTGTACTGTACTGCTGCTGGAAGGAGTGATGCTGCCAGTTAACAGCAAAGTTAACAGTCTGGTTAACTAGGAAATGCCTGCAGTGCAGTAATTATTAAAAACAGTGATGGGAAAAGCTGGTTTGCTTTGCTTCATAATTGAGTTCTAATGAAATAGGAAGGAGTACTTTGAGTCACAGCTGTAAAAAATTATAGTGTAGGTTGTGTTACTGGTTTTTCAAGATGTATCTGTTTTTTAAAACAGTGTGACTTTAAGCAGAGTTTAACCTAAATTGGCTTGTGCATACAGTTTTGCCCTCTACATAGATAACATACTTGTGACATAATGTTAACCACATAATTTCTGTAGATGCCTTTAACACCTTAAGATCTGACCAGTGTTTAATTTCTGTATTTGCTTTTTTCAAACCTCAAACCTAATGGAACTCTAGAGTTTTTGTTGAAGATTGACCTTTGGTGCTTTCTTCCCCTCTTTGCAGGTATTTGTGGAAACGCTAGACAAATGTTTTGAAAATGTCTGTGAGCTGGATTTAATCTTCCATGTAGACAAGGTACTGTGGTGACATCCTGTAATATTTTTATCAAGTAAAATGTTTGGTTTGGCTGATACTTGGTATTAAACTCTGCCTTACTTTCCAGAGAAGGGTAATAAAACTGGTGAGGGGTCTAGAGAGTAAGTCTTGTGAGGTGTGGCTGAGGGAGCAGGGCTTGTTCAGGCTGGAGAGGAGTAGGCTCAGGGGAAACCACTCTGCTCTCTGCAACCTCCGTAAGGGAGATTGTAACAGGATGGGTGTTGGTCTCTTGTCCCAAGTAAACATGGACAGACAAGAGGGGATGGCCTCAAGCTGGATACCTCTTCCCTGAAAGAGTTGTCAGGCATTGAGGCAGACTGCCTGGTGAAGTGATGGAGACACCATAACCAGAAGTGTTCACGAAATAACTAGACATGGCACTTAGTGCTATGGCTTAATCAATGTTGTGGTGTTTGGTCAAAGGCTGGACTTGAGGATCTTGGTGGTCTTTTCCAACCTTACTGATTCCTTGATTCTATTAATTAATTATCAATGAAATCTAGACTGTTTCTGCTAAAATACTACTTTTACTACATGAAAGCTGCAATTGAACATGCCTTTCTGAGGAACAATAAAATAATAAGGGAGATTTGCATAATAATATTGCACATAAAATTGTAAAATCTAAGACATTTGAATATTCTTAAAGTAGGAAGAGCTTCAAGAAATAATGTGTTCTATTTTGTTTATGGTTAGGTTTTATATAACTCCGAACTGAAGTTGTTAAGTGTTTTCCAGTTAGGATTGGAAGGTGCATTTCATATGCTATGATTGTGTAATTTAAATGCTGTGTGGATCTTTCTGTTTGAAGTCGCAAATGGGCGTTGTCTTTTTTCATTCATTTAGAAACAATGTTGTTTGAATATTCCCAGCTGTAAGAAACAAGTGTTGTACTTACTAATCTAGTTTAGAGAAATGCTCTTACTATAGCCACCTTTCATTTAAAAGGACTTAAATGCTCTTACTATAGCCACCTTTCATTTAAAGGACTATTTCTTGCTGTAATACCCAAAATGCTGAGAATTTAATATACAGAATTTATTCCTTCAGTTGCATTTTGTGCCTACAGTTGCTTTCTGTGCAGTCACCTATCCTGTGAAGATCTTTCTGTGAATATCTGATCTGTGAACATCTTTCCACATCAACAGCAAAAAGGAAAGGAAGATAGAAAAAGACTGAAAATAATACCAAGTTAGGTATCTGAAAGAACTACTTCAGACTGACTCAGTTGGTTTAAAAATCAGGAAGTTCTTTTGGAAGAAGCACTTGCACCTTGACCAGACAGTGAAATGCAGATTACCTAGAGTGAGTGTTTAATGAGTCCTTGAAATCATGAAAAGTCATTAGGATTTCTAATAATTTCCATTACTGGAACATGTTGGATATTTCCAAAATGACAGATTAAAGTACAAAAGAGTTTTTGAGTGGTTTATATATTGGCTTCTGAGCTTTTAGAACGAAAGCACTGAAGTCATTTCGTGGGAAGGTTTGATCTTTTGCTGAGATGTACCCCAAGCTATTGCTCTGTAGCATGTTTCATTAAAGGGTATTGAATAACGTAACTTCACACACAAAATATTTCTAATAATATGTAGAGAACTTAGGGGCTTCAAAATTTAAGTTTCTTGAAGAATATACTGAGATATGAGGTATTTCTTCTTGAAAATTACATACCAAATGGAGACTAGAATTTAACTGATCCATTTGATTTGCTAAAAATCTGAAAATTTGCCTGAGAATCCCATTGAATGTTTAGACTAGAATTTTCAAACTCTGAGGAAAATTGGAACCCTAAAGTTAGATATTTTAGTAAAAAATAATCCATTTTCACAATAAAAGTCAGAGAATCCTTGAGTTAAAATGCTCTGAATGTGACATTAACCAGTGCAATGATTTTTAACTTGAGTGTAAATGAACGAAAGAATTCAATATAGAGACATGAACTTCTGTAGAAGGCAAGGCTGCCACCAGCTGTACAGTAGCATTAGTTGGGCAGCTCTGACTATTTGATGTCATCTCCATTCTCCCTTTTTTTTCCCCCTCCAGTTAAAGTTCATCAGTATTGTTGTAGGTCAGAGAACAAAACAGGAAGATGTATCTGTGAGAATTAAATTAGAGTGTTAAATTGTCCTTAAACTGCTGATACAGTCAGCTTGTCAAGAAGCATAATGCACTGAGCCTTCAGAGTTAATACATTAACTTTCTTGTTAATATATTTCAAGTGCGCAAAAGGGAAAAACAGCAGCTGCTCCTGTTTGATCTTGACAGTCTTAGTTATAATGGGTGCTTATGTGTGGGTGCTGTTTGGGGTGAAATCTTTAAAATATTTGTATTTTGAGTGATCTGATATTGAGGAAAGTGAGGATTGGCTAAGTTATTTGAATGAGAGTTGTTCTGTGTCTTCAGTTCTTGATGGAGCTGTGGGAGGTTGCTTTCTTGCAATTCTCTTGTGAGAGCTGCTTAAACCAACATTTTTTCTTGTAAAAAGATGACGTGGCATGTAGAAGAGTTAAGCTATAATCTCAACAGCTGTTGCCTCCTTAGTAACATTTTATGTGGTATTTTCTGTAAGGAAATGTTTATGCTCATCAGGTGTTTATAATTGTACAGGATTCAGTGGTGACTTAGAGTAACCTGGAGCCAAGCCAGATGCTTATTCAAGAATATTGATAGGGTATGGTAAATTCATTTGAGAATGGAATATATGTGGGAATGAGTGTTTCTAATGGGCTGTAGCAGATGAGAACCTGGGGTGTTGGGGAGTGTAGTTCATACAGGAGAGAATTTAACTTCTCTTCATCTGTATTACAAGCAGCCAAAAACTTGTTATAGCTGGAGCAAGAAATTTTCACATGTCTTGTGAGGAGGAGGGGCAGGTTTATTTCAGTCCTGCACTGATTCCTATACTGAGTCCAAGAGTTTAATGCTTTCTGATGAAAAAGGCATCACTGAAAGCTATTATACAGCTAAAATAATAGAATACATTCACCTAGGGATGTAAGGGAATACTTTGTTTTTTTCACTAGTTTTTGGCACCTATTGAAATATCTCTGGGAGTATCATGATCTCTTACAAGAGTTTATTATCTAACCAGATGAGTGAACCATCCAGACTCAAATTTCTTGAAGACAAGAAAACGTGTTCGCCAAATATTCCTGAGAGAGTTTTTTTGTTGATACATTCCTTCTTATTTAGAATATGCATTCATGTTTTTAGAGAGTGCATCGAACATAAATAGGAAGCACTCCTGATTTTTGTAAAAAGACTTCAAAACTGTTTTTACAAAGCAACAATTTCCAGTTTTAAAAAGTTGATGTTCTCAACAGTCAGATCCCTTTTGGAGTATAAGATGTCTATTTGTTGTGGCTTTAGCCTTTCACTTAAATACTATTTTGAATACACTATTGAAGTCTCTTTTGCACTTAGTTTCCACTTAATGCATTTTTATTTAAGATTTTTTTGTTGTTGTTTCTTCACAAAAAAAAGTAGTGCTTTTTTAAATAAGAAAAGATAGACAATAATGTGTATTTGTACATTCAATATGTATTTGCAATGAATTTTAATTTGAAAAGAAAAAACAGTTACTGTTCATTTTTGTCTTGCTGCTGCTTGCATATGAGCAAACATATTTAAGAGGAGGGAGTCAATGGATTATGATAGTTACATAACTTTGTTAGTCAAAGCTGTGATTTCCTTTCATATGGAGATTACCAAATAAAATTAATTAAATGCTGTTATTTAGAAAGCCATCCCTTTTGAAGAAAAGTGGGGCAAGACAAAATAGTCAAGCTTCTTTAAATCCATCTACGATTTGAATATTTTTAAATACTGTGTGTTAGACTTAACTGTTGTACTCTGAAAGTAGGAAAAAATGCAGAGAAAGGCAAGAAGGATGACCCAAGGTATTGGGTGGTTCGCATTGAGGAAGAAGTTAAATATTCTAGAGACTGGAGGCAAAGGAGTAAGAAGTATATAGGAAGAAAGGTTTCAGTAGAGCCCAAAGGGGCCTGAAGAGGAGCTATTTTCGGCCTTTCTAGGTACATTAATTCTAAATGTGTTCAGAAATACACTTGAAATTCATCAGGGAAACAAATTCAGTTTTGTTTTTAGGTATGGTACAAAACCAAGAACTGTGTTTGTTTTTGATGTACTACTTCCAGATTATTTGATTTAGAGATTTACCTCTTTCCTTGATCCACGGGGAAATTGGGATAATGTCCAAAATAGTAGGTAGGATTATGCTTTTGAGTATAATTTCTACTTTTGAAAAGTAGAAAAATACTCCTTGTCTTCAGATGTAAATACTAATACAAGATTAAAATATTATGCATTACATGGTAACCCTGGATTTTTACAAGTGTGCAGAAGGATGCCTTTTAAAAAAGCAAAAGACCCAAACCAAGTCTTTAATACTGTTTGAATGCAGACTCTGAAGCAGCAATTTATGAACCAGAGCTTTCATCCTCAAGTCAGGCTGCAGGGAAGAGGGATATTTAAACATACCCATTTCAGTAATGTCCACAGCTGGTTTATGTGCTCCTGCAGCTTGAGTCCTAGCTGTCAGTCTTAGCTGTAGATACTGAAGACTCCATATTTATCAGGTGTCTCAGGAATGTCATTTCTGCTTCTGAGCCAAATCTTGGGATCTGTGATGGGATGGGTGAGCATCGGAGTCGCTTCCTTCTCAGGTGTAGCCCAGAGGAGTGTTTACACATCTACTTGTGAGCAATTTATTCAGTCTTGTAGGACCTGCTTCCTAGAGGTGTTACTGCTGTTGATGCTAATTCATACTCTAATAATTGGATGGAAAATGGGAACAAAGAAGGAGGAATGTGAAATTTTCTTAGCATTGATAAGTGGTATAGCAGATGAGTTTGTAACAGAGCTGTGAACAAAGATACTGGAGAAATGAACATGAAATGATGAGCTTTGTTTCCAACTGCCTTTAGATTAAATGCTGACATTAATTAAGTGACTTACAGAATACATGTTTCCCTGTATTGAGGTACCTAGACCATCTTTCCAGATTGTATGTAGGATATTTTGCATTTTTAAATTCTCTTTTGGTCTCTTTTAGGTCCATAATATATTGGCTGAAATGGTCATGGGTGGAATGGTTTTGGAGACCAACATGAATGAAATTGTCACTCAGATTGATGCTCAAAATAAACTGGAGAAATCTGAGGTAAGAGTGATGCACTGTGTGGTTTCTAAACTAAAAACAGGGAGCATGCTATATAATGCTCTTTGTCTTTCGTAGCAAACTAAATAGTGTAAACTGCCTGCTTATAGTGCCAAAAATTTGCAGTGTATCTCAGGGTGTTGTACCTTTCATCAGAAGTAATAAACTGCTTAGTCGCTGCTGATTAGATTTTGCTTTTTGTATATAATTGCATTGTGCACCATTGCTATTAAGATATGTCTGTAGTTCTCTAAGTTTCTGTTGTAGAAAACCTTTTAGTTCCAGCCTACTTGCTATGCTGGACTAGTGACTTCAGCACTTAAATGGAATTAGTAAAGAAACAAAGACTACATATTCCTGTCTGATAGTATGCTTCTAAGCACCTGAAATAAATAGCAGCAGTAATACTGCAACACAAGGAAATAAATTGGACTAAAGTGGACTAGATAGACTTTAAAGCCCAGTTTTAGACCCCTCAAAGTAAATATGGGTTCTGCAGTTTTGATAATCTGAGCCTTTGGTCTTCAGTGAGTGAGAAAATTATATTCTGTATTTGTCCATACTGGGCTGAGTGAGGGATCACACAAGAGTTTTGTGAATCCTTTTTCAATTCAACAGTTAATTAATCCTTTTTCATTCATCAGTTAATAAATTTGTGTTAAGGAAAGACATTTAGATTAAGAAAGGATCTTATAATTACTTTATCTTTGATACAGAATAGTCCTGTCCTTTTAACGTCACCATATGTGCCTTGTAAGCCAAAGTGCTGCTAATATATCTTTGCTAAGTCTGTCCTGGATTCTAAATGATGGGAGTAATTCCACAGAAGAGTACATCAAAGCAATAATATCCAAGTTTCTAAACAAGCCTTTGCTTGAATTGGAGACTTTCTAAAGTTGAAGTCAGCTGAGCAGAATGAAATCTTCTGGGTATCATAAATATGAACTAAATGGCATTTTAGGAGAGGACCCAGAGAACTTCTTTGTTCTAACTGAAGTGCAATAAAGAGAAAAATGAAATTTTGAGCTTTTTTTGTGGTACAGTGTATACTGTTCTTACTCTGCAGTCTCAAGCTGTGCCACCTCAAGTTTTTTTAATGCATTTAATTGCTTGTTTTGCGCAACTTCCAAACTATATCCAAGAGCTGGTCAACAATATATGAAAAACAAGGAAAAGCTAGGTATGATATGACAAAATACATAGCAATATGCATCTGAAAGAATTCTATAGTAGATTTTGAACATGTCCAAAGTGTTCATTTTAGTGTTTTTCTCACACTCAGAATGAAACACTGATCACAGAAATTAATATTTAGAGTTATTCTCATAAATTTTTATTATATTTGAATAACTTCTGTATACATACTCTTTTCCTTATTTGATAAAAAAGAAGTTGTGTTCCCAAAAGCTGAACTTGCTCAGCAGTTGTGTTCTACCAGGTATTATGTACATATTGGTTCTATCTGAAAGCATTTAATTATGTAAATTCTGTTACCAAATCAACTGTAGACCAATTTCTGACTAGTCTTCTGAATAACATCGATTCAGTGCAGCCAGCTGCAATACTTGCTGTCTTCCATTATTCATCAACAAGTCATTCTTTCTTTTAAGAGCTTTTAGTATAAAAGTAGGTGGTAGATGATCTGAAAAAAACCACACAGAACTTGAAGTATATACAAAGCAAAAGGAATTTATTCCTTTACATTCAGCAATGAATTATAGAAGGTAAAGAAGTAGCAGTGATAAATTAAAACACTTGGTGACTGGGATAAAGCAGAACATTTCACAGCCTGCTCACCACAAATACTTTCTTTTTCCTTAGTTCAGTGACTATTTCTTTTCAAATTTAACTTACTCTAATGCTGAGATACATCACAATACCTGATAATTATTTCATTAGATCATTAAGCTTTTGTTTCATGTATATCCACAGAAAATTCCTGATTGCTATTTCTTTTCCTGTTGTCTTTTTGATCAAGATTGTAAGTCTTTGAGTATGTCTTTCCTGAACACATATTTTCAAGACACAAGCAAATCCATGTAAATCAAAATAAGTAATAACTTCATAAATTTTGAATGCTGGTCACTAAGAAAATCAAAACTAGTGAATCTTCTTTGTTTTCCTTAATTAAAAAAAAAAAAAAAATAGAAATTAGTATTGACATAGTCTGTAGTTTATAGGAGTGCTACCTGTGCCCCACAGCACTGTTGCTTTAGTCCCTTTGGCTTTTAGACCACCATCACACCTCTTGCATTTACAAAGCAGCTATTTTAAGGTTAAATTACCTTTTCTTTTATAGCTCAAATGATGAAACTAATAAAGCTGTAACTGGGTTGCAGTTTCAGAAATACTTCAGGGGTTTTTTTGCCCATCTGGCTTTCAGTAATATACAAAATTTAGCTATTTAACATCAGGTATTTGTTTAGTTATGCACTAGGTTTTTAAACAGGCTTTTAGTTAGAATTTAGTGAAAAAGACTGAATGTATTTATTAAATCTACATATATTTGAGCAAAGCTATCAGCTCGAGGAATTTGTGAATATTTTCAACAGAGATTAATTAAACCACTATGAGGGAGTCCCTAGCTTTGATTTGTGATTCAGCTAATATTGTTTGGATGGGCTACAAAAGAAACTCTTTGTACCCTGAGAAATGTCTTATATGCATTTCCCTGACTTTCAGTTTAGTGTTAATCTGTGAATGGGTTTCTGGTCAATCCTAAAGCCAAAGAATCATGGTATTAAAGGGAGGGAATTCTTTGGGAGAGGGGTCATTGGGATTTTATTCTGAGCTTCTGGAAGTATTGTAGGTAAACCTGGGCTACCTCTTCTCTATTTGGAGTGTTCAACTGCGTGTGATTTAGACTTTTAATCTGGGCCTCATTTTTTCTGAACCTCCTGATCTTTTCTGGCTCTTTCCATTCTTCTCTCTTACAGACCTTTATCTTTCAGTCTCCCAGACAGGACAGGTAGACAAAGGTATTGCTGACTTTTAGAAAAAAATGTACTTTTAACAAAAAGGGAAAGCAAAATGATGTCAAAGGCAATAAATTACGTAGGCCAGACTCAAAAATTATGTGTAAAAATACCCATACTAGTCCTTGTAGCCTACTTTTTGTGCTAGTTTCTTGTAGTTCCCTCATCTTTTTATTGGCTATAGTGTATTTTACTAGCTTTTCATTGACATCATATTTTTTATTTTATTTCTCTTCCTGCATTTTAGACTTTAACTTTTCTTTGTATCATTGTTAAGAAACAAAGGTATGTGAACTTGTGTGAATATTAGCCAAAAAATCCTGTGAAATTAATGTCAACAAAAAATTAACACACAGATAACAAAATAAGATATGATCATGACATAATACAAATAACTCCTTTGTTGGGAGAATTTTGTCCCTAATAATCTAAAATAAGTAATACAAACTCTTTTGCTTCACCATTTAGTATTTCCAGATAAAAGCAAAGAACTTTTACCTGCTTGCAAAAAGTTTCAGAATAAGCTTCAGTTGAATGAAACATCAAAAATCCCACCACCAAAACCAACAAACTGAATAGTTCTGCATGCAGAGAATAAAATTATCAGTGCAATTTGTAAGGATGATGTAGAAATTCCGAAGTTGATCATCCAGCCTTAAGGATGTTGAACCTAAAATAAGAAGGGCTGTCAGCATGTACTCAACTTCAGATGTACATTTGCTGTCATTATAATCTGAATGTCCAGATTTTGCTCTAAGATAGCCTGGTATCTACAGTCCCTGAACATGAATGTTGACAAAGAACAGAAAAAGGAGAATGAAATTGTATGTTTGAAGTTCAGTTTATGGTTAGTGTCACCTGCCATCTGTTGTTTGAAACATTTAGTTTAGCTCAACAGTTTGAATATCAGTCAGTGTTAATGGCAGTACTTGAAAATTAATTTCCACTTGTTTCAAGTCTCTGTGTATTCAAACTGCAGGTATTTTAAACAGGTGGAATCTTTAACAATTGAAACTTATTTAATTTATTAATAGCTTTGCTCCTTACTTTTTATGTGATATTCCTAGGATACTGTACTGCAATGCCATTAAGATTTAACAAATATAAACTCCACAATTGGATTTAGTAGCAATGAGTTGTAAAAGCATTAGCTAAAAATAGTTCTTGGTAATATGCAACATTTTAACCTAAATTTAAAGTATGCTACAGCACATGAAGAAAATCAAGGATGTGACCTTCACCTGCCTAATGTGTTAACTAACACTTGTAACATACAGTCTGTATTTCATTGGTAGCACTAGGGAGCTTGATCTCAGATTTTTTGTTTGGTTTCTTTTTTGGTTTTGTTTTTCTTTTTGTGCAAAGCTACTTTTCTTTTTCTGTGTTCTGCTCACACATATTCTGTTTTTATTTTTGGGTCTGGCAATGAAAAACAAACAAAGAAATAATTAATCATTCCCATCCATTACTCTTTTTGTGATTCAAGTGCTTAAAATTTCTAAGAGTATGTCTTAAGTCTTCTTATCTGTTTGGCCTCATTTTGATATACTTGCAGACTTCATTTTGGTTTTTCTCTAATTACGTTCATTTATTTAACCTCATGAGCAGGGGACATGATCATTCCTTTATATTATGTATCACATCCTTTCATGATTTCATATCCCTGCTGCTTTGAAGTCATACTTGTTCTGAAAAGAAGCATTGCTATGAAACACCAGCAGCAGAGAGGTCCTAGTACCTCTGAAGTATCTGGAAAAGGGTGGCTTATTTTGCAGTGTTAGCCTTCATTATTTTGTTTTCCAGTAGGCTGTGATTTTTATATATTTATTTTAGTGCTAGCTAGCTCTGTGTAGAGTTATTTGGGATGACAGTTGGAACATTTTTGTTTGTATATGCATATTAACAATGTTTGTGATGTGGAATACTTTACCCAAATGATCTGAATTTCGTTTTAAAGAGTAAAACAAGGTTGCTGGGATGACTTTGATATGAAGTTACCAGTTGGGCATTCTAAGAAAGGGCGATGATAAGAACAAAGAAAATTTATTCCTATAGTGATTAATAATGACCTAAGTAAATCAGTGACAGCTTACGTTTCTCACTTGATAGATTAGGACCAGTAGAGTAAAAATCCTGTTACTAAATGTGTCTATTTCAATCTATGAAATAGTGTCTTTTTTTGCATATATGGTATTGCTCTTTAAAAGCATATGAACATGTTTACAAGCATTTTTTTGCAATAATGGAACCTAAAATTTTAATATGCAGCATTTCAACATTAAAGCACATCCTTCAACAACAAATGAAATTGAGAGTGCAAAGGAGCTGCCGCAAAACTGTGTTGTATTGGCTTATTGTTATACCAGCTGTATGCAATTCATATTGTCTTTCTAAAATTGCATTAATTATGTCTTAAGAAGTTTCAGTTTCACTTGCTTTAGTCATTTGCTTGCTGTGACAGACAGTTCATCATTCACTGCATGTTTAAAGCTTGCTACATATTTTGTTTTTTCTTTGCACATCACCAACTTACCTGTTGAATTATATGATAAAAAAAGCAGGTGAAACTTGTTGAGTTCAGTGTTAAGAGTGGAAGCTGTATTAATCAGGTGTCTAGAAAATGCCTCAAAAGCACACAGGGCTGAAAGTATTCACTTTTTGTACTTTTGTGTTTGTAAATACAGTTCGCTTCCAGTGAAAGAAATGGAAGGACTGTGTACTAGTTCACTGCCTGACATGCTAAAAAGGAGTGCTAAGGAGTTCAAATATGAATTGTATTCGTTATCCAGATTGGGAGTTTTAGTGCTTTTCAGTCATTTTATCCATTAGACATTTTTTATGAGCTGTTTGCTCTCTCTTAGAAATGCTGTGTAACTGTATTTTGCTTGGTAGGGTGGACTCAGTAGCATTCTGCTGTGTATTTTATGTATCCACTATTTACAAATTCACTTAATGCAGAGAATTCCAGGAGAAGAGAATGTAATAGTTTGAAAATCTCTACTCCAGCGTCTGATAGTGAAAGATAATCTCACTGTCAAAAAAAGAGGTAATCTGACAATCACAGCAGTTTTATCAGGGATCTTCACTGAGCTTGATCCAGAATGGTCCTCATGAAACGTGACTGTTGGAAGTTGTGACTATGTAGGGGGGTGAAAGGGCAGTGGTTGTGTCAATTGTGGTATTTTTAATAGTTCTCAATTGTGTCTCCATTGTATCCTCTGCCATTGGGGCGGGAGGCAGGGACTGTAAGTCTGTATAAAGAGGATGGTAGCAGGTAGGTAAAAATAATAACCAGTTATACTAAAAATGTTATTTGTCCATTAAGAATAAATAACTTCCATTAAATAAGGGTAAAGAATATCCATCCAAGTCACCCAGAAGGCATCTCTCCTTTGACTTGCCAGCCATGTGCTACCATGTCATTACTTATTATATTTTTCTGGTTTTCCATTGTTTCAGTTGTAGATTGTACGATTCATTGCTTTTAATTAGTATTTTCGTCTTCTCTATGGAAAACAGTTTACATTGCCACATTTTGCTTAATGAATTTTTCTTCCATTACTGCAAATAGAATTTAAAGGATTAAAAGCATTTAGTGTTTTATCCAATAAGATTTCAGTGGAAGTTACTTCTTGATTTAAAATTGGTATTTCCGAGTTCTCAGATGTAACAGTACAGTGTTGGGCATCTTCCTGCCTTCTACACTGTTTTTTAATAAATAGAAAGAAATTGCAATGTCTAATACTGCTCCTTTAACTTATTGCAGATTCAGGGATGCAGATTTTGGATACTTGCATTTCTTAATACTGCTAGTGTTAGGTCCAGGTTTTCCCCTTTAAGAAAATACTGCTGGTGAAAGAGCCTCTGAAGTGAATGACCTGATAGATTTGGTGTTGTTAAGGAAAATGAAGGAAAAGGAGGGTTTCAAAATACTTTTTTGCACCTTTTGAGTTTTACTTAGTCTGTACTTCTGAGAACTGATGATTTGGGTTATGTCAAAGCCAAAGTGAGAGCAAATTTGATGACATTAGAGATGCAGTTTTCTGAGCTATCTTCTCTGCCCACACACGCTTTTCCCAACTTTGGCATGTCTCACATAGGAGGATTTGACAGGGAAGATACTGTTAATAAATGATTTATGGCTTTCTGGTCTCTGTTTCTTCTTCTGGGAATCATCCCATGACTAAAATCTAGGAATTTATGATGCTTCAGCCTTTCCACATAAAGGGTTAGTTCAAAATCAGAAACTTCCATCGGTTTTATTTTGACTTGGGTTATGTTTTTAAGGGGAGAAGGAAGAACAGTAGAGGTAGGATTTTAAGTGAAAATCTTATGTTAACTTGACTTAATTTCTTACAAGAGAGTAGTGAAAGGGAGAAGATACATTTTTTCATAGCCTTCAAAAAGTAGAGTTGTTATCTGACGAGTGTGTGGGATGTCTGTCTCCTTTGGTGCAGTAGACCAGGTGGACACCGTGGAAGTCAGGTGTACTTCTCAGTAATTTTACCCTGCACTTGCAATGAGTTTCAGTGAAAACCAAGAATCTCAAAAGGTTATACTTTGAGTGGTAGTCATGTACCAATGCTTTTTAATAATCAAATATGACACAACCTTCTCAAAGTTTTTCTTCTTTCATTTTGCTATATTTCTTGTTCAGAAATACTTTGTATGCAAATGGACTGGTTTCTTCAGTCTTTGGCAAACCTAAAATTAAAGACCTTCCATTTCTGCAGGTTTTTAGTCTTTTTTTAAACCAATTCCTAGCATCTTGCTTTGTTTCTTGTGGGTTGCTCCTTTTTACTAGACCTGCAAGATGCCACACTCTTAAACTAGTGAATCACATTGCGATTTTTTATTGGTTTTGAATGTTTTTAATCTTATTTTTAAAACATTAAAATAAAAGTTAATTCTTTTTACATATTCAGAGAATTTGTAGTATGATATTTTTTCTACTAATAAGAGCTATTCTTATAAAAATCTCCCATGCTTTTTTATTTTCTTGCAAAAATAAAAATTATTTTTACACTTTTGTGGCAAGCCTGAAGTAAAACCACACTGCAAATTCTAAGTCTGTGTAGAGAATCTGAACTTTGAGGAGAAACATTTCCATACTTGAAATGAATAGTATAATTTTTTCACAACATCAAATATAGTAGTAAAACTTACCAGTCTTGTTTTAATAGTCCTAAAAATAACAAGGTTTTTAATAGGTATTTTCAGAAGCAATAGGGAAAGATGATTTTTGGTATGTCTTCAGGCCTCTGAGCTGTAGATTGTTAGCATTTCATAATATACCCCAGTGTGCAAACTTGGTAGTTACTTTAACTAAAAGCATAACTAAGCAGAAGTCAGCAATTCTCTATTGTAAAACTTACATGTTTATGCAGAAAGGCTCTAGTATTGTATGCAAAGACACTGCATGCAGTAGAGAACTTTAATAAAAAATAGGTGCTGTTTAATTTAATAGTTTAATTTGGCATAACTGTGTTGTGTAATGCTCAAGGGGATGAGGATATGTTAGTGTATAATTAGTTACTGTGGGACAACAGGTTATTCTAGTTTGTCTGTAGAAATAATCTGTCTGCATGCTCTTCATCAACCACAAATGCAGGATGTTTATCCTTTTCATCTTAGTCTAAGCCACCTTGAAATACCTCTGTGTGTACATATATATGTATTTTGTATGTGTATATATATACACACACGTGTGTGTGTGTGTATGTGTTTGTTCATTGATTTGACTGACATTCAGCACCTTGTTACTTTGAGGTTACTTATTCTGAACCTGTAACCAGTGCTAGTCAAGTGTGAACCACGTGAACTTTTAGAATAGGTAAGAGGCAAAGGCAGCCCACTGGACACCCAACACCTCGAGACTGTCTGTTCTGTAACATGCACATTACACGTGCTTGGATAAGCCTCCTGTTCCTTCCTCTCATACTTTTCCATCCAGTTGACATTACATGTTTTACCATATAAAAAAGGAATATGTGAACTGTTTTCTCTTTCTGGTTTAATATTTCCAAGTAACCCATTTCATTCCAAACACAATTACCATGTGGTTTTTCTAATTGTGTAACCATGGAAATACTTGAAAAATTATTTGTCTGTGTAGATTTCTGGTGAATCTTCTTGTGACTGACTTTGCCTGACTTGCATTTTTCCTCACTTTATATACAGGCTGGTTTAGCAGGAGCTCCAGCCCGGGCTGTTTCAGCTGTAAAGAATATGAATCTGCCAGAGATCCCAAGAAATATTAATATTGGTGACATCAGTATAAAAGTACCAAACCTGCCCACTTTTAAATAACATGGCTACTCCAGGTAATACCAAGGAAGAAATGTAATGGAGATTTACTGCATAATTGTTTACTAAATAAACATGTCTAACTTTTACTGTTTGGATAAAACTCAAGGTACTGCATAGACATAACCTGAAAAATCAGTATGTGGAGTTGAATGTTGCTTTTGTCTTGTTTGTGAAATTAAAGGAAAGGGATAGTTCCCATGTGATTTCTAAATTACATTCCTATGCCCTTGCAAGGCATATCACTGTGTCTCAGCTGCTGCAGTATTTTGGGGAAGTATTTAAGATGTTCTTTACTTTGTATAACCTATAATGCTGAGGTTTTTTGTATATTCACCAAAGTCGATAATCAGTGCGTTCTTTAACTACTTCTGTATGTCATGATTATTTAAGACTTAAGTGCAAATGTTGCATGAAAACATTTAAGTCATGTTTTGTTTAAATAAAAACATAACAAACTGGACTTCGAAATACCTGTTTTTTGAAGTCTACTGTTTGCAATAAACCACGTTATTTCCTATTCATGGAGCCAATTGACTATATATGAATACTGTTGTAGCAGACATTGATGTTGTAGTTTAATCTCTGAAGGGCTTACACAGGGGTATTGTGCCGAACATATTGGCTCTTTACATTCCTCACAAAAGCTGTTCATTATTATACTGAAGGAAAAAACTGCCTTTACCGAAGATCTGATTGGTTTTGTTTACATATACATGTTGATACTTACACCATCTGATAGACTTTCACTGATGGTCTGACTTTTTTTTTGGGAAAAATGGGCCCTGTGGTTGCTCTGTGTTGTGAGAAGCAAAGAATGGTCTGAGGACATTATATTTGGGCAGCTCAAACCTGTACATGAGAGTCTATCAAATAAGGTGATAAAGAAGGGCACTCTGGAAAGATAATTGGGGATACTTTAATAGGGCCTCTGTGCCTGGTGACATTTGTGATTCTCTACTTTGAGAATTAGATTTATGAGACGCATAGTATTGTCAAGATCTCAGAGAAATCTAAGTGCTATCACCTCTGCGTAAGTTGCTCAGCTCTTAAACTCTTCTGTGATTTAAAAAACATAAAAGGGGGATAGTGATTGTTTTTTATAATCATGCTCTTAAGCTCTGTGTGATGTACAAGTCTGTTTTAATGAATAATAAAAATATCATTGGGATATTTAAGCATTCCGGCAAAGCCTTTTTTTTTTTCTCCAAAGAAGTGTTTAGTTGATACTGTATATGAAAATGCAATGCTGTAACAAGAACAACAGATTTCAGGGCTAGTCTGAGAGATCCTGCATTACTTCAGGGATTTGGATTTGACGTAAACTAAGTGTTATTTTCCTTTCAATTGAATATTAAGACGTAGTCTATCGGATAAGCTTTGAAGCACATCACATTTTTTGATCAACAGTAACTAACATCTTTTGGGAGCATTTGAGAGAGAAAAGAAGAAAGAGAAGTTACTTCTGAGGTAGAAAATGTGATACAATCCAAGGAATTTTAGTGTATTTCTTAAGGTGGGGGCAGGGGGAGAACAACAACTTCATCTATATTCTTGGTATTACATTGGTAAACACTGACTAACGTACACCATTTTAAAAATGCTTTCAAAAACGGAGTTGCTCTCTCCTGGCCTCTTGAAAAGAGTATTTCTTCTTCCAAGTGAATTTCTTAGTTTGAGGCTTCCAAAAATTTCAGATGGGTTTAAGTAATTAACTGCCTCTTTATCATTTTGACCAAAGAAATTGAGAGAGTAAAATATGTGGCCCTTTTTTATCCCCCATTTAGGTATTCCTCAGTATTCCTGAATTGGATATCTTAGCTAGTACAAAACTGAAACTCACCATTTCACCTGCTTTTACCTACTTTTGTTTATCTTCTTAATGCATGGCACATGTGAAATTGAAAGTAAAGATGTTGAAAGCTTTCCTCATTGTTGCCCCGTGATGATATGGTTAGTTCTCCTGCCAAAGGAGGAGTAGGACGTTTTGAAACGTTTGGTACTCTGACCTACAGAATGTTCTTTGAGCTATTGGTTAAAGCAACTCAGAATTTCAGAAATTCTTCTGAGTCCTCTATTTTTGTCTTGCTTTCTTCCCTCTAGTTCTTTTTGAGATTTGTAAGCTTATGTAGTTAACACATTTTTTTATGCCTTGCAGAGAAATATTTTCTGTCTTTATTTGGATGAAACACCCAAAAGAAAGTATGTCTGAGATGCATCTTGACATGAAGCATATTTCAGATTAACTTCTTAGCTGTCAATAGCCAACCTGTCTTTCATTTTAATGATCTAGGTTCACTAGGTCCTTTGCTTTTAACAATTATATGGCGATTCTAAACTCTTTTATTTTAAGTTTTGTGGGTTTTTTGGCTGTTGTCTGTGCTGCTTTTCTCTGACCTGATGTGTCTTCTGCCGAAAGACTTTTTCTCTGGACTGCTCTTCTATTGACCAGGCTTTTAATGAAGCTTCTCTGTGACCAGCCAGCAAATATTTAATGTGAGGCTGTAGCTCAGAGCTGGTGCTTCCTTATTCAGAAGATCTGTAGATGGGAAGAAACACTTTATCAGATTTTTCACAGTAAAATTACACTCCTTTCAAAGAGAAATTGTCATCCATAGAAGAGCCTCAGTGGTAGCACTTTCCCCTTAAATAAACTCCGATGCTTTGACCATGTGAGCTTCCTCCAAGTAGCTGAACCTGTCTGCTTGCCACCCCTTTGCCAGAGGAATATGTTTACTTTGCCTGGGGAAGTGCTGTCGTCTTACCATGTCATTAGACACTGGTGGGAAGAGGGGATACTTAATAGAAATTATGGAAATAGTACTCTTTCCCTTTACCTTCAAAGGCTTGCCTTATGTTATATTCAGATATTCACAGGCTTGCCACAATATAGATCTGCTTTTGTTCTTCACCTTCATGCCTTTTGAATTCTTTCTCCTGTTTCATCAGTTTCCTCTCAACAACTGCTTAGGATTTAAAATGGAAACAAAATGTGCGATCTAAATGATTAAGCTCTTGATTATGAATTTAAATGTTTTAAATGCTTTTGTAACAGGAAAACCCACCCTTATCAGATATAGGTGTTTGTGTGTGGATATTTATGTGTTTATATGTGTATGTCTGTATAGCATCAGTCTTTTGCACATTGTTAAAAAGGAGAAAAGGTCATCTTCAGTTCATCCATTACCTGCAGAAGACAGGCAACTAATTTGCCATTCTCTAAATTCATAGGGCCTGCCTTTTAAGTGGTGTTCTTAAGGGTACCAGCAAGTGTAAATGAATCACTGAAAGCCTTTTTTCCTAACTCCAGGCCTCTCTTCGAACTGCAAAATGCATTCTTCTAAACAAGTAGAACGGGTAGAAAGGATAATATTTCAACAGGGTGAGTGGGCATTATCATCTGAGTCCATAGACTTGGAACAGAGCAGCTAGTTTTCCTAGTGGAGCAGGGGCAGTAAGTACTGCTGCAAAAACATTTGGGTCTTCTTTTGTTAAAAGGTAAGTGTCTCATGTTGGCAGAGAATGCTGTCTGTGCTATCGGCAGCACAGACAGTACACGTGCTGTGTCATTGTGTTCCTCTCTCCTCCCTGGACACCACTGTTTTGAATGTATTATGGGGAAAAGGGAAAATTTTACATTACAAGTGTATACAGAATTCCTCCTCTTTAACAGCTGTTGCTGCTGAGGTTCATTCTGCTTGACAGAGGTAGGTGGGGGAAGTGTCATTTGGTGCAAGGAGAAGCAGGTTGAAGCCAAAAATTCAAATTGCTGCTGCCTTCCTGTGAGCACATTTGACCTTTTCTTTCTAGCAACACATTCCAATAAATGCTAAAATTAGTCTTGAGTTTTACTTAGGCCTATGATAGTCAAATGAGAACTTGGTAAAGTTCTAAGGGTTACCTCATAAAACTCCTTGATACAGAATTGCAGCATATGCAGGGCATACCAAAGGAATTGTCTGCTTATAACTGTTAAAGAAAAACAGAGCCTAGGTCTTGCAGAAAATACATTTCTCAACTTCTGCACAAAGTATTCATAATTTGTAGGAGGAATAAGGAAAGCAACCAAGTACTGCCAAAACCTGACTAAAGATGAACAATTAATTTCACAGAAAGTACTGTTTTGTTATTTGCTGTTAACAATTACCGTAACAGATCTTTTTCCATTGAGGGAAATGATCCGTCCTTGCAATTTTTGGTGTTCAGTGATTACCCCAAAATACTCAGTTAGTGCTTTCATTCTATGGGCAAGAACACAGAGGTAGTCATTCTGCAGTGTTAGCTTGGCAGCCAGATCTCTTCTGTGCTGGTTTTGGTCTTGTGGCACAGTAGGAGGGCAGTGTGACCTGGGAGCAACCACAGGTCAAGACACCCTCTCTTTGCACAGAGCAAATATGTCCATGACTGGAACCCTAGGGGCATTGGAGTTGATCCAGCATCCATCCCATGAGGCAGACTGACAGGCACACTTGTGTGACATATTCCACTGCTTTCCTGCCCAGTTGGGCTTTTCTGAGAATCAGCAGCACACACAGACTTCGAGTGTTCCTTTCTGTGCTGGCTGTGCTGTACAACCATCCGGAAGGGCTGCCGGAGGAGTGGAGCAAATCCCTCTCCAGATTCTTTCTGGACACGACTATAAGCTTGTTACCAGAGCTGTGTAAAAACACAGGCCTGTAATGACAGCTGTGAGCTGCTTAGATAGGCACCTCTCTGTAGTCTCCTTGTTTTTTGTTAGCTTTCACAGATAAATCCATAGACCTTCTTCTCATAAGATTTTTAGAACTCAGCCAGCAGAGTTGCTGTGGAACGTGAGTTGAATGTCACAGGTTGGGATGTGTGCTGGGTAACTGCATGACCTGTGTGCAGTTAGCTTTCACAGATAAATCCATAGACCTTCTTCTCATAAGATTTTTAGAACTCAGCCAGCAGAGTTGCTGTGGAACGTGAGTTGAATGTCACAGGTTGGGATGTGTGCTGGGTAACTGCATGACCTGTGTGCATGGTAGGATACCTCTGTGATCAGCATTCTGTTCACTGGTGTAGCCACAGTGTGTGGCACCCACATCTTCCCCTCTGAAGGGCCATATGAATAAGTTTGGCCAAGTAGCCTGCAGAAGAGAGAAGCAAAACTGAAATGGACTGTGCATTTGAAATAGTCATTGAAATAATTTGCTCCGCTGATATGTGTCAGAACAGCAAAAATCTTATACCATTCAAACACCCATCCCATTCCCAAGTGAGGTACTGTTTTACTTCATGTGAGAACTGTTTGGGTCATAGGACAGAACTCATAATTCCTTTCCTTTCCTGAGACACTGTGACATATCACGTTTCATTGCTTGCCTGCCTCTCATACAAAGTCTGTTTCCACAGGGCGGGCTGTCTGTGTCTGTCTCTGTCTTGTCTGTCTGTCTTTTGTGTGTTTTCAGGACAGGTACTACAGCCAAGTCCAGCAGGGCACATCCTGGCTGCCGTCCCTCCTCAAGGTTTTGAGCAGTCATTCAAGATGTGATTGTGCTAGCAACATGCAAAACATAAATTCCAACTGAGAGACGCTGAGTTGGGATTACATGTTAGGAAAGCATTATTTACTGGCTGGGGGGTGAGGCAGTAAAACAGGTTGCCTAGAGAAGTTGTGGATGCCCCACTCCTGTAAGTGTGTAATGCCAAGATGGAAAGAGCTCTGAACAAAGCTTTGGTTTAGTGAAATTTGTCCCTGTCTATGGCAAGGAGGTTGGAACTATGTGACATGTTCAGTCCCAACCATTCAGTGATTCCATGCATATGTTCCTATATAGAACCATGTTAATACAGACATCTGCATCCTGGCTGAGGTTTCCCTTGCTACTTTAAAATCAAGGGCAGGTAAAGGTTGGTTAGAGACAAGCCCTTCTGTGGACCTTCCTGCTGGAACTGTAGTGCAGGCAAAGGAGGGAGAATGAAAGTTAGTATGAAAGCTTCTTGCCAGAGGGTAACTTGAGACTGCAGTATAGAACTGGTGGTCTGAGGAAGCCTCTTGAGGTGTTACAGTTGTCCTGGGGGCTATGGGACTACACAGAAGGCCTAATCCAATTTTCAGCAAGAGGTGCTATCACAAAGATGATCTGCAGGAAAAAAATTGGCAGGTGGGAGCAGAGAGAGTTTTACAAAATTTTACGATTTAGAGTCACACAAGAAATCAGAAGGAAGGTGCTCATCCTTTCCCTCATGACATCAGTGCAACAAGATTGCAAAGCTTGCAAGCATTACCCTATTAAATGGGCCTCCTTGGCCTTGGAAATTTCAGTTCTTAGGAGTCTCTTACAGCCCATGTAAGTAGTTTAATGCCACTGAGGTAACTCTTTAGTTTGGTTGCACTTTACTAAAATACTTAGTAATGTACTTATCCAATATACTTATCCAAAAATACTTATCCAAGTGTTGTTAGCACAACACAAGTTAGCAGCTGTCCCAGCTGTGTCGCCTCCCAGCTTCCTGTGCACTCCCAGCCTGCTTGGAGTGGGGTGGTGTTGGAAAAAGCCTTGCTTGACTCTGCAGTACCTGAAATGGGGGTGCTACCTGTGCTGGTTGGTTACAAATCCAAAACATAGCACCATATGTGCTGCTATGAAGAAAATTAAATCTGTCCCAACCAATTCCAAGGGAATAGTAAGAGAAATAGGATGAGGGAAGATGATGTGAGAGGGTAGTAGGTCAATACGACGTTGTATCATGCATGAAGTAATTATTTTAAATTCATTCTTTCATAAGTATGTATGGTGAAAGGCTTCCTGCTAAATCTCACTTAGGTTTCCCAGGAGGCAAATACCAAAGAGAGGGCTTGGGCAATAAGAAATTGGTAGTTTGCAGAGCCGCTTGGAAAAGATGCTGGCCAAAAACTATAAGAAAAATGAGTGTAATTAAGGTTGTAAAAGAAGAAGGAGCTAAATGAAGGTCATTTTATACTCTGGGAACAAAACTGTGATGCAATTGAGAAATCATTTATTGGGTTAAGTGAGAGAGAGAGAGAGAGAGGGAGGGAGAGAAAATAGCCATTGCAAACCCAGGTCTTTTTTGGCTAAAGACAAATGCAGTGAGCTTTAAACTGCTAAAATATGAGTGTATTATCTGACAGTTGCTGGTTGATCTAATTTTGCTTTTCTGACAACCATTTATCTAAAGGTGGCATGAGTGATGAAGAAGCACTACCTAAGATGAAAAGAAAATGAATGGATTTAAATGTGAGAAAAGGCTATTTCTTAGTAGGTGCTACATAGTATTAGCAGCATTTGTGAATGTAAGAAAGTACTCACACCATGTTTGTGCACTTTCTGATGCAAAACAGTGATAGGGCTGCTGTTGGGGTGAATGTATGTAGTGATAACAGATAATTTACAGATGAATGTATGTAGTGATAACAGATGATTTCTCCAGTTTCCCTTTTCCCCTACCTCCCTTCCACCTGTGCTACCTATTATATAAATGACAGGCTAAAAGGAGAGGAGGGCTGGATTCTTTCAGATTGTCAGTTTCACTGCCAAGACTGGGATTCCCAAGTGATGTTTCCTTTTAAGAAAATTTCTGTCCTGCCCACCAGAAGAATTAATAACATTCCAGAGTCATTAAGTTTGCTTGGCATCCATGTTTTTCAAGTTTTTAGATATTTCAATTTGTAAGAGTATAAGGAAGACAGAGCCTCTTGATCAAAAACGAGAGTGAAAACAACAGTTTGTTTCATACTTCAGAGTTATATTTAGAAATTCTTCTCTGAATTTGACTGTAATGGTGTCTATCATCCACTCACTGTTCAGTGTGTGCTGTGACAGTCCTACCTGTTCATAGGAGGACACACTTCTGGAATTTCAAATGTCTCTCCTTGTTCTTCCCACTCATCACTCCTTCCTCATCATTTTTTAGCCAAATATTTCCAAATAAAAGTTTGAATATGTTGGGAGGGCTAGAATTGTTAATGGAGATGACAAGGGTTTTAAGTGAGTTTTCAAAATGAAGGTGCTTCACTCACTTCCTCCCAAGCTGATCCTCTATGTTGTATCTTTGTTACCAAAAATTTGGTAAAATAAAAACTCCTTAACACAAGTGTAATATTAAGAAGCAGGCATTTTTTATGTGGGTGGATGCACAGGGACATAGCTCCTCCAAGATCCATGCATGCTGGGTAAGGATTGTTTCTGTTTTTATACTGTATTTTACAAACACATTGATTGATTGTCCCAGAATAAACATACATATGATAATCATTTCCCCAAAATCATTAACATATTTCCCCTCCCCTTTATACATGCATTCTTTTGGGGGTTTCTCTGGTGGTCCCTGCTGGTCATAGATCCCACTGTTCCAGGTGACCTGGCTGAGTTGGCAGGGCACTGGGGCTGGTGAACTTCCAGTTCTTCTTACACAATGGGCATTGTGCAGTTTTATAGGCCAGTGGTTTTGGGGAACAATCATTGTGTTAGCTCACCAGGTGTAGACAATTTATCATCTGGTAACATCTTCATTAGCTGGAGATAATCTGGTGCATTAGCAGGGAGCCTGGATTCTTCTAGAAGGGATGGGGAAACTGCAGCCTCCCATGAGCCCTTCAATGCACAGCGTGTATGAGAGAGCTGAGAATGTGGTACTGTGGCTTCAGGCTACAAACTCACCCCAGGGTGGATGGCAAAAACAGAGCTGTGTCTAGACAGCAGCAGGGTGGCTGAATGCAGGGTGTTTCAAGTTAGGGAAAGCAGTGAAGAAAATAGAGATAGTCTATTGCCAGAAGACATGCTAGTGGCTTTTCACTTACTTAGTCTTTTTGTTACATGTAAATACTGTGCCAAATGTTTGGGAGTTCCAGTGACATTTAATGGCCAACGACCTGTTTAAGCACACAGGTTTCAGCACAGGGCCAGTGCAAATATATTATAATCTTTTTTTGTCCCCAAGTTAATTATTACACCATATGTTTTCTTTGCCTTAGCAAAATTGTTCTCTTTTCCTCTCCCTAGCTTCTGAGTTTCTCTATAAAAAAAGGCTCACTTGGAGTTTTTGTAGAGATAGGATTATAATAATCATCATCATCACTATCATTATTACTCTTCTTACTGATTTAGCAGTTGAGGGGTTTGGGGAGGCAGTTTGAGTGGAGCATTGCTTCATAGGTGATCTGATGGACAGCTTGGATTCACAGCTCTGTGTGTGGGAAGACCTCCTAATTCACTTGGGTGCAGCACACATGGGGAGCTGCAGACCCTTCACTTTAGCTGGAGAGGGAACTGCAACACCAGTGTTTCTGTGTGAGAGGCCACGGGACTTCCTTGCTTGACATCAGGCAAGAGTGGTTTTGACAAAATCCATTAATTTAATGGATTCAAATGAAAGAAATAGAAAACTTGGGGATGCGAGTGGAAGCTGAAAAAAGGGAGTTTCTTGGCAAGAAGAGAAAAGAAATTAAACACAGTTTGGGAAAAGCTGTTTGAGAGAGAGGTGATGGAAAACGCCACAGGAAGGAGGACAGACAGACAGAGGCCATATGTAGAAATTTCTGAAGAAAAAAATCCCAGAAAGATGACTCACAAATTTAGGATGGGAGAATCAAGACTGGAAGACTCTGGCAAAAAGTGAAGTTCATTAGAGGATTGCCAGATGAGAAAATCAGGAGGGGCTGTGGCTTTGCTGCAGAGCAGTTTGACTGAATGAGCAGTATGGATCTCCCATCAAGCTCCTGGGGAGAAATATTGGTGAAGTTCTCTCTTTGGATGGCTCTGAAATGCCTTCTCCAGGTGGACAGACTTTTCCATCATAAATGAAATCTTAATACCAAACTCACATTGATTCTATTTTGTGAACACAGTAATATACAATACATACATACATATATATATGTGTGCATGTGTGTATATATATAGATATATAAAGTCAGATTTATTCATGATAGAGAATTTGCATGAGTTATGTTACAATATTTGCCAAAGTGTACAGGTCCAAAATACAGGTCCAAATGAGAGCTGTACAGCTGCTTAGTCTTGGAGTGAACACGTAAAAGTTGTGTTAGTTTTATTAGTACATTGTTTTAGTATAAACTTAAGAGTTAAATGGTACTGCATTCACTTTCTGGTTATGGAATTGTTTGGGTGGAGGAACTAGAAGAGACAGGAATGTGAATTGAGGTAGGGCTCTAGGAGTTATCGTTGATGCTTATGGAGAAAAATGGGATCAAAGTTGTGTAGGACTTGTTTCTAAATTTGCAGGACAGGGCTTCAGGGGAAAATGAGACAGGTAGGTAAATAGATACACAGATAAAAGTGCACTAATTTATTATTCTACTACTTTTGGGAACTCCTGTTATAACTGTGAAAGGTACTTCATGTAAGTTGAATAAATCATAGCCTTACTTACATGGCAGTTTTGTCAAGATGACTCTGAAGTGTACACAGTGACCAAGGAATAAGCACAACTGTCATAATTAAACTTAATGTGTCATGGTTTCTCTGCAGTTTAAAAAAACAAACCTTCTCTCACAAAAAAAAAAAAAAAAAAAATATATATATCAATAGAAAATTTCTATTTTAGGTAGCCACTCTTCTCCTTCCTCTGTTTTCTATTGAACAGAATTGTACAAGAGTAAAGCAGTCAAGAAATTGGAGTTGTAGCTGTCTAAGGTGCACTTCCAGTCTGAAATGTCACATACCCCTAGTTAAGAAGTAATCAGATTAAAAAAAAACAAACAACAAACCAAAAAACATATATAATATATCCATGAGAGGTTGTGAACACTAATATACTTGGATTTTAAAATCCCTGGATTTTGTGGTTTTAAGTTTGGGTTGTGTTTGAATATGTTCTTGTCTGCCCCCTTGAGTATGAGAATAACTTTGAAAAGTAGATTTTTAAATGCTTTTGAGTTGGAGGTGGTCTGAGGAGGTGTGACTGGGATGTTTTCAGATCTGTTAATGCAGTATAACACTTGTTGAGCTCTACCACAATCAAGCAGTCACAAGGAGCAGCGAAGCGTTGTTACTTCCTTATGTAGAGCTTTGTAGGGACAGCATAAAGGTCCTGACCTAAAGGAGATTGAGGATTGTGACCTAAACTGCCTGAGCTGTGGTGATTAACTAGTGCTGCTGAGAAATCAGCTGTGCTTGGGGAAAGGAAGAAGGACAAGCACACTATTTTTTGAAGCGGTTGTAGAACTTCAGGCACAAAACTACCCTATTAACCAGCACTCTGTCGTGACTCACTGGTGTAATTAGAAACACACTGTGTTTATTTGTATCCCTAAAACTAATCAGCTAAACTTACTCCTCCTTTAGGAATATTGAGATCCATCTCATGTTTCAGTGGATCACAAACAGAGGCTAGCATTTTTATGCTCAACATCATTGTTTGTTTAGAAATGTCCCAATTCTCTACCACATAGCAATTCCCAAATGCAATAATTTGTAAATCAATTCAGGGCAGCTTGTTTATCTGGGGAGGGAGATATCAATTCAGCAGATTATGAATTTTTCAAAATTAGAGTTTAGTAGAAGGTGCTTGGTTGTGACCATGGCTGTTAAGGAGTGAATCTGAGTTCACAGGAATTTTTAATGATAGTTTTTACTGCATGCAATTTTTGCTTAAAACCAAAGCAACTACCATAGCAGCCCTGGTGCATGTACAGCTAAAGCCCTGAAGTCAAACAGTAGTTCCAAATTAACAAAATGTTATTATCTGCTCTGAACTTCTCACTCCCAGTTGCTTTGCAGGAAATCTTGAAACATCTTGGGTTTTTCCCTAAATGGCACAGGAATGATTTTCAAAGTTGGAACAGTTTCCAGGTACTCCTCCTAACCCCTTCTAACCTGTAGTTGTCTTAAGACAACATCTTCCTTACTAGTTAAACTTGAAAAATATCTGTCAAGTCCTATTCACTGAAGATGAATTACATTATTTATTTTTGTCAGACATTTCCCTAGTGAAACACAAATGTGGGAATTAAGATAAAATGCAGCATCACTAAGAGCTAGATTGTGAGGAGGTTAGAGGAGTTTAGTATATTTCAAAGGTATACTCACTTTGAATCAGACTTATGTAAGAAAGTTATGTATGATAAAGAGCTTTTCACAATTGGATCCTAATGATGTGAAGGTTTACTTCAGGCCTATAGGGTTTTTTTCCTCCTTTGCATGTCAGCATTTAGAAAACAAAGGTGTGTTTTTACAAGTTCTCACTTTTCAGAATTGTTTCCAGATTTTGTGGTTGCGACTGATTATGCTGGATGTGAGTACATTCCCTATTATATAAATATGTGATTTTGAAATGCAATACATTACAGTGCTTTCTTTAGTGTAATATGACTACATAAAAACAGTTTGTTCCCCCAAGATCCAAACAAACAAAATATGTTCTGTATTTACTTCATGGGTTCAACCACAAGAAATTTGACCTTTTTTTTGCATTTTTTTTTCTGTTTGAAAACATGCAGTATCCAATACATTCATCTACCTTGTATCAAAAGCACTATAAAAGATGATTTTTTCTCAGTATGTGACATCTCAAACTAGTAGAAGATTGACATTTTCGTTTTTTGTATTATGCAATAGCAAAAATCGAATACTTTCAGAAGGTAGAGAAAGTTCTTTGTTTCAGGTGGCAGTTAATGTTACACGGGAGAAATATGCCTGTGTTTACAGTTACCATTATTTGTTTATAAGAAACATTATATCTTTATATAATTCTTCATATCCGTCCCATTTAAGTTATGAAGGTTGTAGGGAGAGGTTACAAGCCAGGCTTATACCATCTGGAGTTTTTTATTTTTTAATCTTAAGCACCAGGAAACAGGATCAGGAAATCCAGAGCTCTGACCATAGAGAATATGTTTTTCAAAAATGTCACGCTAGTTTTAACAGAGTCGAACTTTTCATTTGGGACTCCATTCAGAATTAGTGGAAACAATCAGTGTGTATAGCTGCACACTGGGAAAGAAACCAATAAACCTACAATTTACATTTCTGAGACCAAGCAGTACTGATCAAACCGGCTTCCTTGACGCCCTTGCACCACTGTGCACAGAACTGTGACAGGAACAATGGAAACTGAAGCTAGATCTTGCTTTGAACACAGGGTAGCTTTATTTAACTGAGTATTTTTTTTTATGGGACTAAGGGGTTAAGCAAGTTTCATAAAGGGTCTTGAAAGTAGGATGAGGGGCTGAACCCTGTGGTCAAATTTGCCAGTGTTGCTCCATGTACTTTTGTACTCTGTTGTATTCTTTTGGGACCTCTATAATTCTGGAAGCCTCTTTGATATCACAGTTTGCACAAACTCCTCTAAAGAGTGCAAAAATTAGCAAAGACTGGCAAAGAGTGATCTAAACAAGTCTGTCTCTCCAGGGTCAACCTCAGTGACAAACTCAGCATCATTTTGAAACCACATACCATATCAAACCACAAAATCCTAACATTCCTAATGGTTTGCAGTATGGCTGTGTGTGCAAAGACAAGAAGGTCCATTAGACCCTATTTAAAAGGCATTTGAACACCTAACTACTACTGTCCTAAGCTAAGGTTCATGAAATAACTTTGGACCTCTGCTTATGGTGCTCTTTATTCTACCTAGCAATTTGTTTGCAAACAGAAAAGAGAGGCAATCTAAATTAAAGTTCTTTCTTTACACAGATAAAAATCCCTGTCTGTAATCTGCCCAGCTGTAGATGAATGAACTAATGAAAGGCTCTGCTTTAAGATAAGGAATTGCAGTTCTCCATCTACCTGCTTATTTGGATTGTCTTCCAGACTTCAGAAAAAAATAGTCAAACAAGATTTAAAACAATGAAAGGGGATTAGAGTGTCTTTCTGCCACCTGGATTTTATGGCCCAGCTTCTTCTCCAGTGGTTTTGGAGAGCTAGGCTTCTCAGAATCTATCTACCCAAGCAACACAATGCATGGAAGGATAATCACTAGGGATGCTGAGAAAGGAAACAAGGATTAAGTGTTTAAAAAAAGCACAACAATCAGTGTCTGGGTGGATGTGTCTTCCTGAGCATATAATGAAGTCCAGTTAACTTTGTTAACCACTCAGTGGAAAGGTGCTAACATCTATGACACCAAAACAGGTGATTCCTGAAAGTTCTGCATACTCTGAAGCTCCTACTGGCTTGGGGATTTTAGGGTTCCCTGAGCATCCTGACTTGGGGTTTGGTCCCTTGCCAAGCTGACTGACAGTTGCGAAGGCAAACAAAACAAATTGGTCAGAGTGTCTTATGAGTACATTATATTTTGAGAAGGGTAAAGGTAAATACTTCTAGCCCTAAATTAATATGAGTGAATCTAAAACAAATTAATCCAGTTGAAAAAGGAATGAAAACCAGGTGCATGATATTCTCAGTTTTCCTGTTAAATAGAAGTAAGTGAGTGCCTGCAAAAGGGAGAATAATGTCTCTGGAATTTTTTAGGAGTGGGAAAGCAGCTACATGTTGCAATGCAGGGACTTTTTTTTAACTGAAGCCTTCCTTATTTGGATTTTTAAAATGTATTTTTCTCCTACTTTCCACACAGCAGGACACATGTATTGTTTCCTGGAACCGGAATATCACCTATTCTTAACCAGAGAGCTTTAGCCAAGCATTACTTGCAAGCAGCAATATCCCACAACAGTTTAATCTCAAGAAAAAGAGAACCTGTGTTAGAATGCAATTCCTAAAAGATCAGAAATTGCTGTTAGAATAGCAACATTCCATGTGCTTGCTGAGACTTGGTAAGTAAACCAGAAGGAAAGACAAGCTATTCCATGAGCAGCAGAACTAGTGAATCCTGATTTCCTCTAAAACCACGCACTCTGTCACCCAACACCAAGCCAGTTTCCCTTCCAGTATCCCAGGAGATGTGCATCTCAGTAACTTGAGATCTTGCTGTGCTTGCAGTGTTCCCAGTTGACCACTTGCCTCTATATTCTTGTCTCTTTTCCCACCCCCTGTCTTTCTGGGGTGAGGGGACGAACACTGGCTACAGTTAAGAACAAGCTAATGAGCCAGGCAGTGCCAGGTGCCCAGGGGACAGCCAAAGCATGTGGGATGGATGGCCTGCCACACCATGCCAAAGGGAATGGTGCATAGCAGTTCCCTCAGCAAGAATACTGGATTTCATTTTTTCTCTCTGTAGATACGGAACACCTGGGTAATTAAATGTCTTTGAGATGTCTGGTTTTGTCACACAGGCTGAAGTGGATCAACAGATTCAAAGGTGAGAAGGAGAAACTGAAAAAGCTTTCTTCCTTAGATATGCTGATAATATCAGTGTATCTGCCACTTAGCATGGGTAAGCATAGCTTTAGCTATTTGAGACATCTGGATGGCATGTAATGATTGTAGTATGGAAACTCAGATATATAAATAAACAGTTAGTAATCTACTGCAGTTGGGTAATTCAGTGGGTAAGAAGTTTAGCATAAAAACCAACTGGCTGCCCTCTCATGTTTTAAAGCTGGAGGGTTCATCCTTCCTATTACCTATATAAGGTAATATAAATTAGTACATGGATGCAGTGTCTGCTCTTATTTCCTTAGTCCTAATTATGTGATGTATAAAGAACAAAAGTTGAGCTCTACAGATTCTCTTCTTAAAGTTTTTTCTCTGTTTAATAGAGCAACCAGATCTGACTTCCCAAAAGACATATCATTTAGAATTGGATAAATGTGCTTAGTGTTTGGAAAGTTTTATTTGTTTTCTTCACCTAGCCATGCCAACTGTGTTCTAACAAACAAATACAGGTATTAGAAGTCATTAAAAAAAAAATTCTAATGCATTGTGTTTATGGGAGTTATGATGTCATAAGCATGTTGCATATGTTATTAACATGAGACCATCTAGAGAAAAGAGTGCTTTAACCCTTACATGAATACTAATCCAGATTCTTTTATGAATTTATTTCCTTCCATTATATGTAATTTTTCTTTCACTATGGATCCTCACATAAGGCAGTGATTTGTTTTAAGTATTTTCCTATATTTCTTACTAGGATTTAAAACTTGACTCATTACATTTTATATAATCCACATCACTGTAAGTGCTGTAACTTGATTACTCTCCAGAGGTCTTTTCATGTTGATCACATCGGGATAGCTTTCTTCATGTGGCTAGGACAATTATGTTAAAGTCTCAAGATCCAAGGTTGTATGTTTTGGAAAGTGGCTGTTTTAACTGGATCTGAAAGTATAAGCTATTTGTACAAGTAAATGCCATGTAATGGAAACATAAAAATAACTAACCTGAAAGATTCAAAATTATATGTGTTTTTCTTGCAGCTCACAAAATAACTTTTACTAATGGCTAGTACAGCTGTTAGAATTAAAATATGTTTGTGATTCAGTTGCTTATTTGTTTTGGATGACAAAGTTACTTCATAGACAGCCTTTTGCTTTCAAAGAGATTAAAAATTCCGGAGAATTAAATAGCTATCTACCTATTTATTGTAAAGAGAATTAAGCATCTATCTGTTTCAACTGAGATGCTTGATTCACTCTCTGAATGCCTACAGCAAAGTTTACTACTTTGTGCAGGTGGAAAATTTTGATTTCTTTTTTTTATTCCTCAACTCCCCTGTTTTATTCTGTTTCTTCTTGTACAGAATACAAAAGGTCCATTTGTCTTTAACAAATGAATCCATTGTGTATTGTGTATGTCCTTTGTGCCTTTTTAGTAGCCTGTAGAGTTTGTAGTTTTAGTAGCCTCTAGCTGTTGCTTCTGCTCATTATTTCTCAGAATTTTTAGATGCCTTCAGTTATTGTTCCTACTCATTATTACCTTGCCTTACCTGCCTGGAGAAGGGATCTGTCTGTGCCACAAAAAGCTCTTCAGAGCTGCACAGACTTTATCAAACATGACATCACTCCTTTACAAAGCCTCCCGCTACGTCTTGTCATTGGTGCAGAATGGATTGCAGATTGCTCATCAGTCTGAGATTCTGGGCTGACTGCTTGTGCCAAAGTGTCTCCTGCCTCTCTTCTTCTGTCTTGGGAGGACTCAGCCTTAGCAATCCATTAAAAAGTGGAAGGATAAGACAGATAAGCCTGAAGACAAAGTGGAAGTGGAAAGGGGCTCCTGAGATGAGTTGCAGAGACAGATGCAGCGTAGGAAGTGTGAAAGTGTAACTCAAGACAACAACCTTGTGCTGCTTCTCAGTTTTTTATAGGACCTGGAGCATGCCAGTACATCCTCAAACAGTATCTATGCTTTTCCCTGACCTCTGAGCATAGTAAAGGGTTGCTGGCCAGTGAAGCTGGCTGTGCCCTACAACTGTGTAGCTTATCTGTGTTTTGATGGGTTTGGCTTTATTAGTTAGTGAATAACAATAACAGAATGGAAATCTTGGTCTGTGCTTTCTCCCCAAGGCTTTCTGTTCCCATGATTTCCTGTCTGCAGTGTCAAGATCGTGGTCTTACCCTAACTTGTCAAACCCAGATAAATTAACCACAGGATCACTGAACCCAAAGAGACCTCATGTCTTTCCTGGTACTACAGCTGAATGAACCTGATGAGGTTCATCAGGCATTTTACTGGACCTGTTTTCAGGTGTTTTCTACATGTTCATCTGCCCTGTGCTGTCCACTGGAAGCAACAACAATTTAATCTGTAGAGAGCCAAAGGATAGGCCTTTTTGGATGCTCCCAAGCAGTATATACTGTATAATCTTTCTGAGAAGTTTAGGCATGCAGCCAGTTCATTTAAAGGCAACAAAACAAAGACTAGGGTAAAGGTTTCTCTGTTAAACAGCCTAATATGAAAATGCTAAAGTGATAAAATGCTAAAATGAATAGGTCTGGGAGCAAGTGTCTCCAAACAAGTGGTAAAGTCAGCATCATGCTTCTGCCAACTACTCTGTTTTTCTTACCATGTGCTGGCAGGAGTCTGTGGCTCTTTCAGTATATCCTGTCTCTTGATCAAAAACAAAAGCTTGCTATGGCCTGTACATTGTGCAGAAGCCTTTCCAACCATTCCATAAATCCTTTACATTTTTTTTTTACATACATATGGTTTACATTTTCCATTCTCTCTTATATCTGCATTGGATAAAGTTTTTTTCTCTTACAGTGACTTCAGCTGAAAAATAAGCACCCATCCACTATATCATTATGCCACATTTCTTTCTTTGAGAAGGAGTCTGAGGAGAGCCCTTCTAAGTTTAGTACCTTTGCTTTAGAAACCTCAGGACTTTGTAAACCTCTTTGACAAGAAGTATTCACTGGAGGCTCTGTAAGAGTTAAGAATCAATAATTTATATGGGATTCCATCTGCACTTTCTAGCCAAAAACCTCAGAGAGGTTAGTATTTTTTCTTGATTTTTCTGGGCTCAGAAGAAATGGTAATATTGATGTGGTTCAGAAAAAGATGATTTATTACCCTTCCAATTTGCTTCTCCAAAAGTATTTTCTTCATTTTCATACTATAACAAGATGAGTGCTTTCTTCAGCCAATGCTGCCAAGATGAGGGTGTAGCCTCCTTGCAAGTCATTAGTTCATTAATTCAGCAGTCTAAACACAAAGTTTAGAAGGCAAAGTCATATCACTTGCAGTAATTTGGCTTTATCCCAGTATTCATGATAAGAAACAGTTTTGTTATGCTAACCCAGAGTTTGGTCTGGCTTGCCAGCCTTTGAAGATCCAGATTTTAACAGGGAAGAGTTCCATGCTAGATTGTCACTCAGAAAACGATACTGCACAGGCACTGACAATCTTTACATGGAATTTAGAGAAGCAAATAATTCATTAAATATGAATGGAAAGGCTGCAATTATCACTTCATCATTTCTTCTCTTTTTCCACTCTCTGAATTTGTTCTTCCAGGGGATGGGGGAGGATTGTATTATTTTCCTTTGCTCTCACAGACCTTCGCATTGGCTCAGCACAGGGCGGGGTGAACAGCTGCATGAAGGCAGGAATAAATAAAGGACTGAGGGAAGACAGGAAGTTTTAAAACCATTGCTGTCACCAGAGACGTGTAAGATGAAATTGCACCTTCCATAGAGCTGAAGATTTGCTAATGTACCAGAACTCTCACAGAGACATTCTGTATATGTGTATATATCACGTGCCCAGAAAGCTGGCTGCAGCAAAAAATCCAACTGGTGAAAAGTTCCAGCATTTCTACATATTTTTCTTTTCACTTTAGTTAAGGGTCTTTGCTGAATTCTAAATGCTTCACTCTGAATTTAAGAGCTTTGTAGATTTTTTGTGCCTTTTTTTAATAGTGTATGTATTTTAAGTTATAATTTTATTATATGTCTGTTAATAATGGTTTTTATTAGAATTTTGATTATTGTATTGTAGATATTTTAGTAATAAATGTATTAAACTTTTTTCAGTAAATTAATTATAGTGGATAGGAAGTTGTAGTCATTATTTAGTTGTTCACTGTTTCATAACTGATATTAAAAATTATAATATGGCTGTATAAAATCAATACATGAACAATTTAAAAAACATTTCAAAATTAAACCAGCTTGGAAATTATACAATCTGATATGTTTGAAGTGTTTTGCTTCACATTAACTTAAAAGTCTCACTTCAGTATTTCTCACCAAAATTAATGTGATCTATTTTTTGCTCAAGATACACACATATTCTACCTCTGCCATATAGCAAGATTTGCCTGGGTAGGTGTGCTAGCTAACAGCTAAGAGCTTTTCTGTCTGCAGTGGGCAAGAGTAAAGCTAAGGATGCAGCCTTGAGCACTACACCTCAGTTGTGAGAGGCTTTTGAAGAGTAAGTGAAGAAATAATAGAATAAAAAAAAAGTCAAGGGAGAATAAAAAACCATGATACCAGCAGGCTGGATACAAACCCCTAGTATTATTTTACTACTTACAGTCTCTGTTGGTAGTTATCTGGTGCTTACCTGTTTTTCTCAGGACCTCAGCAAGCTGTGCATTTGCTTTTATTCATTTCAGATGAGTAAAATAAATAAAATAAATAATTAATAATAATAAATAAATTAAATTTTATTCATTACCAGATGGCTCCAGTGAATTGTATGGTCAAGATCTGATTCCTGGGGCTATTAGAGGGCTTGGTCCTTTCTGTATGGTAAGGTGCTTACTTAGCTCTACCCATTTTCTGATGCTGCAGTCATTATGTTGTGGTAATCAATTTTACACAGAAGAGGTTAGATACTTTTGGAAACAACCACAAAAACTTTCTATGTTAGCTAGAGAGAAGTATGTTTACACGAAGCATTCAATGTAAAAGTTGTAACATTCAACCTCTAATAATTTCTCTTTTGGTTTTGAGGCAACAATCTTTCTACAAACATTAAAATATGGAATGCAAATAAGGGATTGATCATTCAGAATTTCCTCTCTCTTTTTTTTCCACCCCTCCTGTTGGAACTGTGTTATTCCAGTTCTCTGATTATTTGGACCATTCCTGGAATTCTTGCTTTTAATTTAAAAAATTCCAGAAATATTGTTGTGCAGCTTGTCTGCATCTTTTTTTGTAATTGCAAATGAAATCACTTTGCTGGCAGAATTTACAATATAGAATAAGAAAATCTCTAGCTCTCCTAACTAAGGACAGTTAGGACTGTGAATTGTGTATGTATGTAGGTTCAGTGTTTCTTGTTTGAATAAAAAAGCGTGTGCATAAGTTGTGGCATTTTGCGAAGGTATCCTGAGATCTATTTCTGTGTCAGACAGCAGAAAGGTAATAATGTGCATATACTTGGGGCAGCATGATGCCAGACTTTTAAAAAGGGGTTATCAGAAATTTATGCTTTTTTAATTGGCAATATATATGACATTCCTCAGTTACAGATACATGGACACCTTCCTTTTACCTGTAACATTCATACTTTTACATTCCTTCATCTCACACTTCTTTCCAGTTCCAAAAATGTCACTCAGTTCCCACCACATGACCTCTTTCCCCTTCTGCTAATTTCAGGAAAGCTTCTTTTTTGGCACAACAGTCATGGCAATGGCAAGTGTTGGCGTGGCAAACCACTACACTGGCCATGAGCAGTGCCCAAATTTCTGCATGTTAGGGCATTCATGCCTGGCAGGTTAGATGGCAGATGAGGCAGCAGGCTCATTTTGGTGTCTGTGACCCATTTTTTTCAAACTGCTGGTGAGGCTCATTGTTTCACAACTGCTGGATAGATACATGGATGATAAAAATGGTGAGTTCCTCTACAGTAGTGGATATATAAGCAACTCTCTAACAAGAGTTCAGGCAAGGAAAACTGATGGCTGCACAAGTGGAAGATGTCTCTCCTAGGAGAACTTTTAGCTTGGCCCTTATCTTCCCTGTGCAGTGGTTCATTGTCTCATTGAGCCATGAACTGCTGGGGTAGTGGGGAACCTTCCTGAATGGACCCTCTCTGATGGTACTAAGGGATACAGCCTGGCAACAGAGATATCAATAAATACAGCTGTTAGGCAAAATTTAGCTTGTTTGCAGTTTTATGAGGACAGTCATGATGTTAAAATGAAGTTACTGTTCCCCATGGTAAGGTCTTTAGCTCTTGCCTACTATGATCACATCACTTTGTTTTAGGGTTGACACAATGAATTTGGGAAGAGTACTGAGATAATTCTTGGGATACACTCCAAACTCCATTATTTCTGCTACATACTCACAGCAAAGAGTCATTAAGATATTTGCAGCAATCCCTGACTGCCATTTTATGATACAATAAAATATGTTTATGCAACTGAAGTGTCTATTATGTGAGACAAGGAAAATAATTATGAAGTAGTGTAACAAAAGTGGCATATTGCCAGGGCTTTGGCTCACTTGCACTTTTTATAAATACAACTATGTTAACTAAACTTTGAAAACATTTTCAGTTTGAGACATAAAACCCACAAAAAGCAACTGTATGCAGTAGTTCTGCTTTTGAAATGGAGTCCTGAATAGCTGCATTTGGTTCAAAAAGTTTTTTTGGGATATTCCCTAACATTCTTTAGAAAAACTACTTCTTGTTGTAGAAGATTCTCTAGCAATGGGATTAACCTCATAACAAGCAGAATGTGATCAGAGGGAAGTAAAGAAATTGAGAGTGGAGTAAGTCATTACAGTAACTGTAACTTGGTGTGCATTTACCATTCAAACAGAATTATTTAAGAGAAAGTTAATTACCAAGGGAAAAGAAGATGTATCAGGAGAAGCAGCTATTGAAGAGGTAAAGGAAGGGGTAGTGCTCTTTCTTTAGAAGGTGTATTGTCCACTGTGCTCTACATTGCTTTTCACACTTGACAACATCTTCCTGGCCCAGAGAAGCAGTGGATAAATACTCTACACCTATATAACACCAAATTAATTGCATTTCTGTCTGTATAATTTCTGGACAAGTCAGCACCCACTCTCTATTTTATGACAGCACTGGCCAGGGATTATGATCCAGACTTGCAGAAAGAGGGTGAGATGAGATCTGCATTTGCCCTTTGTGCTTCCTAAGTCTAAATGCAGGCAAGATGATTGGGTTCAACACTTGAGATTTCCATGTATTTTGAAATTAAATTGGACAGATTGTTGTAAAGGTTTGGGTTCTAATGTGCTCCTGTCTGTATCCAGCTTTAAGAAACTGCTCACAAATGTCTCTTTGTTCAATACAGATGAGGTATCTCAGCCTTCACCTGCACAATAGTTGCAGGAAATCTTTGCTGAATATGTTTTAATGTAATCTATGCAATATAGGAGTATCCCAAATAATGTTGTGTGTCATCTTTACTTTGAAATATGTTATCTCTGGTCTGACCAAGGTGCAGAACAGGCAAAAGGGGAATCAGCAAAATGTATGTAATGTTACTCTGCACAGTGGTTTCCAAAAATTTGCTGCAGTAGAAGGCCAGCACTGGTGTCATTCTTTAACAGCCCTGGAATTATTTTCTTGCCTTTCACAATTCATGCCAAAATCATTCTGTGTTTTAGTACTTTCACTTTCCTTGTTGCTCTTTCTTCTGCATTTTGGAATGTCTTGATTTATGGAAGAATACCCTACCAAGGCTCAGGGTAGTTATAAACTGCCTTGAGATGAGTAGTTGTTGCTGATTTGTACTCTCTGTGCTGAGCTTCATCTTTGTCTATCAACCACAGCAGGAAAAACCTTTCCTGTGAAGTATCTGTTTATAACCTCCAAGGTGCTATCAGCTTAAGCAGAGTATGGAACAGTAGTCAGCTAAAGGGGAAAGAGAACACTTTGTTCTGTTACAGAAAGAAACACTTCAGAGTTCACATTTTATTGGCACATACATTATTTTGTGCACATGGTGAGGGAAGAAGTCATGCAACAAGGGACCATGGGAGTATTAAATGAGTCAACATATTGAGGAGGTGCTTGAGAAGGGTAATCAAAACCAGGAGGGTTTGTTACTTCAGAAAAGGAAGCACTACAAAGAATAGACTGTTCATCCTGGACATCACTTGAAATGTGCATGAAATGGGTGTGGGTTTGGTAATAAAAGCTCAGCTTGCTTGAAAATCTTCCAATAGCTTCCCGTGAGTTCCCAGAACAAAAGTTATTTAAAACCTCCCTTTTGTAAATGAGCCCATGATAATCTTGGTGTAGTTATGTTGGACATCTGCTTGGGCTTTGAGGTTTATCTCTCCTGAAGTGTCAACTTCAGGGGATGGGACATGGATCTTGCGGGGTTCAGTTTTAAATTCTGGTTAAAATTGCAGCTGGGATCATACATCCTTCACTCTGGCCAGAAGTGACCCCAGGAAGAAAATTAAGACCCATTCATTATGCAAGGGACAGGAACTGAAAATGTGTGCATGTCCTGTGATCTGTGATGTGTGCAGTACTCCCTCCAGAACAGGTGGACTGATGTGAGGACAAGGGTGGTGCATATGGCTGCGAGTGAGATTCAGTGATATGCTGGAATTTAAGATGACTCTGAGTCAGTATGATACCAGGGCAGTATAGGAATTACAGTGAGCCAAAGAGTTCCTTCAATATGTGAATGAAACCCATTTGGGACCACTGTGAGGTGAGAGTCTTAAGGATTGAAGTTCACCAAAAAGACACCAAGAGTTTTTCACTCCAGCTTACTGAGGGGATTATAAATTTGCCAGAAGTCACTAGCTAAGACTTTAACAAATAATTCTGGCATGTGAGGTCCAGTCACCACAGCAGATCGTCCCAAAGGCTTGCCAGGCAATGGGAAGGGAAGAATCCTGGGGCCCCTCTTCTTTTGTGTGGCTAGCAATACAAAACCATGCTCTTTTGCAATGTCAGCATTGAGCTTCTCATGGCCTGAAGCTTTGAATACTTTTTCAGGGATGCCCTTGCTTTTTCCATGGTATTTGTTTTGGTTTATCTGCATGCTAGACTCCCCTCTTCCCTTACCTCACAACTAGATTTGCTAATTTCTGAAGAATGAAGAATATGGCTAGCAGCCCATTTCTGTACTTTATCGATGTCATTCTTTCTGTTTCCAGAACAAACTAATAACATATGTTGCATGCACCCAAACTTTCTCAGGTTGAACTTGTCCTAGTTTTCAGTCATTTCTCACTTATGGGTTGGGATTTTTTGGCACAGAGACTGTTTCTGTCACCCCTGTACCAGACATGAAGAGTGGGATGCTCCTTTCTGTGACACATCCCTCTGTCCCTCATAGAGATTTGATAATTTCATGGTTTAGATTGGTCATAATGGCACAAGTTCCTCATTTTGACTTAATAATAAGACTAGCATTCTGCAGTTTGGCTTCAGGGATTCAGAAATTATCCCCTGAATGAACTAGTGGTGTAGCCTGCTGCCTTCTAGGCCTTGTACCTTCCTCCCATTTTGCCTCACCTTGCCATCAGCTCGGAGTCTTCTTCTCACTGATCTTCATGTCGCTACTGCCGTCTTCCTCAGAAGTGCATCCCGACTGTGCTCTCCTAGGACTTTTCCCATATCATCTCAGAAACCACCACAGCACACTTAGGAGTTGGTGGCATGGGTCAGCCTGCAGTCCCACACAACTCTACCAGAAATACTTCCCAACTCTATTATTGTTACTGAGCTGTTCTGAAAGGCATCTTCTGTATCATTAGTGCTGAAAGAAAATCCTGATACTGTAGCTCTAGCTTTTCCAACACAGACAAATGCACAGAAGTATTGGGTTTCTTCTTTGTTTGGTTTTTGGGGTTTTGTTTTGGGTTGTTTTGTTGGTTTGTTTGTTTGGTTAATACAAAGAGATATCCAAAGGCTCACCCACATCTTTTATTCTATTATGATCTTTTCTGCACCAAAGACAGGGTCTAGTAGCTAGCAGCAATATTATTTTATACACATTAATTTTAAGTGAAAAATTTATTCCTGTCCTATTGTGAGTAGGGCTGTCCTATTTCTGTATCTTATTTTATGTCAGTCTTTGTAGAAAGCTGATTTGTACAAGAGCTCAGAGTACATTCCCTCCTCAGGTCCATCCATGCAAAATATTTATGAATTATATTTTGTAATTTATTTATTTTGAGCCTCTTCCATGATACATGTTTCCTTGAGACAGGTCACATGTCACCAAATGTAGAGACTTGCCAAAAATATTGGAACTCTTTGCCTGCCAATCATACAGGCTTTAGGAGAGAGTTTTTGGTTTTTAATTGTCTCATTGGATCAGAGCATTTGGAGATCAGATGAGATGAGATTTAGGGTTTTTCAGAGCACACATAGCAAGTAGAAATGAAGAACTGCAACGGGACTGCAAGCTGCACCACGACAAGAATTCTAAACAGGTACTGTGCTCTGAGATGCCAGAAGAACATACTAAGGGGTTAAACTGGAGACCTGCTTTATTCCGCTTATAAATCAGGCTCAAACCTTAGTACATTTCCGCCAAAGGCCTGCCAGAAAGAGGCCCTGGAAAACAGGGGCTGTCTAGGGAATGTAGGGATATACAGAGCTCTGGCCAATTTGATCACAAGTTGACACGTAGCCACATTCTGCAGTAAAGCACAGGTTTGTTGGACCAATAAAGAAGAGAGTGTTTTGTGAACTTCTTCAAGTCTGCCTTTCAAAATATGATACCTGGAATCTGGGGATAAAGATGATGTGTAAGCTTTATATCTGTTGGAGTCTTGGGTATTTAAGTCTCTGTCAGCATGGGAATTCCCATGGTAATCTTCAGGTCTGACTGGTTTAGTGAAGATTTTAATAGGAAAAAAAAAGCATGGGGGAATAACTGTACTAATTTCTCAGTAATTTTTGAAAATCAGACACATCTCAAAATGTGGCAAACAGTTTATAATCTTAGAGGACAGATTTAAAACAATACTTTGGAATGTGAACTGTAAATACTTTTTTTGGGTTTTTTTGATGATGAGCCAGTGGAGCTTGCTGTAGATGTGCAGTAATAGGGCTCTGTTCAAATCTAACTCCCAGTAGAGAAAAACTGAGCATTTTCTTAGGAAAATGAGCTAAGAAAGATTAAGCTGTCTCTTACAGGTATGGTGACCCTAAAGAAGCAAACCAGTTAGTACAGAGGACCCGGTGCCCAAAGCAGGTGCATTTCCAGGGAGTTAACTTTGGATTAGCTGTGATGCCCTGGACCTCTCTCTCCTGTGTCCTGGCCCGAATGCCCATCAGTGGCTGGAATGCACAATGTGCCCCAGGAGAGAGGCTTCACACTTCCTGACAAAGACTGAGCATGGCCCACTGTTCTGGACAGCTGGACTGGCTGGCACCAGCTTAGTGCAGATGAAGAGGTTATTTCCAGCAGGAACAGCCATGGCTTTGTCTTCTGTTATCCTCCTGTCCTAACAGGAAAGCAAACTGGATGTGCTAAGGTTCTGCTTATTTCCCTTTCAGCTCCCTCTGCAGCTCTAGGGCTGAAGTTAGCTTTGTGAAGCATTTCCTGTACTTGGCTGTTGCAATCTTAGGCTTGCATACCATCCAAGAGCCCTCATTGCAACAAAAGCAGATGAAATAAGAGGAGACACATGGGTCCTTGATCCAAATCCATTGGTCCAACTCCATGGATGAGAAAAAGTTTACAGTATCCCAATATATCAATTTTTCAAAGTTTTACATGATACTCCTCCTAGAGAGCTGATAAATCTCAGTATGACAAGCACTTGGGGGACAAGTACTACATTCCTGGTTAATTTCAGTGAAGCTCCCAGAAAAATAATGGGCATCTAAAAGCTTGTAAAACATATAACAAAAAGAGCCAACAATTTAGAAAATGACCCCATTCATCATATTAAGCAATATCAATCTACTAACCACTTCCTTGCAGTCTGACAGGATGCGAGCCTGAAAATGTTGGCATCTTTGGAGAAAAGCTGATACCTCTACAAGTTGTTTTTAAGTGCAGTAATAATCAGAAAACATTAAATTTCACACCAGAAGAGGTTAAATGGTGTCTGGAACAAAGTTTTGTGGATACGCTCATCCTTTTTTTATTAAATCTGAAACAATTTTCTTTCAAAACTTCATTCCAGAGTGGATTGTTCCAATGAGGATTTTTCTTGCTAAGCAGACTGATGAAAATGTGATGTTTCTTTGCCATACAGCCTCAGTTGCAAAACTTAGTTTGTCAGTCCTATCGACTGCCTGCCAAAACTTCAAAGCCAACTGATAGTATCACCAGCTATAAAAAAAAACCAAACAACTTAAAAAATGCAGCCTCCTTAATTGTCAGCTTCTGCTCATATTCTGGTTAGTAGTTTTCATGTCAGCTGTGCATACTTCTGTGTTGCTTTCCATACTGTTCTGTGGATCTCTTCACATTTCCTAGAAATGCTTTCCTGACCCTCCCAAGGAGGAGGTGCTCCTCCCATGTTTTTCCCATCCTGTCTTCAAACAGGGCTGCAGGTCTTGCTGGCTTCTTTGCACAGCCTCAGCTCTTTGGAGGGGGTCTTCAGAACTTTGCTCAGGGATTCATCATTATTCTTTTTTACCCACACCATTCAGGACTACTCTGTTGTCCTCCACAAGCAGAAGTACCCAAAGAAATAGCTTTGTTTTGCTCCAGTGGCTGTTCTTTCTCCAGTGGTGAGAGATGTTGTTCCTACCCAGCATTTGCTCTTCAGATCCAAACCATCCCAGTAGTACACAGATCTACAGAGGCAGTCAGCAAGGCCCTGGTAAATAGCTCACAGCTGGTCCATCAAACGAGAACAGAATTTACAAATTTTTGCATGGTTTCATCATCTGCAAGACAGAGGATTATCAGTGGCCTGTCAGTCTGAAACACAAAGGAACATATTTTAATTAAAGTATGGGTTAAAAAAACCCTCCAGTTAATAGATCATGCATCATTACCAATAATGGTAGTATTTCAAGCATGCTTCCCTGCATACAACTTTTTAAATAGATGTATAACTTGTGGTGAAAGCACTTGATTTGCTCATACTGTGACCACTGCACAATGACACCTCACTGAAAACCATTAACCTGAATTTTTAATGCTATTTGATGACATTGCAATGCTTGGTCAAATGTGACCCTTTTAAATTTGAAATCTTCTCCACTTTGCCTTTCTGTATTGCATTGCACTGGCCAATTAAGACAGTCTTGTCAACACAAATGCAGACCTATGTTCAGTTGATCCTGTGACAAATTTTAAACTTTATATCCACTCACAGTTCTGTACCAGGGGTGTACAAAATCTCTTGAGGGCAGAAACAGTGGAAAAGAGTCTGGTGGTGGGTTTGGTTTCTGCTTGTTTGTTTGGGTTGCTTGTTTGTTTGCTTTGTGGTTTTGTTGATTTGCTTAGGTTTGTTGGGTTGTTTTGTTTTGTTTTGGGTTTTTTTTCTTATTAAGGAAAGAAGCGTCATTCTTTCAAGTCTAATTCTAGTTCCTTGGTAATAAGTATCATGTGTATTGAGTTTGATATTGAAGATACATAATCCATGAAGAATGATATAAAGTATTCATCCTGAGTCCATAGGAGAGCTGAGAACTGCTTAAACGTGTCCCGACAGAAGATAAGGTCTTCAGCTGCTCATGCTTTGTTCATCTGTATAAAACTTATTTGCAGCTAAGTTAACTGTGCATGGTCACCTTTAGCTCACACTTCCTACTTCAGATGGCTGTGAAACATCCTGAAGTACCCACTTACTTGGACCTCCAGAGCAACGGTAAAAAGTTTGCAGCTTCAGCATCTTCCATGGAATAGTTCCTGCCACAGATGCTCTCAGGCATTACAACATTTTCGGCTCTGATACATTATTGGTAAAGAAGGACAATAAATGATGCAGAGAAAATTACACTTTGTGAAATGAGCAGACCAAGTTTTTAAAAATGGGGGGAGGGGATTTCACTTTGCACATGGATTCCTCATGCCTAGAAGTTCTGATCTTGTAAATACAGAAGAAATCAGGCACTTCCCCAAAACCTGAAGAAGAAACATTATCAGATCTATTAAAAACAAAGTTTCAGGAGTGCTGATCACCCTTGACTGAATGCTGGAATTGCCATATAAACCATCACTCATCCTCAAATTAGAATGAACAAACTATTAAGAATGTGATTGAGGGGATCATCTTTCAGCATAAAAATTATTTCACATTGCTTAAACATGTGATTGTCCTCTTTCTTGGCATTCAATAGATATGATTTATGATTGCATTACAATATTTTTTATGAAAGCAATACTATTAATCTTAAAATCTTGAAAAAACTTTAGGGAAGGGTCACTAACGTTTTGCTACTTGAAATATGTCACAATTCCTGGCCAGCTGCCACAGGAAGTGTTGTTTACTTTACTGCACCTTAACAGACAGCAGATCCCATGTTGTCAGATGTGATCTTTCTCTGTTGTTCAAAATTTTGGGGACACCAATAGTACTTTGAACAGCTGTTGAGCATGGCACCTACCCCATCATTTGAAACGAGATAGTAAAGTTTGTCAGATGCTTTGGTGCTCTTCAAAGCAACAGAACTGACTTCTATTATAACAGGTGATTTTTTTTGACCTTCAGATACATATTAAAAGCTTCTTCTGACTTATAAGCCTTTAATATATAAATTATATATAATTATATAAGCCTCCTGTTTCTGTCCAAGGTCAGGATTTGATCTTTGCTATGGCCTGAATAAAAAACTGTGCCCTGCTTGCCATAGTCAGAGTGTCTGGGACCTCCTCATCTTCAGCTCCAGAAGCATGTAATTCAGATGTCTTAACTTTGCAGAAGGGATAAACTGTAATATTTTCACCAGAAACTCCTCACATGTTTTGTACTGCATGCAGATATTTTCCCACTTCCAACATTCCCTGGTTTATATGTTCCCACCAGGAGAGGGAATGTCCAGTTGTGGCCTTCACCCATCAGTCACTTTGTGAGATTATAAATTATTTGAGAGGAAAAGGTAGTTAAGCAACACTTTTTAAAACATTTATTCTAAGTCATAACTGTTGTGGGTTTATTATGTGTTAATGGAGGAAAGGAGCAGGTTTGATTTCTCCACTGCAAACATCAGAAAATAAAGTGTGTTTTACAGACATGAACTGTAAAGTTTGAAACATATCCTGCACTGTTAATAAAGTCAACCTTCCCATGGGTTTAGAACTTCTCAGAACTGAGAAGCTGCCCCTTTTCACAGATGTGGAATTAAATGCCTCAGCTTTAATTTTGCCTGTGCTTTGTTTGAGGAGTTGAGTGGATGAGAATGGCTTTACTGAACAGTGTAGAGGATGAATAAAAAAATTTGGAAAACAGGACATGGAAATCCTCCTCCTCATTTTGCAGAGATGTTTGTGGAGTCTGCACAAGAGCAAGGTGGCTCTTGTGCAGACTACAAGCCCCAGGAAGTTATCTTGGGCTCAAGACAATGTGGGGGATTTGTGTTGGTTGAAAGTAAATTAAAAGGGGGAAAAAGGGGGGGAAAAAACAGAGGGGGAGCCCTGCTTCTCATTCTATTTTGGACACTTTTTAAGGCAATGGCACCCAAGGGCCTCTGTTCCTGGCTTCTGCTCCTGTTAATGCATGGCTCATCGTGATTTAAAAAAGGAGCTGCAACTGAGAAAAAACACCAGGAAATGTTACAAGGTTTCATTTTTCAATCTTGATGTCAATCCCGCCCCAACTGGCAAATCCTTTAAGTAAGTGTTTAAATGGGAACATGGGATTAATCCTATTGATTGCAATGGGGTTAACTATGTATGGACAGCACAGTGATGTTTATAGCCTCAACTGAACTGCAGGAAATGAAACTGTAAACTATTTATTAAAAATTCACTTTTGGTCGGGCCTTTATGTACCAAAGATTTTTCAGACTCGATCATCTAACACATACATTTCCCTTGAGAACAGATAACGCTCGAACCACAACATTTGCGCACCTCAGTAACCCCGCCATTTTCTCATCTTTTCTCCAGCCACTGTGGTAAAAGACGTAGGAATATTTCTGCGGGGTTTTTTTTGGATTTTTTTTTCGGGCCGGTACATGGGGAGCCCCATCGACGGTCGCCTCCGGACCAGAGCTTTCTGCAGCCCCGAGCCGCCGCCCTGCGCTGAGACACGGCCGGGACCACCGGGGGGCCGTTCCGTCCGTCGGGGCAGCGCCGTTATCCCTCATTCCCGGGGATTCCTCGGCATCCAGCATCTCCCGCCCACCTCCGCCGCCGGTTCGGCCACCCGCACGGACACAAGGAGCGGCTGCTCGGCTGCCCGCCGTGGCGCTTCCCCCTCCGCAGGCTGCTGCAGCGGACGGGACGGGGACAGCCGGCAGCCCACCCCGCCTAAGGCTGCCGCGCCCCCGCTGCCCGCACGGGGCCGGT
>VZRH01003321.1:430655-467490 GCA_013397555.1 Urocynchramus pylzowi | reverse complement strand
GAGAGCATCTGCCCTGGCTACCCTGGCTGTCCGTCGGCAGGTGAGCTCACCTGCAGCACCGACTGGACAGCTTCTGGTCTCTCAGTGCCTTTGACTGCAGCGAGGGGGTCAGATAGTGCCTGTGCCCTTTTCCTGGCAGGTGGAACCCCTTTTCAGAATCTTCATCCCGGCCCCACACATGTCCGTGTAGCTCTGACAACTCCCCATCTCCTCAGCCCGTGTCTATGGGGAGCATGTCTTTATCAAGATCCCGGGGTTCTGTGTATTTGGGCATGAGTTTAGAGACGCTGGGCACATGCAGTTTCAGGATGGTGCAGTAGGACGGATGGCTGCTTTAAACAGCTGGGCCTTCCTTGTAGGTGCTATTGCACATGAACTTGTTCAGCTGTCACCAGACAATCCGTGATTTGCATTGTGGGTGCTATCAGGATGCTTTCCTTCTCTTTTGAGCTGCAAAATCAGTGCTGGGACAGTGATAAGCGGGAGCTTATCAAGTAGTCAGTCATCTAAAACATTTTCACCCTCAAAACAATTTTTCTTTCTTTTTTCTTTTTCTTTTTTCTTTTTCTTTTTCTTTTTCTTTTCTTTCTGGATGTGGAACTTGCTAAAGAGAAGTGAAATTTAAAGTTAGAATTTAAGCACTTCCACTGGAAGACAAGTTTCTCAAAATAGGAGTTTGAAGAAGAAGCAGATGAATTGCTGGCTTTAAAGTTACCTCTTTTTTAATAATCAAAGATGTCGTGATTTGCTGAGCAAACATCGAGTCAAAAGGAAGCTGGGAGTTAAAATTCGAGTATTCTTGGCTCTTGTCTGTGAGTCCACTTAAATAAATTCTATCTCAGCAGTTCCTGGGCTTCTTGTTTGAGCAGGTAAAATGCAGTCACAAGACCCATGCATTCAAGCCTCTGTAGAAGTAACATGAAATCACAAAATGAAGTTAATAGTTTTTACTGACATGGGGGAGGACTGTGTGGCTCTTCTCAACAAGCTGGCTTTTCAGCTGCCAGCTCTTGTGTAAATCTTGATACCATTGTCTGCCACATCTGGAAATTACATGGGCCTTTTTTTTTTTTCCCTTTTTTCTTTTTGAAAAAAGAAAAGTGATAATTTGGTAAGCCTTAGAGAAAAGTGCAGTATGACAATAAGTATTTTAGGAAGCACATTCTGTTTTTCTTTAATTGTTGTTTTCAGGATTATTCCTGCAAGTTAAGGTAAGAAAAATCTAGAATTTTTTTATTCATGTAGTTTTATAAAAATCCAAACTAGAAAAGAACAACTACTTAATTACTTAATTCTGTGCCAGTGTGCTCTTTGATGTGGTATTAATTCAATTAAGTCCTATCTAAGGGACACCTAAAGATTTTTGGGTTTTAAGTATTTTTCATGTATTTGTAGCATTTTAGACCATTTATATGTGCTTATACAGATCCTGGTATTTTTCCTAGTCTTTCTCTTACATATTAGAGGAATAAGCTAACCTTCTAACACATGAAATGCTGTTTAGTCTTATTTTCAAGTAGAGGACCTACAAGAAGAACTTTTTTTTTTCCAGTCAGAATCTGAGAAGTCCCTGAAATGTTTGCCCCATAAGAAGTGGGGCAAAGAAGCCCTGGACCAACTCCAGTGGGACAGTACCCAGGGGAAAAATTAGCTTACCAACTGCTCTTCTGATTGGACAATGTTTGTTATGTCCATGTGATATGATAACAAATATGATAATTTGTTAAAGTTACAAAAATTGTAGAAATCTGATACTGGCAAGCCCACAGGTCATAACTGTGGAGGCACCTGGAAGCTTCCAATAAAGAACTGCTTTTTTATCTCACCATTTTAATACTGTTGCAAGGGTTTTTCTCTTTTGCTATCAGGCAACTTCAGAAACACTGAATGTTGTAGTATGCTGATTTTTTTTGATTCAGGCTGTATAAAACTCAGAGTATCTGAAAAAAGAAAAAAGTTGTCATCAGCCTTGCTGGAACGGTAGAAAATAAGAAAAAAAGTTTTTAAATCATTCAAATAATGTGTGTAATTAAATTTCCAGTTGTTTAGAGGGTTTATGACAAATGCTCCTTTTCATTCTTAGCTCATCACGAAGCACTAATGAAATGTGAGATTGCAGTCTGGTTAGAAAGATGACAGTGGTATTTAGACAATGGAATAAATCAAAGAAAATCCACTGAGTGCAGATGTAATGCATTGGGTTTTTTTTATTTGTTCCTGCACACATAACTGTATTACAGAATGATTTTGCATATTTTTTTCTGCTTTAAGAATGGTTTCCTCTGAATCAAGGGTATGCAATAGTATCTTGTTCCACTTCCTTCACTAAGATTTAGGTCATCACTTTACCAGCCATTTCCTTAATCTGATGGGTTCCAAAAACACTGAAGGGGTTTTGCTTGGAGGAGATACATTTTGAGTGACTTGTAAGATCTATCAAGGTATTAATGGTGGAAAAAGTTGGATTCTAATGGATTACATTGATGAGGAGTGATAAAAAACTTTCAGTGCCCTTCTGCTGTCAAAGTACAAAGCCAGTTACTGTTCTGCAAGGAAACCCCCACCTCCATCAGACTGTCCTGTAATTTTTCTAAAGTGACTCATACCAGTCTTCAGCAGACCCTTGGGTCAGTTTCCTGCAGAGGCTTTCTGACCTTAGCACCTTAGTGAAACCAGCAGCTGTAATAGAAAATGTGACCTCTGTCTACAGTCATGCAGTCCTGTATTTCTGGCATGTGCTAGAAGCCTTAGAGGTTTTTGTGATTCTGCTTGGGGAGCTGCTGGAGACCTCTCATTTCAGAAGAGTCTGAGCAAGGCAAGCTTTGAGAAGTCCCTGAAATGTTTGTTCCATCTGAACTTTCTCTTTGTTTGGTCATATTTCTTGGTCAGCTAAACCCACTGCTGTTGCTCTGGGTCAGAAAGCTGTTCAGTGACAGCTATTTTCAGAAGTCTTAACCTTACCTCTGTGAAGAAAGAGTAAATCAAAGCTCCACTGAATATCCAACACGGAAATTTTTTGTTATCACTTTGTTGATGACTGTATGTGTTTTTACTGCTGCTGACAATTCCTACTATCCCCTGATCACGTCTTACACACAAAATGCTGAAAAATGGGAGCTCTTGTTATGGATAAAGGATAACCCATGTCTGCAGTGCTTGCAGGAGCAAAGGAAGTGGAAAGGGAAGAAGCTCACACTTCTCTAGCTCTAAGTGTCTGAAGGGTTTCCTCTTGAAATGGGAAATCAGTATTCTGCATGTAGCTGTGGTAGTCCATATCAGGACCTGGGTAGGCAGAAAGAGACAGAAACCAGTTTAGCTCTTCTTCTCCAGCACTGCTGGGTCAAACACAGACAATGCAGGGGTTTTGTTGTTCCTCGTTCTGCACAGAGATCTTCTTGCACTGCCATGAATGAGCTCATGTGTGCTACTTCAGGGCTAGAGGATCCCATAGGCTCTACTGTGAAGTGCAGGCTTTATGCATGTCGCTGTTCACATCAATGTTTCGAAATCCTTTTGGAATTTTCCTTGGAAGCCACTCTACACATGTCCTGTGCATAAAATACTTGACTGGATAGGGCTGAGCAAGCAATCCAAAATGTAACTGAACACAGTATTTGCACTGATTTTTATTACTTGTTTCTGCACCAATTTCTAGAATTCAGTGCAGATCTGACCCATTACACACTGTAAGTATGGGTACTGTCCTGATGGCTCCTGGCTTGTTTGGGATGCCTCAGTGCTAAGAATAAGCATTTCTGACCTTGGTGTGAATAAACTTGAGGTGTAGTTGGGAAACACCTCAACTACAATAGAAAAAATATTTGCCCTCAACTACAACAGAAAAATACAGTCTGTCACAGAAGCAGGAGATTATTCTGTTCTTGTGTGCCTAACTGCTGTTACTGGACAGGTCTGGAGCTTTGAGTGCCATTGCATGTGTATTTTTTCTAATTCTTGGTACAGATGCCCTCATCTGAACAGCTCACATGTACAGTTTGTCAAGAGTTCTGCCACAATACACTGATTTATCTTTTGCTTCCAGAAAGTGTGTATTGCAGGAGAAGAGTCAGAGATAACTCCAACAGTAAATTTAGGTTTTAATATTCAAAAATTGATAAGTATTAAGTACAAATAGGTATTTTAGTATATTTAGTAAGTATGGATGGATTGGAAGTCAGTGCTTTACACTTTTAGTTACGGTATACAAAGATTATTGAGTAAGTTTCCTATAAAAAATCTTGAATGTTGCATGCAGGTAAAAAATGTTACCAGCTCAGCCATGTCTGGTGCCATGTCTGGTGCCAGATAAAGGGTCTTACAACTTCAAGGGTAACCTTGAGAGGTATACCTCCTTGAGGGGAGATCACTGCCCTGCAGCCAGCTGCTGTGGAGACAGAACTCAGCAGACTGATAGCTGCAGATATTATGGTGCAAAGTGATTGATTTGTGTCAGTTTTTCTGCTATTAATGCAGTTCCTGCCATTTACCAGTCTAGCCCAGTCTCCAGTTTTAGTTTGCTGCTGAATTCTCACTGACAGCCTCACACAGTAGGATTAACCTTGATTGGACCTACTTGCTGAGCATCTGAGTAGAGCAAAGCTCACTTGGGTCACACGGGAGGAGTGCCTCTGTCACAGTGTGCCACAGAGATCTGCCTCAAGTGAGGTGTAGCTCCTTAGCATAAAGAATCCTTTTAAGTATTATTCTGGGCTTGCCAGTGCACTGGGACAGCACTGGTGCTGTACTCCCAAAGGTACTTCTCAGTGACATTTGTCACAGTTGTGCAAGTGCATGCATATGCAGTTAGTTAACAGTTATCATAATGTTTTATTAAAATGTGTGATTGATTAATAAGAGTGCATGCATTAAGGAGAAGAGCAGGTGTAAAGAGATATGGTCTGCTGTATGCAAAACTTGAATCGACTCTGTTTTAGCAAACAAAGTAGAAATGCTCAAATATTTAATCTGGAAAAGGCCTGCAAGGAAAAAAACCCAAATGCAATTAAAAAAGACTGATTTTCTCTACAAACATCCAAACTGAACTGGCTGTTGAGTATGGGGATTTAGTCTTGACTTTAAATAATAGCTGAATCTTTTCCAAATCTGTATATATATGCTTCACTTGCTGCTTTTTCTGATTTGTTGTCTGTATGTGTTATATATGGATTTTGATCAGCTGTAGCATGGATTAATCTTATTTGCATTTTTAATACAGTATGCTCATTGCCTCCCAAATGGAACCAACATATGCCAGGAGAGTTTACCCATGTTTTGATGAACCTGCCATGAAGGCCACATTTAATATCAGAATTATCCATGACCCAAGCTATGTGGCTCTTTCCAACATGCCTGCTATTGGTAGGTAAACAACAAGCTGATGTGTGTTTTTTTCCTCCCCCTACATTACTTTTAAAAAGGGTGCAATTCATCTGAGAAATTTATGTCGTCCAAAAAAGCATTCTGTTGTCCATTTGCTAGTGTCTTCAAAGGGCACAGAAAATCTATGCCTATGAGCTTAAAAATTTGGGCACTGTTATTCATAATTATTGTCTCTGATGGTAACCCTTCTGTTGAACAATTTTATCAGTTGTGGTGTGCTCTCCTCTGCCTGCTGGAGGCTGCACACTGTTTGATTTCTGGTATTTACTGCTTCGTTACTGTGTCTGTCATACTGTGTGACATCATTTTAAAGCAAAATGGCAGCCCCAGGAATGCAAAGCCTGTATTTGTGACATCAAGGGATCCCTTTAATCCTCAATAGATGTTAAGATATTTACGACAAATAAAAGTATTTTTTTCCAGGCGGAGACAGTCTAGCCTCCTGTGTATGTGCAGAATAGGAACAAGAGGACTATCAGGCTCTGGAGATGCTCCTTCTGTCCCTTGCTGGGATCTCAAGTGGGATATCTATGGAGTATAAGATTCCAAACAAATTTTCTAGATTATTATTCCTAGAGAAATTGAGTCTCTTGCCTCCTTCTTAAAAACTCTTTTTCTGCAATTCAATGCCATGAATCTTTATTTTTCAACTAAATAATTTTCAGCCATTGTCATGGTTTTGTAAAACCACTACAGCCATAAAAGCAAATTTTATGACATTTGCATGGAAACTAAGTCACTTAGGAATGATAATAGGTGGGATTGCTGTGAGAATTACTGGAAGCATTTTCTACCCCAAAGAACCTTGCCTATGTCCTCCTTACTTAGAGGGAAGGTGTCCAATTAAGTATTTAATAATTCTTAGGCAGACCTGACCAATATTTTGGTCATAACAGATTGTATGTTTTAGTTAGGTAGCATGGGATAAATTGTCCTCAGCTTGCCCACAACTTAAAACTGGTGGAATTTGATATCCTTCCAAGACTTCAGTCAGGAAGCCCACGAGTGAATTTTTGTTGCTTGCATGGAAGGTCAGGTGTCAGTAGCAACAAGTGTGTCTGCTTTCCTTCTACCAGAAACATATCAGTTAGTGCAGGAATACACCATATTGAAGAAAAGGGCAAAAAATAAACATGCAGAAAACACAAAATTACTCATTTATTATGGAAGGACTTCTGGTTTGAATATTTCTTTGGCTTTTTTTCTAGATGTCTCTGAAGTGAAGGATGAAAATGGAAGCCTGTGGACAGTTACCACTTTTAACACTTCACTGAAAATGTCAACTTACTTGACTGCTTTTGTGATTTGTGATTTCGATTATGTCACCAGAACTGAGCGGGGAAATGAGGTGGGTATGAGGCTGCCTAACATATTATAAGAATTTACAACAGAAGTTGGCCCTCTGGTGCCTCATGTGGTTTGAAGACATCACAGACATTAACTGTGTAGTATTCCCAAACTATCTGCTTATGTTGCAAAACTGCTAACATTTGTCCCATAGCTATTTCTGCAGAAAGTTTTCCTTTGGGACAATTAGGTTATTGTCTTGTCCTGTTCATTTCATGCAACTGCACAAGTAGGTGTGGCCGATGTATTTTAAAATCTAGGAGCAGCTACTCTGCAGAAAGTACTGGTTATAATTCACGATCTTCTTACTTTCTTAGGTGTCTTAGATGGAAAACGTACCCATTTCCACTGCTGTGACAAACCACTGATGTTCAGTGCCTTGTTCCTCAAGGTCCTTTGAGGAGCCACTTGGTGACATCAGTAGGAGTAACACTGTGCTCCAAATATTTTGTATTTAGTACAATTAACCTTCTATTCCACAGTATGCACACTTTTTAGCCTCGAAAAGTGACTGGTTTGGGTTTGAAGTTTCTTCATCTGTAAGTATTCAGTTTTGCTCTTAGACTAAAATAGCCAAGGCTTGTTGAGAGAAGCTGTAAAAAAATGTACTGCATGGGCAGCAGTTGCTTCACTTCCTTTCTTTCATTCAAACACAATAAGGAAAAGATGTATCAAGTTTTCCAAAATAAATAGTAATTTCAAGCACAAAGCTATTAAAGATAGATTTACTTTATCTCCTTATTAAATGAGAGTACTTAGTGGTTAGTTTCACTCTCATCCTACTAGGGAAGGGTGGGACAATGTAAGTGGACAGTGCAGAGATTGTCTAAGAAGCTCAGTGTTTGGTCTTTTTTAAAGGGAAGATTGGATTTGGTATGTGAGATCTGCCATCTCCTGTGTTGAACTTGTTGGATACTTACAGCTGTGGCTGTGGTGGCTTTTTCTTGGGCCTAGCTCTTGGGCTGAGTTCTTGGACTGAGGAGTCAGCAGAGCAGAGTATTCAAATGAGCTGTTTTTTAGAGGGAAGAGGCACCACCTGTGTTCTCTGAGATTGAGTGGAGAGAGTATTTCACCCCTAGGTTTTGGACAGAGATGCTCAGTTTATGCCTCCACAGTGTTTGTGTGAGCATGTTTATTGTGCCTGTCTTGGTGTTTCTGGTAACCTGAAGCACTCAAACACTTTACTAGGATTAGATTTTAAGATGCTAGTTGTGTTAAGGTTTTGCAAAATTAAGTGATTGGGTCTTTGGATCTCTTCTGAAGCCTTGGCTGAAAAGAGGGTCTCTGTTGACTGAATATGCTTAATTTTTTTCCATTGAGAATTAAACCCTGATGCTTCCCAGTTATGCTCTTAAGGTTTGGCTGTGCAGCTCCTTGTGAGATCATGTGTTGCATTTAGATGCAAGAAATGTGAAGGTCTTGAGCTGCTGGGCACCTGGCAGGGTGTCTCTTGTTCAGAGATACATGATGGAGATATAAACCTTTTCTCAGGCTACTTTTGGGCAAGCAGCTGCTCTTCTCAGTATGGGAACAAAGTCAACGGGCACAGGAGAGGAAAGATTTCTTCCTGCTGTGGTCTTCATTGCTCAGAGGTACAGATGTCATCTGCTCAGATGTCACTTGCTCTCTCCAGCAAAGGGGAAGCCAGTGGTCTTGGAGAAAGTTCAGGAGAGTTGTGCATGTTACGACTGCAAATGCTCTCGGAACATCTATTTTTCTCTCTTCAGGTGGGCTAAACACAAGCTTGTCTCCCAGATGCACTCACTGGAATACACTGGTTTAAGATGTGTAATTCTAAATAGTTTTACAGTGTTTTCCAGTTAAGAAAATAAAATCTATGATTTCATTTGTTCCTGCAATGTATAGTTGTATTCAAATCTTTGTCCTTTTGAAGTACTGGAACTCTCCTAGATTTTAGCAGGATCAGGGTCTGTGCTGCATTTTGTTAGGTCCAGTAAAACTTCAGTTGGACTTTTTGAAATTAAAACTTCATTGCATGGTGTGATGTGGACAGACAGCATTTTTCCAACAATGACTCACAGAAGAGAAGCAAAAAAAATGAAATGTGAAGGTTGTTTAAAATAATTCTTCCTTGTTTTATTGCAGATACGTATTTGGGCCCGGAAGGAGGCAGTTAAAAATGGGTATGTTGACTATGCTTTAAATATCACGGGCCCAATATTTTCATTTCTGGAAGACATACTTAATGTCAGCTACCCTCTGCCAAAGACAGGTGAGATGACTTATTTTCTGAAATGGATCAGAAATGGCTGCTGATGGTGTAATGTCCACAGAAGTTACGGGTTTTATTCCCAGGGTTCTCCTTTAACAGGTTACCACATTAATGGAATAAACCCCCTAAAATTTAAATCACTGAATTCTCCTTTCTGTCTCATGGCTTTTACTAACCTGTAACTCAACACTCTTACCTTTGCATTCCTCTCATTCTTTTAAAGCGTATTTTCATAGTAAAAGGGGCAGATTGGACAGCAAAGTGGGTAGAAAGGTGTAGTTCAGTCAGATGGGATGTCTTTGGGATCACAGACCACAACATGCAAGGATGTTGTAGTTCCTATGTCCTCGAAGTAAATCCATGCTGTCTGTGTGTAGCCTGTGTCCCCACAAAGCATTCCTTGCTTTCTTCAGTATCTTCCTGTCTTGCTTTGGGTGTATGTTCCTGCACATTCCTCCCCAGAAAAACAGGGAGGATTGCCCTGTAGGAAAACATTGTTTCTACTTCATATGGACATTGGGTAAGTTGGTTCAGTCAAACTTCAGTCAAAAACAAACTATGACACCGTGTAGTTTCACTGTACAGTTTGTTTGCTACTTGTACTTGGATTCCCAGGGGTTTCAGCATTAATATCATGGGAAAATGGGTAGAATATTTAGAAGACAGTAAACAGTTCTTATCTAAAATTAATTCTGGACCTGCCAATGATTTTAGAGGATTGCAGGACTGAGGGAAAGGAATTTCCTGCCCCAACGCTGGATAAGGGCTGCCTCACCAAAGGTGAAACACCTTTGCTGTAAGATGGAGGCAGTAATCCCAGTTGAGATGCAGCCTGCCTGTAATGGGATTCAGCACCATGCTTGCATTAATTGCCTTGCTTTCTGGACTGCAGCTTTCTTGTGGTCAGCTGCTTCTAAATGTTCTGTACACCTTTTCCAAATTTTGATTTTTGCTGGTGAGTTTAAACAGTATATCTTTCCTTGAGACCCTGATGTTTTGTCCAGTTCTCACATGTGAACTGGAAAATGAAACCCTATGCATAAGGCAGAAGGGGCAGTACAGAGATGACAGTCTTACTATTCAGATAAAGAGATGATGTTTCTAAGGCACCTTTCACACAAGACTGGAAAAGATACCTCTTCTCACACAGATGAAAGAGCAAGACTTCTTTTTTATCAGTTGCTAGGCTGAAAAAAAGGGTAACTATTATCCTACCCAAACACAGGAGAAACTCACAGAGAAAGATTTCTGACAGCCAGCAGTGAACATATATTCTCTTCTAACCTCCATTTTCATTCAGAACATTTGTAAGTAGAAAGTACAGTACAGATCTGGGCTTTGTGGGAATTAATTATGTGGCTTCCTGAAAGAATGGCATCATAGGTGAAAAGCGTGACAAGAAGAAATTTCAGTGATCATTTGCAAATTTTGCTGTAATGCCACATGTAGTATCCTTCAGTGGGGTGCTGAGCCAGTGTGAGCATTAAAATTGTGAGCATTTTATTTATGAAAATGTTTAAGATCATTTTTTTGTGTGTGTGTCTGTTTGAATCAATTTAGATCTGGTCGCACTGCCTGATTTTGGAGCAGGTGGTATGGAAAACTGGGGGCTAATGATTTTCCAAGAAGCATCATTGATGAACCTTCCAAGTGATGAATTCACAAGCAGGAAGGCAATGATTGCCTTAATTGTGTCACATGAACTAGGACACCAGGCATGTGGTAAAAAATTCTGTACATGTATTTGCCTATGACGTTGTTTCCTCACGGTTGCTGATGATGCAGTTACTGATTAATAGAAGCAAAATAATCACTTAACAGTAGAGGGTGTGTGTGAGCACTAGAGAACTTAAAGCCTGTTTGATCATACATTCTAGTGATAAAGCAATGTTAAAAGTAGGTTCTCTCATCTTACAGACTGCATACTGACTGTACAGGACTCATTGATACGAAACTGTTAATGGGATACTTGGGTTTTTTTTCTTACATAGTACTTGAATGCTGTGAGAGAAGATACTCTAGGGATGTAGGCATGACAGTACTGTCCATAAAATAAACTTATTACTTTGTTAGGACACTCATACTGGGTTCATCATTATTCTTGTGTAGTGGCAGTGCATGTACATACTGCAAAGGGTATTTTTTTTTCCTGTAAGACACAGCCCATAGTACAACAGAACAAAATTAATGTGAAAATACTTTGCGCTGAATCTTTGCCCAGCTTTCACAGAGATTTCTGAATTCTTTCTTACTTTATTTGGAATGATGACACAGTTGCACTTCCTTATTGACAATGTTTAATTTCCTATTATTTGCCAGACCAACAACTATTTGCACTTAGTAAAATTAGCAAAAAAGCTTAACTTGGCTGGTGCACTTTTATCCCTTTTCTGATAAGGTCTGTAACTTTGCAGACCTTCAGATGAGCAGAGTGTTTTTACTGCAGAGAAATGAAATAAATGTCAGTGGTTAACTAAAATCTATTTTACAATAAACTTGTAGTTCTGGTTTTCAAGAATTAGCAAATAAAATATAAATCCTGAAATGATCAGTTTTTTGTTAAGTATTAAATGCCAGATATGAGTACAGCAGCTGTTTTGGAAGATTTGTACTTGGCTCAAGAGCAATTTCCTGGTTTTGGAAATGGTTATTTCCCCAGTTTTGTGTATCACTCCTTTGACAATTTCTCTTTGTTAAGAGCATGGAAAGATGATTTTGTAATTGCTTGATAAATGCCCTACTTTTAATCCTAGCCTGGTATAATACTTTAGAAATTTTACTTATATTGAGAAGTCTTTAAAATTAAATATTCTATAAGAATGACATAATGCACTGAGATTGACCCTCATGGTATGAAATTGTAGATGAAGCAATTTAAAAATTACTGCCCTGAACCTCTGACTTTTTCTAAAGTACATCTTTTTCTACTGAATTTTCACTACCTGAAGAAACATTCAGCATTTTATTCAATTTACAAGTAGACATTAAATAAAGTTACTTCAGCCTATTTATGTGATTAACCTGCAAAAGCTGTTTAACCTGCAAAAACTGGAAAACAGCACTCCAAGGAGACTTTGAGGTATTTTTTCTTTCAATTTAAGTGGTTTGGAAATCTGGTTACAATGAACTGGTGGAATGATCTGTGGCTTAACGAGGGCCTGGCATCTTACTTTGAGTACCTGGGAGCAACCTTCGTTGAACCCAAGCTTTCACTGGTAAGTGCCAACGCTCACTAGCAAAGTTCCATCATGTACAAAGGAGAGGAAGGTGTGGGAGATGGGAGTTTATTAAACAGTGCTATTATAAACTTCAGTCCTTGGGGAAAGGCCAGTAGGTCTTAATTCTTTCCTTGTAGGTCTCCATCTGTGGGGGGACCATGATCATATCCAGCCATCTACAGCTGGTGCAGAGAACAGGTGGACAGATGGGATTCTGCAGTGGCAAGGAGTGGGTGTTTGGCCCTAGATCTATCATGTAGCAAACCCAGATTTCTCTCCTGGGTCCTGTTGTAGCTGATGGTTTTCCTCCTCACCTGCCAGGTTCTTTTCTAATTATCCCAGTCCTTAGGTATCTTTACCAGGCAGAGATTAGGCTGGGTCATTTTGAGTCTGCTTACCCCACTGGGTCCCTGGATATCTGGTTGTAGATAAAACAAATACAATGCACATAGCTAATCCAACAGCAGGGTAGAATTCCTTCCCATTCTGCCCAAATGGGAATAAGCATAAATCCCATAGCATGTTAGAAGACTCCATCCATTGTTAAGCTCAGAGACAGATGGACAGGGGCTGCTAATTGCAGCCATGAGATGAGGTGCACTTGCCCGTGCAATCTTAAATGTCTGTACATGGTGCCATCAGCTTCTGAGGGAAGGAAGGCCCTTAAGTCTGGGCAGTTACTCTAGGGTGCTTTTGATTTGGCTGAATTGAAACACCATTTGTCAATTTCCTTTTTGCATTCACCAAAGCTCTTAATTATATGTTTGATTGGAAACTAATACAGGCATGCCAAACAATTTCTGTCAGGAGGATTTCTAGGTCATGGGATATACCTGCCTTCTTCTTTGAACTTCAACAACAGCTCACTTTGTTCTCTGCAGTGCAGTGTCTTAATACCACTGAAAAGTGTAAAGGTCTCCAAATTTTAAATGGGAAATAAATACTTGACTTCTTTCTAATTTAAACATTTAATTTAGAAGCTTGCCTTTCTGAAAATCAGCAGTTGTAATTTGTGTCCATAAAGTAAATTTTAATACTGGGCAAGAATTCTGTTTGATACATTGCAGTTAGGTAATGTGTCTTGGGAATGCAGAATTAATCACACAGGTGTAAGAATATAGGTCTTCCTTGCACAATTTTGTGGGTCATAAATGTTCACAGAGTCACAGAATGGCTGAGGTTAGAAGGCACATGTGGAGGTCATCTTGTCCAGCCTCCCTGCACAAGCAGGGCCACACAAGATCCAATTGCCCAAGACTATGCCTAGACAGCTTTTGAAGGTCTCCAAGGATGGAGGCTCCATAACCTCTCAGGGCAACCTGTGGAAATGCTCAGTCACCTTCACAGTGAAAAAGTTGTTCCTGGTGTTCTGAGAGAACCTCCTGTGTTTCAGTGTGTGCCCATTGCCTCTGGTCCTGTCACTGGGCACCACTGGAAAAGCCTGGCTCTGTCCTCTGCTCACCTTCCCTTCAGGTATATACACTGGTGAGATCCCAGGCTGAGCAGTTCCAGCTCTCTTAGCCTATTCTTACAGGAGAGGTGCTCCAGTCCCTTCTCTGAGCTGTCAACTGTGGTAGGTGACAATTGTTCAGGAGACATTTTCTGAGGAGCCGCTTTCCTTCCCTATTTCTCACAGGGTGACAGCAGCAGTGCCACACAGCTATACCCTGGTACCTTCAGTAGCTTAGGTTTTAGGTTATTGCTCAGGGTTCCAGCAGAAGAAATGGGGAATTTAGGAGGAAAATGCTGCCATATGCTTAACAGAAGTAAATGAAATACAGGCTTTCAGTATTTGTTCATTTGCTGTATAATATAGGTGACTTATTTTTGCCTGAGGATTACATTGTAATATAATTACTGACTATCAGGCCCAAGCCCACAGTACTTTGAAGATGTAATATTTTCAGTGGTCACTGATGCTGCATGTAGAAAGTGTCAGGATCAGGTATATGGTCCCTTGTTCCTCAGTAGAAAGCTAGGGAGTTGGGGAGCTTGCTTATAGACAAATTATTCATAATAGTGCTAATTCCATACTCCTCATTCTCTCCAGAGAATTAGTATCTTCTGTTCATCTCAAATGACAAGATTTGTCTTCTTCTTGCAGGATAAAATCTTTTATGCTCATGTTGTACAACCTGTCTTAAGGGAAGACAGTGAAATAGCTCGATCGCTGTCAGAGAGTGAAGACAAGATCAAAGGATCATTTTCTTTAATGTCTCTGTTTGACAACATCACATACAGCAAGGTAAAAAAGTAGAAAATTTTTCCCATTTCTTGCAGATTCTAAGTTAATGTTACAAGGTAGGTTTGGGAGGAACTGTTGAACAAAACTACTTTGTCATTCAAAATGTGTTCCAGCTGCACACACAAATTTATTGGGTGTTTCAAATCTACTTGGCTATGAAGGAAGAGGTGAAAGCTTTTTTAGCCTCTGTGAAATATGAAGTGTGGGTGTAGAGCAACTAGCATCTCTGGAATATTTGAAAAAATATTGCAAAAGTAATTGCAATAATAATTCATTTTTTCTCATACTTTCTTTTTTGTACTCCAGGGGGCTTCTATAACCTGGATGCTTTCTGGTTTCCTGACTGAAAAGCTGTTCATCAGAGCACTTACTGTAAGTTTGAAAAAACAACCCCCTTCATCTTGATTTATAAGCTTGAAAATGCCAGTTGTACAAATTGCTTGTTTTCATTGAACCTCCATGAATTCTGATGCTTCTCTTTGTTTCCTCCCAGTCATATCTGAAAAAATTTTCCTTCTCAAATGCTAATCAAGATGATCTGTGGACCCACATCCAGATGGTATTCATTTTATGTCTCTAGTATTCTTTGCCTGGTGTTTGACACAGTCCAAATTTAAGGCATGAACTGTAGAAGACTGCATTGGAATGTGGCTATCTGTAGTGCAGTCTTTCTTCTGCATAAAATTTGCTTTGCTGGTTCTTTCAGCTAATGTCTTCTCAAGTGTTTATTTGGCTGCTTTGCTGCACTGAGATCAATGGGACTGAGTACAAGGAGTAGAGAGATGAGGTAGGAAATCAGGACCAGGCAAAGTTTTGGGTTCCATGGTAATTACATAAGCCTACATGAAATTGCATGGCCTATTGCACTGGAGCTTAGGTTTTGCTAGATCAGAGTGTGTGATGCCTTGGGCTTGATGATCAAAGATGCTGGTATGTCACCAGGTCCAGCAGAGTCTATACCCAGGGCAGTAGCTCAGCATTTCACCCTTCAATGCTTTTGGGAGAGATCTGACTAAGAAAATATATGCTAATATTAGGTTATTTTTTAAAAAATCCACCTTCCTGGTCCTCTAAAGAATGCTTCTGTTGTGTTGCAGACTTTGTCTTAAGAATGGGAGTGCTAGAATTTCAGATATGCAATTCAGATATGTTTTAATCCAATGAAGACTGTACCAATTCACACTAGTTTGGACTCCAGCTTAATGTCTTTCCCAATTTGTCTACACTAATTCAGTTTGTTTATTATGTCACTTAAAAATATTTATGTTCCATCAGTTCTATTTGAATGAAATTAACTAATAAGTCTGTCATAGCCATAGAGATGTTTAAGTATACTAACACTAAAAAGGGAAAGGTTAGCAGCAGGTTGTAGAATGAAAAATGTCATCTCAGCGTTTCATAATTCCTGAAAAAGGCTTATGCCTGTATTATGTCTTTATTAGGATATCAAAAAGGTTCCTTGGAATTTGTTATTGATTTTTTTGCATGAGCCAAAGACCAGCAAGCTGCTAAGCATTATTTTCTCTACTATATTAGAAACACTCCCAGAGATTCACTGAAGCAATACCAGTAAGTACCTGTTCATCATAAGTATTTATAATTCCTCTTTCTCTTTCAGGTCGTAGATGCACAGGATGAAGTTCAGCTGCCAGCACCTGTAAAGCAAATAATGGATTCCTGGACATGCCAAAATGGGTTTCCAGTTTTAACATTAAATCTAACTACTGGAACAATCAGACAGGAACAATTTTTTAATAAAAAAAATAGAAAGAGTGCTGATTCTTACAAGTACGTTTAGCTTGTGTTTTTATTGCACGTTTATATCCTGTTTTTTACAGGAAATGCTTCAGTTACAACACATGTTTTGACCATCTGATTTTTTAACTTATTTTTTTTCTTGTGATGAGCAGTCAAGTAAAATCTGTTTGATATTTTGCTGGAGTTTGCAATAGTTCTGCAAATTCTGCTTGTTTTTCCAAAAAGTTGCTTTCCTCTGGAATAGTGACTTTTCCAGCCACATAATAATAAATTAGATGTAGGTGATGAGCGTGTTGCAGGGAGGATTTCTGCCTGGCATTTTCTTCTTTCCTCATCTCTCAGGTCTACAGACTGGGGACCTGGATGAACCATGCTTAGCTTCATTCCAGTGCAAACATTCCCAGTCTCTTCTGCCTGACATGGATAGAAGGGTTGCATTTAAATACTTAAATGACCCCTTTCTCAGTAAGTGCTGACACCTGAACAACAGTTTTAAGTTCTTGTCAGTGAGCATTGCTAGGTGCCTGGGGCTTTTGAAAACGAATTAAGATGTCTGAAAATGATGACAGAAGTAGATGCCTTTTGTCACCCACTTTGGAAACTCCTGGCTAGGATTTGAGCATTTATGAAGAAGCAGTTGATATGAGTTTTGGCGTGCATGGATGGAGCCCATGAGATGAGTTGTCATGTGAGGAAAAAGTGTAAAGGAGAGCAAAATCCAAAGCAGTTTTTTCTTGGAAATTATTGCTGATAACACAAACAGTCAAAAGGAATTTTGACAAGAGCCACAGGGTTTCCTTTGCTCCTGATCTCCAGGAACTGCAAAGCATTAATCCATTCAATATTCTTGGTTAGCTCAGATAAGGAATTCCAGGTTGCAGTTGTGAAGTCCTGCACAGTTAGCAAGCACGAATTACCATGTGAATGTGAGAAAGCCCAGGACCCATATTGCAGAATTTTTCAGGTGTTTGAAACTTTCATCTCTCTTACCAGAAAGGAGGTTTATGTTCCCTCAGAAAAGAAATTACAGTTGTTGGAATGACAGTTGTATTGCTTTCATGGAACCTTTTTTGGCAAATGTGCTTCTGAAAAGTAGCTTCAAGGTCTCCAGAAATAGGATGAAGTGTAATAAGTGAGGAGAATAAAATTACTGCCTGGAGAAGGAAAGACAGCACAGAAAGACAATGGTATTGAAATACCGATCACTGAACAATATTCTTGATATATGAGCACCTTTTTAAAGCCATGCTAAAACTCTCTTTTGGAGAAGATAAATGCTTGTCCAGCAGAAGTAGCATTATCTGATGAGGTTGCATGCATCAGAGAGGATGGAAGGTAGATGGAGATTCTTGTAAAGTTGAACTAATCTGCACTGTAGTTTAGCATCAGCTAAGAGGAATTTTTAAATATAAGAATTTTAATCATATCCTTTTGTTTGTTAAGTAACACCTGGATTGTTCCTATTTCTTGGATGAGAAATGGATCATCACAACCCTTAACCTGGCTAGATAAAAGCAGCAGTAAGTAATGCATTTGTTTGCACATTCTAAAACCAAACTGATGAGAACACTCCAAAGTCTTTTAAAAAAGTAGGATATATTTGAATTGAATAGGGAGATAAAACTTCAGTACAGAAATGTCTCTGTTTATCCATTGTAATGATTTTGTGCAAAATAGGGATAGATTTTCATTTAGGTCAATATAATGTTCTTTCTTATGTTGCATCAAACTTCAGTGTAAGCTTGAGTTTTTAAAAATATGGTACAACACATTTTATGAGTAGAGATTTCCACAGAAACTATGACTTTATACTTTTTTACACAAATGAAAACTTTTAGGTCCTCATGCTTCTGTAATGTTCTTCCCCCAACAGATCTCATTGATGTTATTGACAGCTTTTGAATATAGACAGGATCTGAGCTGTGAAATACCAGAAAATTATCAGCTCAAGTAGTAGATAGAAGACTGAAAAAATTAATACTGTGGGCTGTGGGAAGTGACCCAAATATTGTTATACATTAATGTCTGTAACAACAAAATGTTTTCAACAGCATTTAATTTCATTTGTTTATGCAAATTAAATTAAAAAATATCAAAATAATAGGACTTCTTATGTTTTAAAGTCTTATAATAGAAAGTGGTTTTATGGGCATCTCCAACCAAATAAAAAATTCAGTTTATTCTGAACTCAGTGCTTTCCAATAGCTTTTTTTGCTTTTTTTTCTTTTTTTTAAATTTTTTTTTCTTTGTTTTTTTTTTTTTTGAGAAAGAAGTTCAATCTTTAGAATGGGGTAATCATTTTACTTTGGCAAGTCAGGCATGCGTCAGGTTTTAGATGAGTCAAAAAAAGAAGATGCATGGACTATTTCAGTGGAATGCTTAAGAGCAAATCTTCAATATGCTGTGCATATTGCAGCTCTCCACCCTCTGTTTGCAGGGGTTAAATGTTACTTCCTTTCCTTTTTAGGCAGTAAGATAGCTTGAGGGATCATTAATTCGTCTGTATACAGCCAGGCAAGTAAGAAAAAATGCATGTGTATTCCTCAGAACACAGGATGAATCTTCCAGTACTTGCTCTGTCTAAACACTGGAGTCTGAGTCCTCTGTTCAGAGTAAAGCACTGATGGGTGTAGACTACTCACCAGTATTGACTTACTGTCTTAACAGAGTTTGCCTTCTCAAATCATGATGTGAAAACACAACACTCTTCTGATGAGGCAGCTTAGAGCCTTCAGGGCTGCACTGGCTCCCTCAATGTACAGTAGGCTCTCAGGAGCAAGAACATATAGGCAAGAACATATAAATAAGTAGTGAGATGGACTGCAGGAGGAAGCTGTTAGTGAGTGATGTAACTCAAAAGGACTGTGGGACTGTCTTCTTTAAAATAAGCACTTTTGATTACTTGTCTCTTGGTTAAACTTAATAGGTTTGGATTTTTTTTTCCTTGATCTGCATTTATCTGAAATCTGGTAGGTGGTCAGTTCTTCTGTGAGGTGCTGAGCACTGTGTTTTGGAGCTGGGAAAAGCAGGTGTGCTGTAGGTCTGTGCCCTGCAACAGGCGTGGGAGGATATTGCTCCTCACCCTGAGATTTTACTCTTGGGTAAACTTCCTGAACTCTCACAGCTGCCTTTGAGCTAAAGGGCTGGAGCCAAGTGGGTATTCAGCCTACATCTTAGAATCCCAAGGTGCTCAGTACCTGAGGAATCACTGGCTTGTTGAAGTCATTCTGCTGTGCAGAGCAGAGATCTCAAGTCCAGTGAGCTTTTGGGGGATTTTTTTTGAGTCCAGCCTCAAACTTGTGTCTCATATCTCAGAGGAGCACCAAGTCCATTGATTGTAAATTCAAAAGCAGTGCATGGAAAACAAAATGATACATTCTAATGTCACTTTACAGAAATGTTTCCTGAAATGCAAGTATCAGAGTCAGACTATGACTGGATCTTGCTAAATGTAAATTTAAGTGGATACTACAGAGTGAACTATGACCAATTAAACTTGAAGAGATTAGCACACTTGCTTGAAAATGATCCAAAGGTAAGATCATGTTTGTTTTCCCAAGCTTATGAGCAGACACTTTCTGTATATTTTTTCATGCAGTTTTTACCTGGAATCACATTGATGAAAACCTGGAATAATGACAAACTCACCATTGCACCACTAAAGTCACTGGCTTTTTGTAGTGGAAGATGACAGGCCTGAACAGTTTCAGATAAGCATGAAAAACAACTTTACATGACATTTTGTCTTCAAATTTGTGTTACTAGCTTGTGGCTCTTCTGCTCTCTTTAAATCTGGCTCAAGGAGCTTTCAGTATGAATGCAGGATTTGAGCCTTGGCTGGTACAAAGTAATCATGAAGAAGAAAAATTGTGAGAAAGTTTATTTCCATGTTTTGTCAAACCCCAGTGTTTCTGCCTGTGGAATTAAAAAAAAAAAAAAAAACAAACCAAAATTACCTGACTTTTTGGTGGGTTTTTTAGGTGGTTGATTGGTTGGTTGGCTGGGGTTTTGTGGATGATTTTGTTGGTTTTGGTTTTGGTTTTGATTTTTTTTGTGGATAATTTTCTTGGAAGTTCCAATCAATTCTATTTGAGCTCTGTAGACACTTGACTTAGAACAGATTTCATCCCACCTTTGACTTACCATAGCCTGAACTGAAAGAGGTACAGAACAAATGTGACTCTATATGGGCTTGCATGGACTATTGCCTAATCCTAGAGTGAACCAGAGGCTGCAGCAGTAGTGTCAGCTCATTCGTTTTGGTAAGAAAAGTGAGAAAATTTAACCTTTTAACCTAATAGTAATCAGTGTAATCTTTCTCTAGAGAGTCTGGACACAAGGCTGATCAGAGCACATTAAACCTTCCTTCAACACAGTGGCTTCATTTCTTCTAGGCTTCTTTCTTTCAGGGCAGATCTGTATCATCAAGACATTTGGTGTGTGCTGACTTGGGGCCATTTTTTAGCACCATACAGCATTGCAAAAATGTAAATCTGGGCCAGACAGGTGGTGCAGGAATAGTCTATTAACTATAGGTTTGGTCACATTCAAACAAGACAGGTTCACAAGTAACAGGGGTTATTAAAGACAACAAAGTAGTTATTTTGGATTGACGGCGACAAGTGGGTTAACTGCAGAGCAGCTGTGGATAGCACTAACAATAGGACTGCAATCACAAGCCTGATTGCTTGAGTGAAAACATTCAGCATGACCAAGGACACAGGTCTTACCATAAGGCATCCCTTCTGGGAAGGGTGAGGAGGACAGACACATCGTTCTGTGCCTACAATTTTGTGTCAAATTCTCACAATCCCCGGTCACGTACAAAATCAGGGTGCATTCTATGCCTTATTAACTTTGCCACAATTGTGCAAAGTGCCTTGGGTGGCTCTGTGGCCAAACAGTCTGTTCTTTGCAGTAATGCTTCCTGGTGGGAAGTGGTGTTGGTAGCAGTTGTGCAAAGCCAGCTCTTCCTCATGGTCACACTGTATGTGATATTCCTTGGTATCGAGAGGTGGAACAAGAGCATGCAGCTTCCACCCAGCCTACATTCCTGCCTGGCGGGTGTCGGCCCAAGCCACCTGACTTCTGCCTTCTTCCAGCACTTCTGCCCTGCTTTATGCTTCCAGCTGTCAGAGGAATGTTTGCTCAAGCAGTGACCAAACTGCAGGGGTGTGGAACAGGGAGGAGACAAGGAGGACAGCAGTCCTGCCACAAGGGCATGAGATACATGCATGTTAGCAGAGATACACCCATGGCTGTGTCTTGATCATTTATTTCATGGTAGTGATAGACACACTGCTCTACACCGAGTACAGATTCTGTATTTAAACCTCAAAAGGAAAAAATGTACCAAAATTGTGTAACTAGGATATTTTTAATAAATGTGGCATTTCCATGTTTTAATTTCAATTACAGCATGCAAGTAAGAGGGGTCTTTAAATTCTCTGTTTTATGTACCGTAGTTATAAGTTTATATACAATGTAATTGTATATAAATGTAATATAGAACTATATTATGTAGCTCTGTGTGTAGCACATATTCTTAAAGCACATAAATAATTTCAGTTTAAAATTCAGGATCCATTTCTCAATGTTTTGTAAGACGTTTTGTAAGATGTTTTGATTTAGAAAACCTGTTAGACATCCTTCTGAAACATCATAAATCTTTCTGTAGACTCTTAATGACATCTTGAATTGACTAACACAACACGAATGCTTTCTGCAGGCTATTCCCACTGTCAGCAGGTTCCAGCTGATAGATGATGTTTTTGCATTGACAGAGTAAGTATGTTTTCAATATGTTACGAAATTGATTAAACAATATGATTGCACTGAAGATTTCTACTTCTGCTTCCTTTATTTCTACCCATGTGTGCCTCCTAAGAATAACTGCTTTTACAAAATGGTGGGGGAGTTATTTAATCCCTTCTTTTGTCAGTGCTGAGTGATTTACCTCAAAATTTCTTTTGTTCCAGCTTTAAGGAAATTATTTTCAATAGTTGCACTGTCATGAGTTCTTTAGGGATTAACCTGTATTTAACAGAAAAAATATTCCAAATGAAGATTCTGAGTCTTTCTTCATTTATTCTGGACTATCTCAGCTGTGCTGTATATTGCATCACTCAAAACCTCTTTAATTTCTCTTGCTGAGTCATGACTTGGTTGTTCAGGTCTGTGGTGCTTAAGAGGTCAGCAGTGTTGTAGGAAGCTGAGAAGCATTAAGTGTGTTGGTGCCTCACACATACCAGTGTGTTGGTACCAAAAAGCATCAGATGCCTATGCTGAGGGTGTCCCTGGTGTCCCTATGATGAGGGACCTCAGGGATGAGGTGGCCAAAGCATATTGCCCTGCTTCAGAGCCTGTGGAAGACCTCTGACAGGAGGAAGTAAATATTCCTGTTTTTCTGTTTCTCCTCCCATAAAAATGTCCTTTTTCATAAGAGAGCTCAAAACTAGTAGCTAACAAGGAATGTAACTGTGAAGTACAGAACTGCGCTTTATATAAGTACACCAAAAATATTTTTTTTTCTGGAGGAGAGGGGTTGTGAAAAAATGAATTCCATGCTTATTCCACACTCTGAGGGACAGAAATGCCATGATGAAGTAGTTACTTGCACAAACAGTGTGCATGTGAATTAAATGGTTTGACTTTTACAATATTCCACAAAAGAACATGCAATGAAAATAAGTTGTTTCACAATAAAAGTAAAGTTGTATTATTACTAAAACAGTGCTTTTCTTCTTAATTTTGTTCCAGGGGGACAGACACATGCTATCAGTGTCTTTGTACCATATCCTGCAGACACAAGCAGATAGTGTGCATGCTGCCATGCTTACTGCCATGATTGGCCTACTGCTTTGATAGCAGCACAGTGCTCCTTAATAGATGTTTTGAGAGTTCAGCTCCTAAAATCACCATTCATTTATATTTATTTTATTTTCTCCAGTGCCTTTTCTAGGTTACTTTCCAGACAGTATCCTGATGTTTTATTGCTTGTTCCATAAATAAACAGATATGTGTGGTAGGTGGTTAGTGTCAATAAGTATGCTAAAATGTGTGGGGTTTTTTGTTTTGTTTTGTTTTGTTTTTATTACACAGGTTCGGGTATGTTCCAATTGAAACAGCACTTGAACTAACGAAATACCTTGCCAGAGAAGATGAGCTCTTCATATGGAATGTGGTATTGTTAAACCTAATACCTGACAATTTGGAAAGTACACTGAAGAACCATGAAGTATATCCACTTTTAAAGGTATAACCATTTTGGTAGTTACCAAATATTAGACTATGCAAATACCTAAGTCTAAAATTAATGCTTTTTAAATTCTCAAGAATGTAGTGGTGGCTATGATGAGTCAGAGTGCTTGTGATTCCTTTTGCATGACTTTATCAAGTTTTGTTTTTTTTTAAATAGGAGAAGGTACTTATTTATACATATTAGTCAATGATAAGTCTCATTGAATCTTGAGCTGATTCTTACAGAAAAGCAGAAATACATTCACATTCTTTACATTAAGCTTCATTCTTGGTTTTTTGAAATGGCAAATTTGGAAAATAGAACTATCAGTCAGTAGTAAGTGAAAAGACCAACACTGCCATGTATAAAAGGCATACAGTATATTTGTGCTCTATGCTTTGTACTGCTTTCCATTCACCTTCATGGAGTGAAAAAAAGAATAGTGTTTAGATACTAAATGAAATTATTCTCTCCCATATTTGACTCACCTGAGATACTACTGGTACATTTGTTTCTGTGACGTCTATTTGAAGATTCCACTTATGTTTGAAGTACAATCCTGTAGTATTAGTTCTCTTAAGCTCTAAAAAATAAATGTATGCTAAAATAAGTGAGAAGAACCAAGAATTTCCTATTGAGAAGGGCTTTTTCTTGTTTCTCTGAGAATTTGTTGTCTTTCATAATAAGTTCAAAGGTCCTAGTGATGTGAAATGGTAATGTGCCATTTTGATTTAAAGTACAGGTATATTGCATTTTAGACCCAGTTTAATTTAATGTTCTGTGTTTTCAAGACATTAATAGTGATAATTTTTTAGGATAAATCTGAATAAATAAGGAAAATAAAAACTTGTATCTAAATGAAAGTAATTTTTCTTTCCCTTCTTTTAAAAGAAATACCTTTTAAAGAGAATGTTGCCAATATACCATTATTATGCAGGTTTTATTCGTCAAAATGTTGATGCTTTGGAAGATGACTATTTTGCTCAGTAAGTATCCTGCTTTTCTCAAGAGTTTTTTTCTGGTGTGATTGGATCTGGTACATTGCAGTTTGCTCATGTAAATTTAAATACAAGATACAGGAATAATTCTCTAACTAATGTGAACGTAACTAAATTGTTATTTTACTGTCCTGTAAATGTGTATTTTTTATGATGACATGTTCCAGTGAAACTGCAGTTTCAGGACAGGAGCATAAAGGATGATAGCTTAAGGATCATAGTGGTAGTTCTCATTTGTCAGAGAACAGGCTCAACAGGCTGCTGCTAGTTGAAGAAAAAACTGACAGCAAAAACTTCAGATATGATTTTTGAGTCAATTACTAAAACTTTAAAATACTTCATTTTGCAAGGCCACTGCATCCAAAGGCTTAAACATCAGAGTGATTTGGACTAGATTCAACCAGCAAACTTCCAAGAAGGATATAAACAACACAAAAAACTTACCAAAAATATAGTACATTGGTTTCCTCACTAATATCCACTAATGTCACTAATTGTGACACACTAATATTAATGTCTTGGGACCATTAGTGTTTGTTTAATTATTTCATCAATTGTTCCTAGTAGAGGTTTTTGTGAGTTAATGGCATCATGTTCTGAAACTGGGGTGGTCAGGCACAGTTCAAGTACTCCAAATGTGGTATGCATATCTTTCATTCTTACTGTTTTAACTTCCCTTCAAGAGTGTATTTGGAAAAACTCTTGGCAACAGCATGCTGGCTGGGCCTCCAAGACTGTTTGGACCTGTCATCTGAACTGTATGCTAAGTGGAGGGACAACCCTGAGTACAAGTAAGAATGGTGATCTGCTCTTAGAGGTGTGCATGTCTAAGGGAGGTGGAAAGTTGAAAGGCTGTTACAAGGGGGACGCAGAATGAGAAATGCCTCTGTACTCTGCTCTTATTTCTTGACAGAATGGCAGAATTTAAGACAACTATGTCTGCCCAACCACTTCCTCTTCCCCAAATCCCAGCTTTATGATGATTTCATAATTGCTGCTTTATACATAGACTTAACAGGCTGTAGGATGCAGATTTTTCCATGAAGACCAAAAGCCGGTTAGCCGTGTAACAGGTGAACCTCCTATGAGTGCTAATATCCCATATGGCCCAGTCCCTTTGCTGTAGTACAGCCTTGGGGTTGTCATGTACACCAACTCAGCTTTTAAGCTTCTCTTAACAATACTGAGTGAAGTGATGTTTGCATGATACAGCCATCTGCCCACGGTGAACCCATCAAAGTGCCTTGCATGTTCTGTGTTCACATAAAGAGGTGTTGGGAACAGCTGTCAGTCCTTATGCTGGTACTGGAGCCTAGTGGTCAGGGGTCTGGTCTGTGAGAATGAACTCTGGACTCTACCAGAAAGAGACTTTCTGTATTCAACCATTGCATCATTTAAATCATGTAAATTTAAAAAAATTTACACTGTATTGAAATTCTTATTCTCTTTTCCTCCCTCTTTCTTTTGATGTCTTTCTATGCAATAGTCAAATAATGTTGGCACTGGTGAGTGAATATTTAAAGTTTATTTTTATTTGTTGCAGTTGTGATAAATATTTTGGTTTTATTTGATATATGTTGATACATGTAGTTGGCTAGGTAAACGGAACTTGTACTATTATATTTGAGTTTTCTAAAATAGCTTCATAGTGATCATCCTCATAAAAGCCAAACTGAATTTTGCAGTTAGACTGAAAAGTTTAAATAGCCTACATAAATTTTGTTCCATTCTAGAGAGAATATTCTTGAAAATCCACACTAAAAGCAACAGTGCTTTGCTGAATTGTCAGTCTTTTTTCAAAATAGACATCTTTCCCTACTAAAAACATTTGAGGTGATGGAATACTACATACCTTGTTTGCCTTGAATAGCTGAAAAGTCTGTGAAATGCATTAGGTGATTGGGTTTTGAATTTGATGAAGAATATTGATTTTGTTGTCCTTCTTGGTACTGAGAAAAGTTCAAGTGGATTTTACTGGGCTTTATGTGTGGAAAAAATGAAACTCTGAATTTGGTTAAGTGAAAAAATGATCATGTTTCAAGTAGAAAACCCCACAGAAGATAAGACACTCCTTAGGTTTCAAGTGACAGATCACTGTTCCCATGCAGTTAATGAAGAGACTTTACATGTGCTTGGTAGGAAAGGAAACAGGCACAATACACTTTTGACCCACATTTCACAGACAAATCCCTTTAGATGCTCTTATGTTCTCCATGCTGAGAGCAAATTCATAACAGCTGTTTTGCCACAGGTGGAACCCAGAAGGATTCTCACATCTGTGGAATGAAGTAATGCAATTCTGTCTCAGATTGGGTGATCAACTTTCAGCTGAACATTTCCAAATTGTTCCTGGCAGAATATAACTGGACTTAAAACAGTGCATTTTTATCTGTTTTGTGGAAATAACTAGAGCTGTAATCCCTAGCCAGTTTCTCAGTATTACTCTTTTTTTCATTATAGGAGTGTAGTGAAGCTTGCTAAATTAATGTATTCTCTTAGATGCTGTTACTGGCTTGTCTTTTGAAAGAAGGAAACTAGCCTTGGGGGAGGGACAGTATTTCAGTTCATTTCACTTTTTTACTAAAGGTTCACATATACAGCTGCTACTCTCAAAAGTTAAGAAATCACCATGCTATTTCGGGATTGGTTCCAAAAAAACAATGTAAAATAACCTGCCCAGCTTTTCCAGAAGCTTCCCCAAGATCCAGAAATGAGGGATCCTGGCAGGGCAGTAATGTCAAATCACACAGCCAGGAAAAACATCAAGATAAATAAGTCACACCCCTCACTTAATATAACCTCAAGCTCAACAGTCCTTTTTTGGACCATACTGGACACCCTTTGGGAACTACACAACAGAAACCACTTTAGGGCCACCACAGATGTCACCAGCCAGCAAACCATTGCCCCATAGTATGCTGCCTGTCCAGCCTGTCTCAAATGTTGCACATCAGAGCTGCAGCCAAATGATACACAGAACTTGTCTATTCACACACAACTTTACACTTATTAATGACCATTTTCTTGTAACTTCTTCTTCTGCTACTGGAGCAGCTTCAGTAGCAAAATAAATAACTGTACTTTGGCCAAAATAGCTTTACCCTGTTGCCACCTTACTATGACCTCTTACTGCAACATTATGAAAAGATTATTAAACAAATTACTAGACCCTGTAACTCAGATCTGTTAGAGAAGGATTCCTCACAGGGCAATAATTTAGCCTGACATAACTACTCTACATGTCATTCTTGGTGTAAATCCCTTCCGTCCCAGGTATAGGTAAATGAATCCAAACTATTTTTTTAAAGTAAATATAGAACATGCCCACACCTTCTGTTAGGATGACAGTAAAATATCCCATCTGCAACAGAACTACCAAAATCCCTGCATTTTGCCTTTTCACTAACAAGTGATGTCTGTCATCACCCAACTCTCTCGCTCTTTCCTACCAGTCCTTTGTTTCCAAAATTTATAACTTCCTTTTCTCTACCTTGTACTCTAAAGATTGATGTCATATGTCCTTCCTCCTGACTGACTAACTGTGTTGGCATCATCCTCACTTTCTTTAGGGTAGTCTGCTGAAACTCAGGATTTTTTCTCAAATTCTATTTAAATTTGAATTTGCTGTTTCCAGTTTTGGGCCTGAAGAACGGCTTTTCTGACCAGAAACTTATCTGTTTTTCTAAGTGTATCCCCTGATCAAAGGGAGGATAATTTTTACACCTTGACTTACAACCTTGGCTTAATGTAGTAATAAGCAGACTAACAGTATGACATAGAGAAATCAAATATTTTCCTTATAGCAATGGGACCCCTTCTTCTGTAGGGAATTAGTCCAAAATACAATTAGTTGAAACTGTTTTCAGATAGCCTGCATAGTAGAATACTGCTATGACTGAAAAGTGTTTGCAATGTCTTAATGTCAGGGACACATCATTGCTACAGGAAGAATTTCCTGTTCAGCCTTTGCATATGGAGTATTCTACTGGTAATATTTGCATTTAGTTTCTGTTATGAAATTCATTGCTGTGTTGAGGACTCTTCCTGGGGTGGGAGTAATAGGAGGCTGCCTGTTGCATGGAAAAATGTCCCTTCTGTTTCCTTCTGCGCTGCAAATGGCTTTTCCTACTGGGTGCACTGACTGAAGAAGCTTAGAAAAAGCTTGTCTGGGATGATGCATATATGCATTAGTACACTCTTTAATGCTGTGATCCATTTCCTAGGCTGTGATGGTCAACAGTGGCATTGACACTGTGTGTACACAAAATAGTCTGGTCCAATTGCTCTAAAAATGTTGGGGTTTTTGGTTTCCTTTAAACTGCATGCTTTTCAAATGCTTAAATCATAAATAAAACAATCAGAATTCCTATCCTTATTTACACTACTATTTTATATTTGCATTGTTGTGTATCTTTTAACTGTAAATAAATATTTTATTTCAGTTACACATTAACAGGGTTTGCCTCTACAACAGTACAGTACCTTTAAATCATATTTTGCCTTGCAGAATCCCCTTTTTAATTAGAAGAACAGTCTGCTGCTATGGTGTTGCAGTGGGAAGTGATGAAGAATGGAATTTTGCATGGGAAATGTACAACCATACCGACTCCGCTGAGGAAGATGAAGACATCCTGCTCTATGCCATGAGCTGTGCCAAAGAGTCATGGTTACTTTACAGGTGACCTTGATCAAAGTATATCTTTGTGTATGTAGGAGTAAATAATAAGAACAAAAATACTTTACTGTGCAAAGCTGGCAGAGGTTTGCCTGCCACAGGAGTTTGTGTCTTGTCAACCACTAGTAAAGTTTTAAAGAATTTTGTTATGGATCAAGTATAAAAAATGGGACAAACACAAATAAACAATCCTTCTGCAAATACAACATGTGGGTTATCAGGTCTTAATTCCTGACTTCATGTGGGCCAACCAAAAAGTTAAGACACATATTGAAGAATCTTGTCCAAAAGTTTCCAGGACGTAGTTTGGAACACTGTATTTTTCTTTCACTGGCGTTTCTATCTTTGTCAGTAAAAAGATGTTGATTTCTCTCATCAGTCATGTTTGTATTACCTAAAGCATTTGTTAAGGGGTGGAATTTTGGCAGTGATCATCCAAACATTCACATAAACTCCATCGGTCTAAAGGTGTGGAAGTAACATTTTAGTCCTGCCAGCCACCTGCTCTAGTGTGGTGGTCATTTGGGAAGACAGAAAAATATAACTGAGAATAAGACAAGAAATGTTGCAAAGAGATGCCCAACCAGCTATACTAATTTCCCCCTTCACCTATGATCCTATTGCCTTTTTCTTGGAACAGGCTAGCACCATTCCCTGATAAATCAGGGAGTTGCAATGAGCTTCTTCCTCCGTGTACTTCAGTAGCTGACAAACCAATCTGTTTTTTGAAAAGCCACCCAGGAAGTGTTTTGGGGTGAAGAATGTTAAGATGTGTTTTCCCTGGCCCTCACAATTATGTCCATTATGTTAAGCATAGTGGTGGCATACAAAGGGGAGAAACCCAACTCTACTACTCCACCCATAAAGCAGCTGCCTGCAAGACCCTATAAGAAAATAACTCTGAAAGGATTCATTTGGAAGTAGGAGCATGCAAGGTAAAACACTGAGGCAACAAAGAGAACAGTTACTTTTCGAGATGTTCAGGCATTCACCGCCACTCACATCATTAGAAGACACTTCTGAAATCCTGCCTTAGTCCTCATGAAAATCTTCTAACTGAGTCTTGCTGCAGGGTAAAAAACAGGTCATTTTTGTGTAAAAGTTTCTCATTGCTGGAATACTCTGTAGGCTCCATCTGAGTCCCAGTGAAGTGAACTGCCTGAAGGTGAAGAGCAGTCTGCCTTTCCACAAGCTTGTCTGGTAGGAGCAGTTGTCTTTCTAGTGCCAAGATAAGAAACACATTTATGTCCATTTGATATTCTACACCCTCACTTTACTAAGAAGTGAAGAGTCAGTGTGCAAGAACAAATGTCGAGGACAAAACCCGAGCTGAATACACAGCTCAGAGTGAATACACACTAACTTTGGTATAACCTTCCACATGCTGATATTTGCTGAGGTAGGATTTTTTGTGAACTGGACTATATTTCCAGATTGCAAAATTGTATATTTCCTGTATATTATTTTATTTTATTATTGTATATTATTTTACTGTTGTAAAACAGCAGGTGACAGGTTCATTTCTTTCCTGCTTTTCTAACAGATACTTGCAATATGGACTCAGTGACACATTATTTTCTTCCAATTGTACTTCAGTCATCATCTCACATGTAGTGACTAAGGATATTGGGCACCGTATAGCCTGGGAATTTGTTACGGAAAATTGGCCGCTTTTGAGTCAAGGGTAAGCAAGAAGTTTTGGCTTCCTTTAATTTCTGTGGCTCTTTGGCTTCTTCCTCTATCTTTATGTTTGAGCTGTAAAATTCAGGTGCAGATTTTCCTTCCAGGGATGTCTATTTGTAATGATTGATTCAATTAAGTATGTAGAGCAGAGTTTTCAGATATTAAACTCTGATCAGGGTTTAATGCCAAAGAATAGCTCATCAAACACAGAAGACTTTAAAAAATAGTATGTTTCTGTACTTTTAAGTACTCCTGCGAATTCTGACTGTAGAAGTTGGTTTATCCACAAGGATTTTACAAGTGGGTGTAAATGCTGTAAATTGTGAGTGTAAAATGCTGAAGCAAAATCCTCACCTCTTTTCCAAGGAGAGTGTGAAGAGATGGGGTATTAGAGCATGCAGACATGCAAGAGCTGCTAGGGCCAACCACAGTGTTATTCCCTGACCTTTAAACCCATCCCCAGCCCACCTGCACTGCTGTAGGTAAACTGCAGGTGAGCTTGGGCTACCTGTTTTGAGCAAAGCAAGTATTTTGATGTCTATTTGAAAACTCCCTCTATCCTTGGCAATTGTGAAAAGCAGCAGGGCTGTGACAGTGTACATTCCAGCTGCTTTTGATGGCAGCTTTGATTGTGATCCATTGTGATCCATTACTGGCAGCAGAAGCAAAATCAGCCATTTAGGAGCATTCAAATGTGTAAATTATTGCTAACACTAGAAAAGGCAAAATTGTAGCAGATTTGTGTCATATCAACTTCCCTTACAGAGCTTTTCTCTGTTGTAAATTTATGAGAAATTTGCTGGAAAATTGCACCCTTATTTTCAAACTAAAAGAATAGTGCAAGTCTTTTTTTATAAGCCACCCTCAAGATAGCAACAGGAACACCAGCTTGTTAGACACATTACTGGTTAGTCTTTTTAGCTCAGTTTGGCTGTATGGCCTTGGAGAGATTATCTGTTTTATGTAAAGAATTCACATTACCAAAATACAAATAATCAGATCTTTCTAGGAAAAGAAAATAAAGGGTAATTATTGTATTTCATGCAGCTCTAATGTTTAAATTGAATATTAATGGTAGATTTTTAAAAGAGGGAAAAGTTGCAAACTTTCCATAGTTGCAAACTTTCCATAGTTGCAAACTTTAGGTTAGTTGGTATTTGCAGCATAGTAAATAATCACTAAATAGTGCATTTTCAAATGAGATGAAATTAAGTATATTTGCTGATGTGCTATTTGAAGGACCTTTATCTCAATTTTACAGATATGGGCATGAATTATTGCATGATGTACTAAAAGCCATGGGAAGATTTGTCAAAACAGATGTACAGATCCAAGAGGTAAACCACAGAGGCATTTAGTCTCAACTTCATGGCCAGTTTGTAAATACAAGTTTTTGTTCTTGAAAGAAATCATTGACCATAATGTTGATGTTTTCCAAACCTTCATGTTTCGAGCAGAGTCCCCACAAATTCCATCAAAACTGTCTCATTTTCCTCCATGAAATCTGTCTGTAGAGACAACCTTTGCCATGATGTCTATGGAAAATGTACCAACATTTGGGCAGCTGGCCTGTTAGGTTGTCATACTGACTTCTGTTTAATTCCTCATACTGTTCAATCACTGCTTCCCCCAAATATTATTTACTATTCTTCACTCCTATCTTGTCTTTTGCCTATTAGACTGATGAGAAAGATTTCTTGTTCTGATTGTAGAACAGGCAGCACAAGAGGATTCTTCTACCCAACTAGTCCTAGACAGTGTGGTACCAGCAGTACCAGTGAAATTGGCTGCATTTGAAAGGATTTTTAGAGGAAGAGCAAAAGGGCACATTCTTGATATGTAAGGAGCTTTCCCACGTTAGTGTAAATCAGTAACCTTGCCCCACCCCCCCTTTAGTCTCTGTCATCTGCCCCTTTTCTGTGCACTTCTGTCTAAAGCATCTGTCAGGCACACAGTTGCTGGCTGCAAGTGAAGTTATGTGTGAGCTAAGCTCATGTGTTTATTTCTTCAGTTGCAGGTTTTTTATAATGCTACTTTGGAAGAGGATGAGAGAGAGGCTATTACTATGCTACTGGAATCTGCAAAACTTGAAAATATCGAAAGGAGAAAACTACTAATCAAAATTGCCAGCTGGTTAGAGAAAAATGTAGATGATTGACTTGGAAAACAATTTCCAGTATATTATATGTGATTCACTATCATATTGATATTCATTAGAAGCTGTAATTAAAGGTAAAGCACATTTTTATGAGTCCTGTGATTGTCTTTCCACTGTAAAGGCTGGGTAAAATGATTCACAAAGAAATCAAGGATTTAGGAAAAGAAGTTACAAGCATATTTGCATCTTATATCTAAAATAATTTCCTCCTGAATGAGGTCTTAGGGATGCATTGCTAATAATAATCTAACACAGAGATACAGTCTTGAATTCTTTGGGGGTTTTCTTCTGAATATCCAAATGAAAGGTGTGCTGCATATTTGTGGCAAAGAACATAAGGAAGCTGAAAAAGTTTTAAAATGTTTTTAAATTGCAAAGAGGACAACAATTAGAACAGTTATGTGAAACATAAGCTTCAGAATTACTTCAGACCTGTAGGGAGGAAAGGACTGCAGAATCCTCAAATTGCAATTTTAATTAAGAAATTAATGCCTTGTAATTAAAACTTTGTTTTTTCTCAGCAGATCTGTACTTAATGTGTCTACATTTGTGTTTGATTAGGAACTGCTTTTGAAGAGACCCTGCTGGTCATCTCCATTTAGCATGCTTCAGCCCCCAGGATGGTCGTGGAGTGTGTGATATCTTTGGATGAAATTTATCTAGGAGATGATGAGCTCCTGGTGTGTGACATTTGAGGGTCATTTTGTCCATGAAACTAGTGTGCAACTAGTCTAAAGTAACTCTTCTGGAACATCACTGTTCTAATTGCACTGAGGTGCTCACTGATCATAGAATCACTGAATAGCTGAGTTAAGGGACCCATCAGAATCATAGACTCCAACTCCTTTGCTGTAGATACGAGGTTAATCACCTTGATTGCACAACATTTTGGAGGTGACAGGCAGAACTCAGCTCATTATTATTAGCAAACCATATTAGCTTGTACTTAAAAAAAAAAAAACAAAAAACAAACACAGGATCCTCAGTCCATGCAAATAATTTATTTGTAAGGTAACAGTATTGTGACAAAATTACAGTACCAGAGATCAGTTAACATGTTATGGATCAGGAAACACTGTTATGTGGGAATGCAGCAGACAAAATAAATTAGAATACTGCTCTATGAAAAGACAAGGATAAACTCCAGACATGTTAATACAAAGGATTTTTCACTGGTTCCCTCTAAATAAATTTAGGAAAAATACTGCCATGATGACTGCACCAAATTTCCTCTGCAAAGAAAAATTCAAACTATTTTGAGACTGCTTGAGAAGCTCTTTACTGTACGGGAATTACCAGCTGGTGACACAAATTAGTGCTGGAAAAAATTAAACTCTTAGCATTTGATCTAGTTATGGATAATACAAAGAAAGTTGCATGTATTCTTGCAAGTCTTCTTCAACTTGACTGAGAAAATAGGGGAAGTTGTCAAGGCTGTGGTGAATTACAGGAGTTTTATCATAGAATCTATAGGATGGTTTATAAGGGACCTTAAAGATGATGTAGTTCCAATGCCCCTGTCATGGCATGGGACACCTTCCACCAGATTGGGTTGCTCAAAGCACTGTCCAGCCTGGCCTTGAACACCTGCAAGGATGGGAAGTCCACAGCCTTCTTGGGGAACCGGTGCCAGTACTGAAGCTGTTTTGCTTCAACATTTTCTGTGATTTCCACTGGTTAATCACTGGCACTGTATGTCTCATCACGTGGGTTAAGCAAAGCTCAAGAAACACCCCATAACTTCACCCTCCGCCCAGCAGGTTCAAACTATTTCTCTCCAACCATGAGCAGCCACACTGCCTTTCTAACCAGTCTTTCATGCTTTTGTCACTTTTTGCTTCATCCTACTGGACAAAACTTTTAAAGTGAATTGCCAATGTGTAAAAATTACTAGAAAAATTTTAAATAAGAAGTTGTTTTCAAATAATGGCTCCTGACTAAAATCTGCCTCCCAGTGACAATCTATATTTCAGAATTTCAGTGCAGTTTTCATGGCAGAGGCAGAATTGTGAAGGTGATTGCTAGGCAAGCTGCCTGAGTAGCAGCAGATCTGAATCACTTCCAGAATCCACACATTTGCACTTGGTGGCATGTATCAGTGGCAGCTCTTGCTGCTGTTGAGTACGAGGTGAGTGCAGAGGTTTGGAGAGTGGCAACTGGGAAATACAGCAAGGGAAGAAGAGGTGCCTGGGAGGAATCTGGGGAAAGTTAGGAAAGCTGCTTTATTGCAGAAAGAATTGAGGGTGAAAGAAAGTTCATTGGAAATTAATATGAGGACGTCAGGAAATGAGCTTTAATAGTACTTATGCAGACTGTGTAGGTGTTACGGGGTATGTAATTTTGAAGCTGTGCATGTATGGGGCAATTTCCAGTAAAAATAGCTGTGTGTCATTGATAGATAGGATGCATTCAGTAGGCCCTGAGTGGGGAAAAAAAGTAGATATGATGTGAAAAGACCAGATTTTTGCTTTGAGTCCTGCTCTCTGCCTTGAGAGCGTGGAAGTCATAAAGTTACACTAATTCTGCCCATACTGTATGTATGTGTGACAGGACAGCAGACTCGTGAGTTGGCAAGAATGCACACCAAGCCCAGTGGAGAGGGAGACTTCAGAGCTGCTTAAGCCAAGGTTCAAGAGTACCAGCCAGCTTCTCCAACTTCTCCTCTGTGCCTCCTGGCACGGTTGTCTTGCTTCCCTACTGGTGGCTGTGCCCCCTTTCCCTCCTGGCACCTCAAGAAATCTCCCAGGCAAGCAAGGAGAAGGCAGCTGGTTGTGGGGCCTGGATGGCCAAGGCATAAACCCCACACCATCTGGCTGCACTGATGGCACATTGATGAGATGGGTGTAGCAGCCCGTGCCTTATTTCAGGGTTGCTGGAAGTCCCAGAAGAGTGAGTATAGGGTACTGAAAGGGGATGTGGGCTAAAATGCCAAAAAATGAACTGAGTTCATGTGGCCTTGCCACATTCCTGCTGTGCAGTGACTCACAAAAGATAAAAAGAGATGTCATCTCCACATCTCCTGGCTCAGAGGTGCAGGGGCTCCTCCAGAGCCAAGTGTGATGTATGGACCCAGCCTCTTGGCCAAACTAATGGTACTTTGGTTCAGATGCCAAAGGAAGCAAAGGTCTAGACCACAACCATGTTGAAACTTCTCTAGTTCCAACTTGTTCTCTGGTAGGCCATGCAGGAAAAGGGTGATATGGTGAGCATTAATGCTATAAACTTGGAAATTTGAACTGGAAACATGTGATTAACAGAGAAACAGCAGACTCATTTGTCAAGAACAAAGGGGGTTGTGGGTACAAGGAGTCTCAGCTTTTCCTTTTCCATCACTGGTAATTTGACTGTGACCCAATTGCTTTATCCATAAAAAGACAGCCTATGTGAGCCTTCCCTGAGCTCTGTGCCTGCTAGGCAGCTAGTGGCACTGGGGTGATCTCCACTTGAGCTAGGACACCTCTCAGGGTTGCTTCTCAAGGTTGAAACACCCTTTGCCAACTGCATTGGTGTTGGGGGTTGGGTTTGTTTCTTTCTTTTCTCTTTTACTTATAGAATTTTTTTTTTCCCATAAGTTGCTAGGAAGCTAACTACTGGGTACTTATGGATGCTTATGGGTACTTAAGAAAAAGACTGTGTCTGAAGTCAGGACAGGAATGGGGCATCTGGCTATGCTTTTTTTTTTTTTTTTTTTTTTTTNTTTTTTTTTTTTTTTTTTTTTCCTCGGAGAGTTTCTCTCTGAAGGACAGAGATGCCTCGAGAATGGGGAGCAGGTAAAGGACGGGGCTGGGGGCAGCTGGGCCTCTCACTCTTTGGCATCGGAGGAGGACAGCCAAGTAACTCTCTCTTACTGCGGGGAGAATTCACCGGCACGGCTGGAGCTCAGCCCTGAGGGACCGATCAC
>VZRH01003321.1:414334-427282 GCA_013397555.1 Urocynchramus pylzowi | reverse complement strand
GCAGCCCCGCGCCCTGGGGCTCAGGGAGTGGGCGTGTGCCCACTCGGTCGCAGGGCTGGATCGGTTTGCCTGTGGGAGAGGAGCCATGAGGGGTCGGTCCGCAGCTGCAGAGCCGGGCCGATCGGCAAGGAGGATTCGCAGCCTCTCTGGACAAGGGGAGTTTGCTGGTTTGCTCTCCCCTTGTGCCTCGCAAAATCCTTGCACGTTCTCTTCTGGGCATCTCGGCCACTAGAATCACCTGCCGGACATTCTTGGACCTCCCCGCTGTGTGTTCCGCCCCTTCCACCCCACCCGGTCCTTCCCAGTGACTGTTGCCGATTTGAACATGTAGGAAGAGGCAGAAAGACCTGATAAATCTGGTTGTTTGGAAAAAAAATGAAGGCAAAGGGAGGAAGAGGAGGAGGAAGAGGAGGAGGAAGGGAAAATTAATTATAAAATGGGAGGAACAGCACTCTGTCAAAATTTTAACAATTAAATAATAGCGATCCAAAGAACTGTTTGCAACAGGACAAGAACATCCACACAGAAAAATGTGGGCTTTTCCCCTCTTCAGCTGCCCCATTTGTCTCACTGTAGGTGCTACCCAGCACATTGCAGGCAGAGTGTGATGGGGTGTTCGAGGAGCAATCAGCCTGACCGGAAAGCTCAAGAGAAATTTAAGACATCTGCTCCCCTGCACCTCCCCCTGCCCAGGTAGGGACATTTTTATTGTATCTACCCAGGTGTATTTACAGTCCCGAGCCTTGTCCCTAGAGGAAACCACAGGAGTTTCACCTCTGAAATCATTCTCTCCAAATGTCACCTGAGATTTTAATACTCCTATGTTTACATCCTTGTAGCCTGACACCCACCCAGTAGAAGTTTTTCTGAGCAGATTGCAAGCTACATGTTACCACATATGCCATAGTAAACAAATATAACTATGGTAAATGAATATGATTTGTGCTAACAATTGTAACTATGTTGATATTTTAGAAAATATTTGTTAAAAAGTAATAGAGGAAAAGGATATGTGATTAGAATTAGTGTCACAAAACAGATGTTTTCAGATGTTCATGAGAAAATAGGATACAGGATGTAGTTTGAGGTAAGTAAAATCCCCAAACTGAATAGGCCTCAGGATAATTAAGGAATCAGCCTTGAAATGGACAAAATTGGGATGATTCCAGGTATCTATTAAATAATAAGGCTTATTTTTGGAATGTAATGCTGGCTTCTATAACACTAGACTTGGGGCGCACGTGCAGCCTGTGGGGTTGTTCAAAGGACAGTGACGATGATGAGAAGCCTTCATCGGAAGCAACCACCAAAAAGCCAAAGAAGACCCCTTGGAGGGAGCGGAGCATGCGCTGTGCAGTGTAGTGACGCAGATTTCAAGAGTCCGGAGTTGGAAGAGATTTACGGAAAATATCGTGGAATGTGTATTAGCATACAGTATACAAGTTTAGCTGGGATTCTTGTGTTTTTGCATGTGAGGCAGGGTGAAAAGCCCTCCCTGTACCCCAATCCCTATCGGTTTTGCTTATGCCTTATCAGAACCTTAATCAGGCTTAATTAATCATTGCCAAATTTACTTGGTACAAGCTTACTTGATTGTATTCATTTTATATAAAATTGCTGCTCAATTAAAATTGCTGCTAAATTCGAATTTTGTGGTTTATTAAATTAGACATATAGGACCTCATTCATAATACAACTCATGCACAAGCAATTCAGAAAAAGTTCACGAGTATACACGAGTATAATTAGCAAAGTGGAAAGAGATATTAAGCATAAGATGGTTTAATTGCAATTTTTATACTGATAGAGTTAACTTCTGTTTTCTTCATCAAGTAGAATATGGAGAAAGAAGAACCTTGGAAAAATTATGAGAATAAATAGGTTGTAGGTTTTTTGATTTTGGCTTGTTGTTATATAAGTACCCGGGATACTGTAATTTTTCTTTTCCCTGGAGTGTTTTCCAGTTTATTTTTCAGAACAAAACCCCCTAAAACCACTCTGAAGCAAAATGAACACATGTGTAGCAGCATTTGCATCACCTAGCTAAGGTCTGCTGCTTGAATGATGTATCAAATTTTGGGCTTAAAAATGTTCGGAGGGAAAGAAAAATATGGTAAATAAAAAATCTACTTGCCTCCATCTGGGTTATAAACTATCTCAGAGAATGGGTGGATACAGCTGATTAAGATAAAAAGACATGTTGGGCTATCTGTCTAAGCCACAAAAGGAGAATTTATAAGACTTGACAGTTTCAGATGCTTAGGATTTAGCAGTGTTGTAGAGAAGAATAATGAAAGCCATTAGTGATTACAGCACGCTGAAAATTGGCATCTGAAGGTATCAGGAGAAGGCTGAATTATCTGCAGTACTGCAACAAACAAACTTGAAAGGCAGCAAGCTGAAACATGAGGTTGCACTTCATTTCAGGAATTGGGGAGCATATTTATTTCTGACTTCTGGAAACTGAATAGAGTAAAAAACATTTTATCTAAAATGGTAAAATATTTCTTTACTACATCCACATCCTAAAAATGTATCACTATTAAATATTTTTGAAATAAAAAAATGCAGTAGTTTATTACAAGGTATTTTTCTTTAATTACCTTTAAGGAAAAAAAAAAAATTCTAAGAAATACATTTGCTCTGTTGTTCACAGATGCAAACGAGAAATTAGACCTCTCATTCCAGTTTATCCAATTTCTTTATTCCCACTCTTTGTGCTCAGTACTATGTAAAAGCCATAATTAATGCAACAGAAAGCGTGAGGTCTGTTAAGACTGTTACCTGCCACTGTCTTCATCCTGCTTCTCTGGGGAGCACCATTTTGATTATTTGTCCTCTGTTTCAGTCTCTCTGGGGATGAAGTCATACTTCCACTCTCAGAGGACTTGTGCAGCAGTAAATCCAGGCTGTGCCATTCCCCTCCTCTCTTTGGTAAGTACAGTTTAAGATTACTTAAAGAGGAGACTCTCCTTGATCTCTTGCTGTCTGCTCTGAACTGAACATACATCCTTCAGAACCACAGGTTTTCAGAAGGTAGGTAAATACCTGGCAGATCTCTTCTGCCTATTGCATGACAACCAGAAGTTGCACATGATTTTATAATTAACTGTTTAACTTCAGCTACAGGAGCCCTCACTTCCAGATGCAGCAGAAAGTGTCTGGGTTTGGGAGAAAGGACTCATGAGGAATTGTGTTATTTTACTTGGAGAGGGATGTATTTGCTCCTCCATCCCCCTGTTAAAGAATAGGCCATTGTGCTGTCACCACCTTTGTCAGGGTTCTGGTAAACCAGCTGAGTTACAAGAGATGAGATCTCTTTCTTCATCTGGTCTGTGTTTCCTACACGGCTTCAAGGCTGTCCTCTGAACACACATGCGCATTTATGGCTGTGAGAGAAGGCACAGAATAGATGCCACATGGTCTTTCCACAGCTTTACAGTTCAGTCTGTAGTTGATCTGAGAAAGATTAATTTATTCCCATTCTTAATTTGGCTGGCATCAGATGTCCCATAGAAATTCCAAGATGTGTACTTGAATGTGCCACAGAGTTGACTGCCCACAGACAACTCTGCAGAGCTAGATGGCAGAGAGGTGATGGATTTGTAGGACAGACTCACAGAACCGACAGACCTCCGTAGGTACTTCATTAGCGGAGTGATGCCCTTTTTCCTATTAAGCCTAAAACGTCCATATTCTATTTTATTTTTAAAAAAAGTTTCGCAAAGGAGTGAGATTCAAAAGCCAAGCAGCTTAAGTTTATTGCGTTGGTTGGAATCTCCGGGAAGAGCACCGTGGATCCGCAGGGAATGTCGCGACAGGCGCAGGGCGCGCGCGGCGCACGGCTGTGGCAGCAGCGTCACCTGCGGGCTGGCGCGGGGACTGCGAGCGCGCCGCGCCTCAGAGCCACGCCTGGCGACAGCGCTCCCGAGCTCGGTGTCATTTGAAACTCCTGCGGTTTTCCGGCGTGTGCTTCCGAATTATGGAGGGGCCATGGTGATGCAGCTTTTGTACATGCTCGTGATATTATTTAATGCAGTTTTAAAATCGAGCTTGTTACTGAGCTACATTTTGTTCTGCATTTGCTGCTGATTAAGAATATATAAAAGCCTTGAGTGGATATCACCTGCTTACCTTAAAACTTTAAATTAGAAGTCTGTTTATACCATTGTGTATGTTTAACAAATATGTGCGTATTTCACAAGGGTGGTCAAATGGGTGATCTCGTGGAAGAAAACTTGAATACAAGCTGTTCTTCCCAGGAATCATCTGCAGAAAAAAATGTGTCTCCTGCTGAGGACTGCTCAAGAAGACACAAAAAATTGGTATGACTTCTCCAGTACCATTTTCTTATCAAGATACTTACAATTGCCTTCAATTTCTTCAGTCATTACAAAAACAAAGAGCTGGAGTCAAGACTTCACAGTGACACCAGTGAAGTGGCTCAAGTTTGTAGTGCAGTGACTGAGAGGGCTAAGAGCAATTTTAAGTAAGTAGGGAAACAGAAGAGTAGTCTTAGAGGAAGGACTATCACCATACCTTATTGTTCTTTTGCATCTTAAAATTGCATTATTTATGATCATGAATGGTGATGATGCTGAAAATCTACCCCAGAGTCCAAAGCAGACATGTCTGAATAAGGTACATGAGATTGCCCTGCATGTTTTCAGGAGGACGCAGCTGAAGATGCACAGCATCAACCACTTTGGAAAAAAGTGCACTCAAGTGCATGGACGTTCCTGAATCACTGTGTCAGTAGATATTGGGCTGAACCACCACTGCTTTCCCCTGAGAAACAGTGAAAGTGCTCAATTGTTTGTGGAAAATCATGGTGAACTCTGATAGGAATGACACCTTCTGTGTCATTCCTAAGCTAAGAGATGTCAAGGCAGCTCCATTTACATAACAGGAGAAAAATATAAATTTGTGTGTATTTCTGTGTCTTTACATAATGAATGACAAGTGTATGGTCAAAGCTTACAGTCATTGTCCAAAGGGAAATTGTTTGACATGATGCTTATGTTTGCAGTGATTTTAGAAGTATCTGTCCACATACTTGGACTATGTGGAATGGTAATACACAGAGATAATATTTTAGCTTCCAAAAGTATTTAGCAGTTATAGCTAATATGTAAACATAAATTTCATAAAATTGGCAGAAAAAGTGTCCTCCTGTTTCTCAGAAAACCATGTTCAGTTGAGCTTCTTTGTTTTTGTCTGTGTGTTGGGGTTTTTTTTCCCCTCATACTTCTTGCTTGTGCAAATGTTTCCTACTGTATTAGTCACTCCTTCAGACATTTTTCTTGCCCTCAGATCGTTTGGACATAGATAGTTTCTAGGCATCTGAGGGAACAGTGAAAATAAGAGTGAATCCATTTGAGATGCTTAGAATCATAATGCTTGTTTTTACATTTTAGATGAAGAACAAAACACATAATTCTGCCTCTCACATTGCCACTAGCAAACTCCATGCTGCTGCACCGGAGTCATGTGTTCAGAGTCATGATTGTTCCATCTCCAGTCAGGATGCACAGTCGGTAAAAGGAATACTTGATTAATAGTTAGACAAGCAAACATTTTAAACAATCAATATGATCTTATCAGTTATCAGGAATATTAATTTTAATGTCATTCAGAAGCCAGTGAGGACACTTGGCAGCTAATAAGTATATTTTCCAATTGTACTAATTACAAACTTTCTGTTGTTTATTTACAGAAAAAACTCGAGAAACAATTGAAATACTTAGCCTTTCAAAATCCAGGACCTCAGGTAGCTGACTTCAATCCTGAAACTAGACAGCAGAAAAAGAAAGCCTGCATGTCACAGATGAAACAAAATTTTTTTTATGAGTCCAAGTAAGACCTCTAATTTATTACCTGATTTACTTTAAAAAATGGCTGGTAGGCTGTTCACTGAATCTAAATGAAATTAATAAAATAATTGGTTTTTGCAGAGTGATTTCTTGAATGTCATATTGGGAAAACAAGATTTTTCTATGTGACTTTAAGGGAATTTTGATATAGTATGGCATGCATTCATTTTTTAGTACCAATGGCTGTTGCAATTAGGATATAATGCTGGTGTTTCATTATGCTGTGAGTTTGTTAAAGACTAAATACTTGTTGTACAGATGTTTTCCACATGTGTTTGGTTTAGTGTCTGAATGTGTTGAAGCATTGTCTGAGAATAATTTTTGTTCTCTTTCACAGATCTACAAAGAAGTATGACAAACATGGCAGGCTGCTTTGTAATGGCATAGATTTATGTGATTGCCTGGAAATTGACTGTCTGGGTTGCTTCTATCCTTGCCCCAAATGCAACTCAAACAAATGTGGACCAGAATGTCGATGCAATAGAAAATGGGTTTATGATACGATTGAGACTGAAGATGGGGATGTGATCAGTGAGCTTCCGTTTTTTGTCCCTGACTGATTATGTTCTGTTAGCTTTTGTGCCTGAACATTGCTCTTTTTTCTCCATGTTTTATGAAAGTAAATCACCACCTGGCAGAGGTGCTTGTGCTTTTTTATTGCTGCCTACCTAGTAAACTTTACCATTCCCCATCAAGTAAAAGTGTGTATTTTATTCTTCCTCATCCTTGTGAGCTTTGCTGAGGCACCTAGTCAATCTTTTCTAAATCTTGACTTTCTAAAATTGAAGGTGTCTGAACTGTTATGGGAAGATAACTTTCTTTCCCTGGGAAGCTGAACTGTATTACTTGTAATGAGGGTTTTTTGCCAATTTCTCTGCTTGTTCATTCACTCAGATGTGTGACACAGCTCTTTCTTTTGTGTAGGCTTGTCCAAGAGCCTTTTCATCCGTGTGCATTCATTCCTCGTATAAGTGATGCAGGAGGCATTTGAGATAACACTGTTCTTTGAAACTAGGCCACTGCTTTCCTTGTTTGTCTGTGTATTAAGCAAAGGAGAATGGAAACAACTCTCTCTCAGAAATTCTTTCTTGCTGCCCAGGTTGAAAAACTGAAACCAACGTGTACAGTCCACACTATTTTTTTACAGCATGTGGCACATTAAACATCCACTGGTCATTAATTATATTTTTCCTTCTGGACAGAAAAGTCTCTTTAGTTCCAGAAGCTTCCTCTTCATGTAAGACATGACAGATTTTAAATACAGTAACTTACACCCAGTCTTCTTATGAGGTAAGTATTCTCATTCATGATAGGCATCCACACTCTTTTTGAGGAGTGAATGTCCCTCTAGATCTTGAAGGCAAGAAGGCTGCAGATGATTGCAGGTGATTTCCAGGAGCATGCTGCTAGTGGGGGAATCATTCCTTGGGCCTAGTGCTTGTTTGTTTTTGAGGAGACTCTCCCAACTTTCAGTGTGGCACCACTTTTCTCCCTTACCACAGGCCATTCTCTGTAACAAAGGCCATCTTCTCCTAGACAAAGATATCTTCCAATACAAGAAACTTGGGAACAGATCCCAAGAATATCTTAACACCAAGATCTCCTTCTGACTTTCTACCTTGGAAAGACTTTTTGTTCATCTCAGCTAGTGACACCTTAAGCTGGTATCATGCAGGCAGCATGGGCAACAAGCTGGAGGAGCTGGAAGCCATTGTGCAGTGGGAATGCTGTGACACAGTCACCATCAGTGAAACATGGTGGCACAACTTACACAACTGGAGTGCTGTGATAGATGGCTGAAAACTTTTCAGAAGGGATGGGTGAGGAAGGAGAGGTGGGGAGGTAGCCGTGTAGGTTAGGAAGAGTTTTGGTTGTCTCAAGCTCAGTGATTGTGATAATAGGGTTGAGTGTTTCTGGAAGAGAATCACAGGGAAGGACAACAAGGCAGATATCAGGGTAGGAATCCATTGTAGACCACCAAACAGAAGAGAGGGGCAGATCAAATTTTCAATAAGCAGTCTCACAATCGCTTGCCCTTCTTCTCTAGGGAGTCTTCAGCTTTCCAGATGCCTATTTCAATGCAATATATTGTATTGAAATATATTTGGAAATATATTTCAATATATTAGAGAGAGAAATATTGGGAAATATATTTCAATATATAGCAGAGAGGGAAAACAGCCCAGGAAGTTCCTGGAGTATAGGTAAGACCGTTTTCTGACACAGCAAGTCAGCCAGTGGAAGCCACCTGTTAGACCTGTTCTTTGTGAACAGAAAAGATCTAGAGGGTGATTTGATGGTCTGAGGCAATCTGGGGTACAGTGATTATGAAATGATAGAGTTTTCAATTCTCAGAGAAAAAAAGAAAAGGGGTCAGCATAACTGCCATCTTGGATTTAGGAAGGTCTGTCAAGGGGCCTGGCTGTCAAAATCTGTTAGGAGGCAGTCCTGAATGGCAAAGGAGTCCAGGTTTTTCAAGAAGAAAATCTTCAGGGTGCAGGCTGTCCTCATGTGCCAAAGGACAAGCTGATGTGGAAGAAGGCCACCCTAGCTGAACAGAGAGTTTTGGCTGGAATTCTGTGTAAAAAAGAGAATATATCACCTTTGGAGGAAGGGGAAGGCAACTTAGGAGGACTACAAGGATGTTGTGAGCTTATACAGGGAAAGATATAGAAGAGACAAAGCCCAGAAATCAATATGGCTACTGCTACAAAAGACAACATAAATGTTTTTATGAATACACCAAAAGTTTTCATAAAAACACGGAGAAGGATTTGGACAATGTTCTCAAGCACATGGTATAGCTCCTGGGATGTCCTGTACAGGACTAAAAGTCCCTTCTGGCTCAGCATATTCTGTGATAAAGTGATTACGAAAAAAAGGAGGGCTAAGGATGATCTCCTTACCTCATAGGTGTGGGGAGATGCATTATGACAAAGGATGAGGAAAAGGTGGAGGTACTTAGTGCCATCTTTGCCTCTGTCTTTAATAGCAAGACAGGTAGTTCTTTGGGTCCCCAGCCTCGTGAACTGGAAAACAGGAATGGAGATCAATCAGAATGAAGCCTGCATATTAAAGGGACTATGACCACCGATCTGTTACACCACTTAGACACACCCAAGTCCATGGGGCTGGATGGGATCCACTCAAGGTTACTGACAGAGCTGTCAGCAAAGCTTACCAAGCCACTTTCCATTATGTACCAGCAGTCCAGGATAACTAATGAGGTCCCAGATGACAGAAGGCTGGCAGATATTATGCCAATCTACAGGAAAGGCTGGAAGGAAGATTCAGGGAGCTATAGGCCTATCAGTCTGGTGTTGGTGCCAGAGAGGGCCATGAAGCACTTGCCTTCACTTGGCGTGTATGGGGCAACCAGGGCATCAAGGACAGCCAGTTTGGGTTTGGGAAAGGCAGGTCCTGCTTGACTAACTTGATTTTCTTTTGTGACCCTGCCTAACGGATAAGGAAAAGACTGTAGATGACTATCTGGACATTGGTGAAGCCTTTGACACTGCTCCCCACAGCATTCTTCTGGAGGAACTGACTGCTCATGGCTTGGACAGGGTCACTCTGCCCTGGGTTAAAAACTGTCTGGATGGCCAGGCCCAGAGAGTGAAGGTGAATGGAGCTACGTCCAGCTGGAGGCTGGTCAGCAGCGGTGTTCCCTGTAGCTCAGTGTTGGGGCCAGTCCTGCTAAACAACTGGTTTGAGTGCTCCCTCAGTCTGTTCAGAAATGACACTAAGTTGGGTGGGAGTGCTGATTTGCTGGAGGGTAGGAAGGCTCTGCAGAGGGATCTCCACAGGGTGGATTGATGGGCCAAGGCCAGCTGGGTGAGATTCAACAAGGTGAGGTTCTGTGTCCTTGGGCCACAACAACCTCATGCAGGAGTTGGACAAGAGTGGCTGGAGAGCTGCATAGAGGAAAAGGACCAGGGGATGCTGAACATGAGCCAGTGTGTGTGCAGGTGGCCAAAAAGGCCATTGGCTGGTGGTGTAGCCACAGTACCAGTGCAGAGATTGTCCCCCTGTACCAGGCAAAGGTGGGGCTACACCTTGAGTGCTGTGTCCAGTTTTGGGCTCCTCACTACAAGACAGACATCGACTCTGGAACATGCTCACATTTTGGAGTGAGTCCATAGAAGGGCAGTGGAGTTGTTAAAGGATCTGGAGCACAAGATCTATTAGGAAAAGCTGAAGAAGTTGGGGGGGTTTAGCTTGGAGAAAAGGAGGCTCAGGGGAGATCTTATGTCTCTCTACAAATACCTGTAAGGAGATTGTAGACAGGTGAGAGTTGGTCTCTTCTCCTGGGTAACAAGTAATAGGATGTGAGGAAATGGTCTCCATTTGCACCAGGAGACTTTTAGATTGGATTTAGGAAAAATTTCTTCACTGAAAGGTAGTCAGGCATTGGAATAGGCTGGCCAGGGAACTAGTGGAATCACCATCCATGAAAGCACTCAAAAGGCATGTGGATGTGGCACTTGAAGACATGGTTTAGTGGTTGGACTCAGTGATTTTAAAGGTCTTTTCAAACCCAAACAATTTTATGATTGTATAAAAACACCCACTACCATAAAAGCATCATAGGAATGTCTCTATGGTGGTTAAAACACTGTTTGGTAATTGAATCTGCTGATGTTCTCTCATATACTTCACTGGTCCCCAAGTATCCTTTCACTTCTGCCAGAAGTCCAAATAGCCCACATCATATCTGAGCTATATTTCTTAAGGTAGGTGGAAATCCTGCTGATGAGTCAGGAGTTAGGGATTGTTTCTTGTTCCAGATGTGCCATAGACTCATTCTAGATTTGATGGAACAAGCAGCTCTTCAAGAAGATAAAGTTCATTTAAATCAACAGGAAGATGGCAGCCTTTGACATAACCTCAAGATCTGAAACGGATAGGTTTGAATTATCATCGATTTCTTTCTATTTTAAGGCAAAACCCTAAACAGTTTATCACATGGATTTCTGTGGTAAGGCTACATGTTACATTTTCTGAGTAATGTGGTTGATACCAGATTGGTGGAAATCCCATTGTTGAATTCATTTGTGTTACTCTGTGGTTTTTAAAATGGACTGTGACTCAGTCACAGTCATAGCTAAACTCAAAGCTCCATCACAAACACACTTATTGCAACCTTGGAAATAGAGCACAAAATCTGAAAATAAAAGAAAGGTGAGAGCCAAGATAAAGAAATAACAGGGCAGAGGCAGTTCTGCTGAGGTTTGGAAATGACTCTACCATTGCAATGATCCTGCTAACTTTTCCCTAAATTCCAAATGAGCAGTTCAGAGTGCACAAGTATAATTCTAGTAGGGCAGATGTACATGGGGAAGAAGAATACATGTTATACATATTTTTATATGGATTGTGAAAGTTAGTGGTAGATACAAATAGCAACACAGTGCCCATATGTGATAGTTTTCTTAGGCAATTGCATTATACCACACTGCAGGACATTATGGTTTTAAATCCCTACAGAGAAATGGCAGAGAACATTTTGTAGTCTCTTGAGAGAGTGGTTATGCTAAGATGACATCAGATCATCTTACACCTTATAAATCAGTCTAAACAGAATATGATGTTCCCTATGGAATAAGTTTGCTCTAGAAAGCTGGTTAAAATAAGGGAAAACAGATCAATGAACTCTTCTTTAATGTCTGTGTGTCCTTCTTCTCTCTCTTCCCAACTCCTCCCCAGATTATGCACTTGAAACAACTTGTGACTCTGTGAATTTACTTTTCTGTCTTTTCCTTGTCCATGTGGCTGCTTTGCTCATGGCTACCAGTGATCCCGTTGTAGCTTGGAAGACGGAAGGGAAGAGTATAGATACATACTGAACTACACCCTAAACTAAGATACTATCTCTCAATCTCTTGCCTAAAAATTGATTAAGTTTGTTTGATTTAAAATTATTGTGTCTTCCACTGTATTTCCCTTGCTTACAATCATTATTTTTCTGGAAGGAGATATTCACCCTCTGCTTTCTTAGATGTTATTACTACAAAGAAGCCAATCTCAGGGAAATGAACAGTGTATTCCCATATGATTTTTGCATAAAGATGCTTCCTTCCCTTCTAAGCTTCTATGTACTTGGGCATTGTCTTATGGGAGTTATTTTAATTCCAAAGACTACACTGTGCATCTCCTGCCTTTTACAAACTTGAAAACTCAGAAAATAAAATAAGACCTATGCACAGCATCTTGTTTGCCTTCATTGCACTGAGTTAGACAACAAGCTAGAAATCTATCCACTAAAGACACTCTCTATTTAACAATGTGTCTACTTCTGTACATCTGAAGTGTCACAGCTCTGAGGAAAAAAAACACAATAGCTGTCCTTTCATATTGTATTGGATACTCACAACTGCTTCTACAACAAAGGCCAATTAAAAGAAAGTATTAATAGTATTATTAGCATGTGGCTCAGAAGAGGCAAAGGCAAGAGCTATTAAATATTATGACTTTTAAGATGTGAAAGTATGCAAAAGACCATGAACATCTGAGGCTTTATTGGGTGAGTTAAGAGATGGGAGTTTTGAATACAGCAGACTAAAGCTGTGTTGGGGCACACGGATGACTAGCTAGCCAGCTGTAGCAGGACCAGCACTCTCTTCTCTACTTCTATTTCTCTGCTACTAGAAGGGACACACAATGCTGATTTTTCCCTTGCTCAGTATTTGCAAATCCTTCATGCAAAGTTCCACGGTGAAAAATTGTATAACATAGCATTTCTGAAACACAGACTAGGAGTACAATAGATCATAGCACTGTACAACAACAGGCAGAAAATTGAGATCTTCTTTCCCAAAGGAAGCTTTCACATTTTTATATAATAATTGTTATGGGATTCCTGTCCAAATGGGGAGTTAACATTTTAAAGCACTTTACCTTCAGTGCTTTAAAACAATGAGGAACAGTCAGTCCTGGGAAAAGTCAGACCTGTGGTTCCAGAAAGTCTACATATTTCAGTTACAAGACCACTAAACTGTTCTTCCTGGCTTAAAATGAACTTCTGTATATGGCAAAGTACCATTCCATCCCACTGCATCATTAAAGCATTAAAAAA
>VZRH01003321.1:341847-409936 GCA_013397555.1 Urocynchramus pylzowi | reverse complement strand
GGGGCGGGAGCGGGCGCTCGGCGGTGCTGGGAGGACGCGGTGCTGGTGCCGGGCCCGGCCGGAGCTTATGAACACAACCCTCGCCCCACCCCGCCCCGCTCCTTCTCAAGGATTTTAGATCTTGATTTCATTCATCACTAGTTTTTCAGAACTGTATCGAGGGAATGAAGTAAAAGCTGGTAACGAATGGCGTGAGAAGGAGTGATGCTTGTTGTGGCCGCTGCCTCCAGGTGCTGGTGCTTCCGAGGGCGCTGTGACAGGACCCGCGAGTCGCTTGGCCTTTTGCGCAAACTCCTCCTCTGCCCTCACGAATGTTGTCCACAACAATCGGATTTGATATCCAGTTTGAAAAAAGCCAGTGATTACACACTCGAGTGAGAGATTGATTATTTATTTCAAAATTGTGCAGGCCCAATTTTCAGTGGCATTCCCCAAGGCAAGCACCCCAAGCATCAAAACTTTTTACCATTTATACATTTTAGCAAACAAAGGCTTTCGTGTTCACTGGCAACAAGTTACATAGTTCTTATTAATTAATATTCTATCTTCTGCTGGTTGATGAGTCCCTCACTTCCCATGCTAATTAGTTCTGTATGCTCAGTCTTTTTCTTCCCTTGAGTCAGTGGGCTTCTTTCTTTGGTGGTCTGTGAATTGGTGGTCGCAGATTCCTCTGCAGGAATTACCTTTTACCCAGTCTGATTTCAGCACAGTTGCAGAATTGGCTTTATCAGTTTCTCCCTTATCTTGGGAGTTCTGCCAAATGTCCCTGAGGCCCATAAATTCTGCATTCTTTGTGTTCAGTATTGATGGTACATGTTTCTTCCCAGGTCTTGTTAACCCTTGCCTTAGGTCTGAGGTCACTGATGCATGTCAAGCCCTAAACCTTAACATGGCAATTCTTCCAACAAAATTCCAACAAGTATTTTGTCTTTCTAAAACCTGCACATCACTTAAAGCTTGTTAGCTGCTCTCTGTTTCATGGATTAAATCACCTTTCTTCTTGATTAGGCTTGAAAGTATACAAAGATTAACCTTCAAAGAACATCCTTTCTCAAGAAAATGTTACATGTTCTACATTTTACAACACAAAGGAAACACTAAATAGGTGTTTCATGTATTTTTCTCCATTTGTGGATGTCCATCAACTAAAAACACCTATGGAGTTGTGGATAAAAATTAAATCCAGAGCTTTTAGTGAATATTTCTGTCATCTTTGCAGAAGACGATTATTGATTGCAGAATCAAAAGAAATAAAATAAATAAAAAAAAGAGGAAGTAAATCAGTAATCAGTTTCATTTCACAGTGCTCTAATGTCAAATGCAGGCTAACTCTAAACTTTGTACTAAATATTGCAGGGGAAACTGAAAAATGAATCTTACACTAGGAATTATTTTGTTAATTTCATTGTCTTACAGTGTCAGATTTTGTTTATTCCATTGTTTTGTGTTTAGGAAAAGTATAAAAAAACCCACAGGATTTGTTTTCTATACACATATACATATGGACTAAATGGTGAAATATTACAGGAGCAGCATGGAAAAAATGCAAATATATTAAAGATTATAAGTGTGAGACTGTAAGGATTCATTTGATTCAGCTGCTGGTTTGTTTTTGTTTTTGTTTTTTTTCCTAATAACATCAGTAGCTTGGATGCCACTGTTACTGCAGAGAGTTTTCTCTGTTTTGCATGGATATTAAGTGTTAGGTACTGGGAATGCATCACCAAATTTTTGTTTGTTTGGTTTGTTCTTTTTCAGTACTCCATATCATTTTAGTAGCTCTTCACAGTTTTAATTAGCATTTACATGAGCTAAAGTGGTTATTGTAATTCAGCCCACTCAATCTCACCAATAGTTTTACTTTCTAAAGTACCTAAGTAACTGGTTAAATTGCTGGAAGCTTGAAATGAACTTCGTTTCCTTAACACAGCAGACACTGGGAACTCTGCGTTTCCTTTTAGCAACCAATGATTCAAATAATGTTTCCATTTTGATACTCTTGTTATAAACGTTGTGATCATGGAAAGTTTTGTGTAATTGCCTCATTTTTTTATTTGGACAGCTAAATTGTTTTGCTTGACTAGCTTTGCAGTTTTGGATTACTAAGTGTTCTAAATGTGGTGTTTGTTAGTAATTGGGTTTTAAAAGAAGGCAATATCTGAATTTTAAATTACTGTTTAATTTGCTGTAGTATCGTAAATACAACTGCTGTATTTTAAAAGTACAGCACATTCTCAATTGTCTTCAGTAACTCAGTAAGCTATAGTTTCAAATTTGACTTTCAAAATAGATATACACTAGGCCTTTATTTCCTTTGCAACAGCATGGGTGATTTTTAGAAGGGTATCCAGAATGGAAGACGCATACATACCGAACTTAACTACAGTTTTGCCTTCTGTTTACTGGGGTGTGATTTAAGTAATGCAGTTTGTATTTGCCTTATTTTTATTTATAAACGTTTGTTGGAGATGATCTGATAATTGAAAGAATAATATTTCTGTAGTGTCTCTGAGGTACAGAGAGAAAGCTTTTTCTTCTGATGTATGTCAGGTAATCCTGTGGTACTGTGTTGGCTTTTAATTTTGATTTTCAGTGAGAGGAATTGCATTTGCTTTTTAATTTCTGTTTAGAAACAACTGGATAGCCACTGTCTTTTATAAAGATGAGGAGAAAGTTTTTGTTTTGATAAATATGTTCTTGGTCCTTAAATAAAACGTCAGGACTAACTATTTTTGTGCTTCAGGCTGAAAGTACCTTCAGTGAAGAGGAGGAAGAAAAGCTTCAAATAGCTTTTTCATTGGAAAAACAGGATCTTCATCTGGTTCTTGAAACAATATCATTCATTTTGGAACAGGTATTTTGTTTTCACCATTAGGCATTAATAAATGCATTTCTTTATCCAGCTATAGATTTCAAAAATAGGACACTGAAGTTAAAAAAGAATTAGTGAAAATATATCAGTAGTATATTTTGTATGTTTTAGGGTTATGATTTAACTGCTTTTTGTTTCTTGCCTTTCTCATTTGGATGGGACTAGGTGCCTTTGTGCAGTGATTTTTCAGCTAATGTAAATATTAATAATATAAGTGAGGTCTGTAATACTCCAAGGGAACTCTTAATAATTATGAGATATAGTATTCTTTCTTATTCATTGTATCAATCCACTCATGCATTTTTTTAAGTTCTTGTGAGGAAAATCCTAGATAGCATTACTAAGCACAGCTTAACTTACTTTATTATGGGAAATTTTCGTGCACAGAAATAGTCTGTGCTAAGGTGAACAGGCACACACCTAATGCAGCTCAGGAATTTGGAGGAGTGGATGACTGTGTGGTGTGGCATGGTGCAGTCACCTTGTAAACAGAGTAGGTTTTCTGATTCTGTGGTCTGTCTCTACTAAAGCTGGAAAGCTGTTGTATTACCGAGTAAATATGGTAACTGTTTTAAAAATTATTAAGCCCATACTGCTATCCATCCATTTCATGCAAATATAGAAAGTGGAGTCATGTGCACAGGGCATGCATAGTGATGGTCTTTTGGTGGATTTAAATCTGTCCTTTCTTACACATGTCAATTTATGATCAGTTCACTTAATTAGCACATCCCACTGCATTAAAGATAAAACAAACAGTCCTCCTCATGACTCCCATCCAGCAAAAAATCAAAATGAAACCTGAGACACCTCCAGACTGAAATTTTTAATTTTCATCTCATCAAAACAGCAGAGTTACCTGGTTTACTGCCTTGGCCTGATTTCCTCAGACTGATTAATGTATATTATAGTTATTGAAGATGAACAGAAGAAACAGTTAATTCTCTTCATGCTTCTTTTGCATTAAAAGAGGGAAAGATATTAATATCTGCAAAAAAAAAAAAAAAAAAAAAAAGAGTCCAAGATAGACTACATCTTGTATGAGAATTCTTTGTTTTCCTGCTGATAGCTGTGCTTCTTGGAGCAGCTGCTTGTTCTGTCAGATAACTGTTTTAACAGCAGGAGGCATTTTTTTTGGTCCATGGAGGCATTATAGATAAAAAGACTGCCATGCAGTCTTTGCCACATATGTTGTTTCTTTTTTTAACCTGACCTGGTGGTGACACAATCCTGTTTTGAAAGTGAAGAACCATATAGAGTGTCTTCCACAAAAAAAATGACACTAGTAGGGAGGTAATATCTAACTCACTCAGTTTGGGCAAACTGTTCTTGGTTTTCCAGAATATTACCTTGTTGTTTAGTTTTGCTTGCATAGTGTGAGTTTGGAAAAGTTCTCCATTCTTGATGGCCACAATTGGCTTCAAAGCCCGTCTGTTTTTCATTGATAGTTGCTTTGCCATTATGTACAGCGGAAACCTGTACATATACTCAGATCTGACTTGTGTCTATATTTTTTTTTTGTAGCGTATCTGTCTTGAGAAGAGTAATTTGTAACACTGCATTTTGAGATAGTTGCAGTTTTCCATCTACCAAGTAAGAGGGTTGAGATCTAAAAGATGCAGATAGTTCTCCTGGTGGAGTTGCTAGTAAAGATCTTGTGTGAACACAGTGGCCATTTGTGCTAGAACATATCTGCTACGATTTGTGGAAAAGCACTTAGCAACAGCAGTTATTTTTCCTTTAACAGGCAGTCTATCACAATTTGAAGCCTGCTTCATTGCAGCAGCAGTTACAAAGCATTCACCTGGATCAAGACAAAGCCGAAGCATTTGCTAGTGCGTGGGCGGCTGCAGGTCAAGACACGATTGAAAAGTTCAGGCAGAGGGTTTTGGCCCCTCAGAAGGTAATGCGTGTGGTTCTTCTTCTGAGAGAGAATTAAGTTGGATGAGTTTGGTTTAAAGCAAGGAGTTTAAACTAAGGTGGGAAGTTTGTGACAAGCCAGGTACTAGATAAATTTGATCGAGACAGTTGAATTCTGTTGTCTTAAAGAGATGTTACGTGTTAGCTGAGCTGCTGTAACTGCTGGAGCCCAGCTATATATGCACAATTAGCAGCCTGCATACTGTTTGTGAACAGGCTTTACAGCATGCCCAGGGACAGTGTGTTCATGGGCATTTGTGATGATTGAGCTCACCAGGTTGGCCATTCTCTGTGCTTGTATCTGAGCTCCTGCCATCTTTAATTTTGTAAGCTGGTTGTGTAGTGAATTTTGCAAGATACTTATTATAATTTTATGGTGGTTTTCTATGATGACATATAATCTTGCTTCCTGTGTGCCTATTGCCATTTAAAACTTGCTACATCCTTTGGAAGTCTCATTGTATCTTTAGACATAGATGTCAATATCTATAAGAAGGTATAATAACTTAATTTTGTTGATTCATAATAACCCTTCAAATGCATAAGGAATTGTATATAGAACACACACCAGTGTCAGCCAGGTTAAAATTTTTAGAAAGAATTGTGAAATTGTAACTTAGTTATTCTTTATTTTTATCATTGCTTTATATCTTGTTGGGATAAGATTCAGTTTGTTAATTAATGATTTGGTGACTAAGATAAACATAGAAAATAAATTGTATATATTAAGTAGACATGATGCACAGAGAGAACTATAACAATGTAATTTGTACCAGCCTGCTTGCTCCTAAATAAGTGTAGAATTTCACTTAGGTGTAAAATTCCCATTTTGAGAAGATGAGATACATCTGTGGAACAGATTACAGATACTCTGAATTGCATCACAGTTGATTTTTTTCAAAGTATTTAAATTTGATCCTTTGTAAAACTGGGTAATTTTAGACACAAAACTTACAGGATTCTGATATGCAAAATTATAATAACTCGTGAATCTAACAGAGTAAATGACTGGTAGTATAAGTATACCAAAAAAATCAGCAAGATATTTTGTGTTTCTGGGTTTTCTTGAAATAATGTTACCAATGCCAAATGTACAAGTCCCAGAGTTTAAATGGTCAGTGGCGCAGTAAATGTAGAGGCAGGTATGACCGTCCATTGAAGGATGTAAGTAATTTGAAAACCAGGTGAAATAATGAAAGATTATAAGGTAAACTTTTCAACATACAGAGTATATGTGCAGAATGGAAGGCAGTTCTGACGATAGCTTACAAAGCAGATGTCTTTAAAAATTTTCTTCAGGCAGACTATGCATTTAATACATAATTTACTGCTTCCTCCTCAGCCTATGAGAAACTAATAAAAACACCTTTCATCCTTTTTTCATTCCCAGCTTCTACCATACATACCCGTGGTCCTTCTGTGACCTATTTTGGGAATGACATTGCTCTCAAGTTTTGTCAGTCCTGCAACATACAATGTTTCTGGTGTATGTTATGGTTTTGGAGGTTCTTTCTAACTTCAGCACCATCTGCTAAGGCAATGGTGCTTTCCTACTATATTGCATCCCATATAGAGAAGTTTTAAACTGTCTCTTTAATTGAACTTGCAAGTAAGCAACTGCAAAAATATTGTAGTGCCATTTACTTGTTTTGTTTCTGTTTTTTTTTTAAACCTGCATGCAAGCAGGTTTAAATACTGGTGTGTGCCACATATGCTTAAACCATCATTTTCCCTTCTGCCTTTTTGCCCAGATAACAAGTTGAGGATCAGTTTAAATGTAATTTGAGTTGGAACTTGAATTTGCTTTCTCAGTTTGTTTTGAAAGTCTCTGAAGTATTACTCCTGTAGTCTTGAAGTTTATGAGAGTTTTCCTTAAAGATTAAGTTCACAAAACTACTTGCTGAATAAAGAATTAATTCTGCTAGTAAGAAGTAAAGTATTTTAAAAATTGCATTGTAATGGAAGATCAACTTGCCATGTCCTTATAATCTTCTGAATCTCTTTGTAATATCTTACAAGTGCCGTAGGTGACTGCACTGTTTCCTTCAATATTGTGTGTAATTGCATATCTGTATGTATTTTTTATATTACTTTTCTGTACCTTGAAAAATAGTGGGCAGAATATTCTCTTACTTGTTGTGCATTGCTGTACTAGCCAGTTTTCTGTAATGTTCATCATCTCTTCAACTGAAGTTAAAAAAAAGTTAGAATCCTGAAAAGTACTTAGAGAAGGTTGATTGCTATTTTGATTACAATAATATACAATCTAAAATTTACAATTTTAGATTACAATGATATACAAATTAGGTATTTATATTGATTTAGAGATTATATTAACTTACTTCTTTAGTAAGTTTAGTAGAAAGAGATGTGTAGTTAATTATTAATACCCTCTTCAATATGTAGATACGGGTATAACATATTAAATAATTGATCCTATAAATATGCCCTCTATATCAGTATTTATTTATGTGGCCATATATAAATTCCCAATTTACATTGTTCACTTCTATTCCAAAAGCAATATTCTGAACAGAAAAAGAATGGCATTTATATTATCACAAGTTCCAGCAACATTGTCACAGAATAGTTGAAGCTGGGAGGAACCTCTGGAGTGTATCTGATCTACCCCCTCTTCTCAAGCAGGGACATCTAAACCCAGTTGCTCAGAACCATGTCCAGACAGCACCTGAACTAGTGGGTAACTGAGTGTTCAAGTTTGTTATTTCATAATAAAGTAAAAAATTTGACTTCTCCCATTTTTGAGAGTAGGCCAGTGCATCTTTTGGCTTGCAGAAATGTTCAGATTTGGACTCAAGACCACTAGTTATTATGAGAAATAATTTCTTGCTGGTAATTTTTTTTTATTGATGTGCTATTTCTCTTTACCCAGATTCTTTTCTTACCTGTAAACTACAAGTTGTTAAAAAGTAGTATTTTGAATTCTGGGTCTGTCAGTTCTGTGCAAGAAGTGTAGGTGGTAATGTGCTGGTTGATACCTTCATTAGGATGACAAGTCAAATTGTGTTTATTAGAGCAGCAGAACAAGTATTTTCTAGAATAGTGATTAGATGAAGTTTTCTGTGGCATGTTAAAACACTATTTCTAATTGTTTGAGAAAAACTATTCTTTTTTGAGCATAGGTTTTTGAATTTTTTGTGCAGACTGCTTAGTAGATAGGGATGTTACTGACTTGAGAAATTAATAAAGATTGTGGAGTTAAAATAAAGCTGTACTGTTTAATACTATTTCTCACTTCATCTGATCATTTTTCTTTGCTGAATTATTGTCAGTCTTCAGCTGCACAGAGTTATTAATTATGTATATTCTGCTGTTGCATTAATTGGTTCTTTGGTCCTTGCTCATATGGCAGTGCCTTTGTAGTATTATTTCTGCTGATGATAATACAATCCTAGTCAATTTAAATGATGGTATTTGTATAATGTTTTTCTTTGAAGGCATTCTTAATCTGGCCTTTAAAATGATAGGCCGGTGATAATAGTTTGGTATCAGTCTGATCCACTTTCTAAGTCTTTTCTTGGTAATGGATAAGTTTAGAAATGAGGGCACACTGATCAGATTAAAATGTATTTTTTCCTCCTTGCAAAGAAGAGCTAGATTTTTGATAGGGTTCACTATGAATTCCCATGGCAGTTTTACATCAGTTTTGTTGCTTTTCTCCACTTCACCTCCCCCTAATATTATGTTCTCTGTATGTGTTTTGGTATTCTGCGCAAATCTTTGTTTTAAAGGCAGATCAAGCTAAGTGCTTCATAGCTTTCTAGTTTTGGAAAACTGTTCAGGGTATCGTTAAAATATATATAATGAAAAAGATAAAAGTCCTATGTTGCCAAGCAAGAGGAGTTTTTTATAGCTTTCAGACAGCATTGCTTAATATAATGATGCGTGGGAATGCAACTAGTGAAATTATGTACCTAAAATTCTTGACAGAGCTGTCAGTTCTGTATCTTGAGTGCCTATTTGAAGCCATATGGGAAAAACTCTGAAAGTAATTTTCTCAGAAACTGGCCTTCTTGCTAATGGGTGTATCTGTAATGTTAATGTGCTAAATTCCCTCTGCTAAATGCTGGCACATCTACAGAAATACTCTGAAACACATGCATCCTGTGGTTATGCCAAAAAAAAGAAGAGAATTGATGTGCTCTGTGCGTGTATGTTGTGGCAGAAATTTTTTTTGTGATACCAGAAGAATGCAAAATAAGAAGGAATACAGCTCAAACTATAAGAAATAATTTTACAGTTTCTTATTAGTATCTGATCAACTAATCATTCTTACAGTGACAAGCTGAGGTCACAAAACCAGTGTTGTACCTGCAGACATTGTCACAGTGAATTGTGAACCATCTTGCATTATGTGATGCCAATATACTCACAAAGAGACTGCAAATGATGAAATACAAAGTAAAATCACAGTTTTATACCTAATGAGATTATTTTAATCACCTGCTATGGCACAAGTGAGTTTTATTCTTTCACTCACTCAGCTTTGTTAGTAGGAATTTCAGTTTTTAGGTACTACTTCTTAAGGATTTTTTAATGAGTTGCTTCCTATCCTTGCCCTGTTCTGTCTTCTACCAAGAAAGTATAAGTAATGAAGATTGGAAGAAGGTACATTTTGAGAATGTTTAGGAAAATCTGTAAGGTTTGTTCTGTTCCTGCATGCGAAATAGCATTTTAAAAGGTTGTAAAAATGAGTACTGTCCTTGTCTTGTGTAACTTCCTGTGTGATACAAACCATAGTTTTTCCTCAGTATGTAAAAGAGCTTTTGGAACAGGAATCTGGTTGTGATTTCAAGGCTTGAAATGACAGTTAACTTCTGAGGGTTTTTTAATGGTTACTAAAAATGTTTGCCTTATCTCTAATTAAAAACTGTCCAACTTAACCTTTCCTCCATTGGATCTTGTTATATTTTCTGCTAGATAAAAACACCAGTCAGCCATGACTGAATAAAAATGATCATAGGCTGGTGTACATTTTTACTGCAACTGTGCCCACAAATTTGCCATAGACGGAGCGCAACAGCACATTTACCTTTTGCACTAAATGCTATGGTTTTTGAAACCGGAATGCTGTTTCTAATGTTTGTCATAGAGTCTCTTTCTGTTTACTTTCAAGCTAGCTGTTTATCAGTAAAAATCAATGAAAGATGAAAACTTGCAGTAACTTCAGTTAGGGGAAGTCTTTTGAAGTTGTTGCAGCTTAGCACTAGTTTTACTCTACCAATATCATGTCATATTATTTCTTTTGTATCCTTCCTTTTGAAGCATACTGGTTCTTTTTGGAGTGTGTCTTTTTCCCTATTTCCAAGGTTAAAGAGGTGAGGGGGTTTGATTTGAATATTGAACAAAGAAGTCTGAAAATACCACTTTTCTTGGTATACATGCTAAGTAAAGTTTGCTGAAGAGAAAAATGATTTTATCCTTGAAGACAAAAATGGGAAATAAGAAGAAATTAACCTCCAGCTAGTGTCGGATGAAGAATCTAGCTAAACTTAAACATTCACTAATAAAGTGGATTTAGGTGCATAATTTGTGCATATTTTCCTTTTAGAGTTAAATCCTAGTCTCATCTATTTTTAATAGATGCTCTATTAAAAGAGCATGCTCTTAGTATCTTCTCTGAGAGGTAAGTGAGGTACTGACTCTTTGTTTTGCTCCTGTTGCTTTTTCTAACATTAATTAGAAGCTGAAACAAACAGTTTACAGAGTTAAAAAGCTTACTGCTCTTCATTTTAATTTTTTTTGCTTCCTTCTTAAGTTACTGATGTTCTTTGGGAAAGTTATGCTGAGGGGTCCAAGAGTTGCGCAGCAAACATGATGTGTTTGTTCATATTAGCGAAGATTCTTCACATCCAGTGCTTCTATCTCACTTGCTTGGTTTGATCCCTTGACAGTCTTTGACCTAACTTGTTTTCAGTCTCTTGATCATAATAGTGCCTTCTTTTGAGGCCAGGATACTTTTCTTCCCCCCTGGGAATTGTGCTCCATTTGATCAATATTTTGCGCGATTCTATAAATTCACTGTCTGTCTGCCTAGCCCTATCCAGCTCTTTACTTGCCTTTATACTACAGCTACTTTTATTTCTAGTTATTCTTGTCTACTAGTGAAAAATATAGTTTCTCCTTTTTTTTTTTTTTTTTGTTTTTTTTTTTTTTTTTTTTTTTTTTTTTTTTTTTTTTTTTTTTTTTTTTGTTTCTTTGTTTTTAAGGCAGAATCTGGTCTAACGTTGCATTCTAGTATTGTGTCTAGGTAGCTGGGATCCATACAGTGATTCTTACTTTCTTTTGCCTTCATGACTGAGAAACATTGCAAAAATATCATTAAAGTTTCAAAGTCCAGTCTTAAAAGTTCAGTGTGAATCACTGTAGTTGACTATACCACTTCTGCTTAACTTGGCTGTGCATATGTGTTATATCTGTGTTACAAGACTGTAACTACAGACCTGTAGTTCATAAAATCTTCAACCTATTGTACTGAATCTGTTATGTGGCTGAGTGGTTGTACCTACGGTTTTGTTGACAGTTACATACCATTTTTATGGGGACTGCTCTAAGTCTTTTGTTTAATTTGAAGATTTGCATGGTACTGTCAGCTGAAGATGCTAGTCACTCATTTTTTAATTAATATATACAGGTAAAATATGAATGTTCCAAATTTTAAACCTGCCATGAAGGAGTACTTATCACTGAAACTGCAAAATGCCTCAGTAACCTATTTTTGGAATGGGGATACTGAATTGTGTTGAAGTTGAATATGTTTGTCCAGTAGAGAGACAGTTTTTTAACTCCTGTGTACTTTATTTTCTATTTTCTATTAAAAAATAGAAATGTTTTTCTATAGCTGTTAAAAATGTGGTAAAGGACTACAGTCAGAAATTTCATGCAACCATATGAAAAGCCAACTGTTTCGCTGTAGGATTGCTCACCTGTGGAGCAATTGTTACAGCAAGACCTGCTGAAAAGAAGCTGCACCATCCAGAACGTCCTTCAAAGATATTCATGCCACCTGGGTTCAACTGATGTCAGTAGCAAAAATGGAGAATAGAAATCAGTGTGTTTGTGCATCTCCCACACTCACAATGCTCAAGTTTCCCATCAGGAGAAAACTGGTGTTTGATCTGGGGCTTATCTTAAAGGAAACACTCTCTTCCTGATTACAGATTATTTCTGTGATGAAGACCCTACCTGTGGTAATTGGCAAATTTTGCCTGTCAATCATTGCCTTCACTTAAAAAGTTACCCCTTTTTTTCTGTTTTAATATGCATTTGCTATATTGAGTACACTTTTGGCTACATCCTGCTGCTGTCTCCTCTGCAGTAATGCTCTTTTCTTGAGATGGAGAGAGTTTTCAAAGGAGTTTAGTCAGGCATGTTTTGTCACCCTTAAATCATTCCTAAGTTATTTCCATCACCACAGCAGGCAACAATGATATTTTCATGTCCTATTTTGATTTTTGATTTGGAGTGCTGTGTTTGCGGATGAAATGTGGAATTGGCACCTCCAGCTGCAAATTTTAGAGAGAAGAATTAACGGTTTCCTCTGGTTTTATGCTGGTGTGATTATTCAGGTTTGAAGTTAGAGTAATGCATTGTAGACCAATTTTTTTTTAAATACATAATACACATTTAGTCCTCTCCCATCATACAAAACTGATAGCTAATATATTAAAACTGTAAATACATGTTGCAATACTTTCTTTAAGTGAAAATTGTTCATTTATTTAACTGTTACTTAGTATATTTTGTCTAGTTGATTATTGAAAGATGAGGAGAAGAGATCCTCAAACTTTAAAAGTGAGTATTTTGATTTTCGTTTTTTACAATGAATTGAGGAATATTTTGTCTTCAGTGCAGGAACTAAGTGTGGCAGTTACTCTTTCAAGAATTAAACTGGGTGAAAGGATGGCCATACCCATTTTCTTCTAGGTTATTTGCTTAGAACAACCAAAAAATATAAGTGAAAGAACTGCATTAGAAAATTTCTTAAGTTGTGGAGTATTTATTTCCTCTAAATATTTTGTTGAATGGAAAGCATTTTAAAATGTTTTGTTGTCAGTGTGATATATACTACTGTAATAATATGAGAAAAAGATTTCCTGAAGATGTCTTTCATATCCCATTGTCTTTTCACTGTTCAGTTAACAGTTTCAGTTAGGATAGTGTGGATGGCTTAAATTTCATAAACAGCTCTTTCGATTATTCCAGGAAATGTTTCATTTTTCAAGTTGGACTGTTCCTCTCAAATTAGAGGGAAAAATAACTGAAGTGAAAGAGTTAATATCTGAAATAAAAAGACAAACTTCTGATTTCATTTGTTAAAATAAGATGTAATTTCTCCTGTAATTGTTGTATTGGAGACATTATAGTCCCTTGCTAAGGTACATTGGGCAGAAACATTAAGTTGTTCATTTTCCCCATTACTGCAAGCAGCAAAATTATGTAGTGCACTTTTTCAGTTTGTCAAGCTTCATTTTTAAGGTATAGTTTTTGCTCACACTGGGGCTATTCAAGGGTAGTTCCTTTTTTCTTCAGCTGTGAGAAATCTACTTCCTCAAGAATAGGCTGAAGGTTGGGTTTTCATCCCCCTTTTCTGCACTCTTCCACAGTGTTAGTTACTCATTCTTAACACTAAGATAGTAGGCGTTTAGACTTCACAAGCTTAAGATGTCAATATTTACTTTTAACTATGAATTAAGGTAGCTTGTTATGTAGGGAGCCTTGATGCAGTGAAGCTGAACTTACCTCCAGAGTAGCTGCTGTGTGTAAACTGAAGATACACCACATTTAGTAGAAATAGATGAGGAGACTGTAATTTTGAAAAATATTGCTGCGCACTTGTGCATTATTATGGTGTTTTTAATAGAAAGAGCTTCAAGCGTGTCAATTTCTTTCTCAGGCTATGAAAAGCATAATCTGATGTTCAGTAACACCGAAGTTATCACAAATATCAAATCATTTTGAACTAAATGGTCTCTCAAAATAAGGATTAATTATTTGAAAATGAGTGGGTGAATCTATATGCCAGTGGAGCATGTACACTAATTAAATGTACACTAATTTCTGTATTGCTGTAACTGACCTACTTTATCTGCAGTAGTTTGTTAGGCTTGAGCCTAATGGCAGACTGTTTTCTGTGGTACCTGTAAAAAATGAGCCAGTAAGAAGTTATTGGCATTCTGTTCCCTTTATGCAGTTTTTAAAAATCTCAGAAAAAATGAAGTCAGTTTCATACTTCAGCATGTCCTTAAATTAATCAGACTACCTGAGAATGGAAGTAACTATAGGTGCACTTAAACTACTCTGAAGTCAGTCTTAGAGTATGGATGTAAAGTCAGGAGACCTGGATGTTATTTCTTAGCTATGCAAGTCTACAGAAGCATTCTGTGCCATAGAAAGCTGCTGGCAACCAATAACAGGGGTGTTCATGTTAATCAAGTCTTTCAGCGCCACCAGTACCCACAAGGGGAGGCTGCAAGAGAGCTGGAGAAGAACTTTTTACAAGGGCATGTAGTGAGAGAATGAAGGGAAGTGGCTAAAAACTGAGAAAGGGCTGGTTTAGTTTAGATGTTAGGAAGAAATTCTTTGACTGTGAGGGTGGTGAGGCACAGCAACATGTGGCCCAGAGGAGCTGTGGATGCCCCATCCCTGGAAGTGTTTGAGGCCAGGCTGGATGTGGCACTGCATAACCTGGTCTGGTGGAAGGTGTCCATGTATATGGAGGAGAGGGGAGTTGGAACTAGATGATTTTTAAGATTCTTTCTAACACAAACCATTGTATGATTAGAAGCACTTAGCTTTCTGCCAAGATTTGAATTTGCAGAAGGAGTGGTAGGATTTATTTTCATTTGTGCTCATGTTACTGGCTTTTAATTCTGACTGTGGGCTACAAGCTCAGTTTGCTTTAAAATTCTCCTCAGTCATGTTAGAAGGCTTTAGCAGTTCCTTAGCAACTTCGTGGTAATAAAAATCTTTTGCTACCTAAAAAGGCACATGTTGGGGAGTTTTGTTGCTTTAAAAAAGTTCAAGCAGGCAAACTAAACCATAGCCCTTTGACAGAGGAACAGATACTGAATTGAAATAATACTGTTGAAAAACTGTATTATACAGCTGGTTTTTGAAGATTACTATTATATGGTAATGTTATCACTTTTATTTACCAATTACCTTTAAGCTATACTGAAAACATTTGTTGTGGTACTAGTAGTAGACTTCTACAAATTGGATATGTTAGTTTGCCTATGCTATATGTTCCTTTCTCATCTGGGGCTTTCATAATCTTTTTTCCTTCATAAGCTTAAAACTACAGGACACTTGCTGCCAGTTTAGAATTGCTTCTGCATTCTCTCCCCACCAGGCTTGTTAAGCAGTTCAGCCCAGAATTGTGTTTTTCTCCCTTTTTAGGTTTTAAGATGAAATACTGCTTTTGAGCATTTTTCTTGCTATTTGCTAACTGCTGATCAGCATTTATCACTCTGCTGCTAGAAATGCTCCTGGTTATTTGCTTGCCAGAAAGGCTAATACTGGTTATGACAGGACCTTTATACCGTTTTCCTGTAGCCAGGTTATCTGTAGTGGATTGTTAAGTAGCATTCAACCTATAATGCTGATTAATTGTCCACGTATTTTGAATCAAGTATGTTTTCTGAATATAACTTTTTATTCTATTTAGTGAAAGCTAGATGTTCTGAAAGCAGCAAATCCTGCCAAGAAAAGGGAGAGCAAGAACCTGAACAAAAAAAAGTAGATCTTCATATCAGGTTATATTTGATCTGTAAAGTAATTGGCTGCTTCATCACTGTCTAAGTGCCTGGTGGTTATAAAAACCGCAGTGCTGTTGATTTGATGTGTCCAAGCAATATTTCTGTAGTGTAGTTCTTGCAGGTTCAGTGCTGTGTTGAGCAGCTCATCGTTGCTCTTACTTTCTGTCAGTCTGTGCTTAAAGTGTTTTCTAAGGGACAAACGAGTGCCAAATCATGGATGAGAAACAGTGGTTTGCATGGTATTATGGCATCCTGCTGGCACTGTGGTAAGAAGTAAGCTGCCACATCAGTGAGTTCTGAGAGCCATATAATACTAGTCTTCTGTAGTTTCTGTAATGATTTGTTACAACCCTTCTAGAATCAGGGAATTTACATGAAAATTACACTTTTCTGCTTTAAAATGAAAACAAACTTTCAATCTTTATGAATATAGAGACAGGTAGGAGGTGTGATCTCAGTTTATCAGCCAAGACCAACTGAAATATATCCTCTTTTCCTCCTCTGGTACTGACTGAATATTTAAGCCTCTTTTTTCTGTTGTCCTTTAAAAATACTGGACCCTGCTCCAGAAGTTTGGCTGAAGTTGGAGGTATAAGGTAAGAAATTTTAGGTGAATACATATTTTCTGAAATTCTGTTCTACTTCATTGTCCTTGTTTCACAATACTTCTCCTTATTTTGTTCCTTCAAATTAGGTCCTTGCCAACCATTTTTTAGTGTAAGTTTCTTGTTCACTTTGGCTCTGTTCTTTCTCTTTCAGGTTGAAGCCCTGCAACATGCCCATTATTGACATTTGTTCTGCTTTCCTTTGCAAAGTTGTAGTCCTTCATTTTGAACCTGGTTCTTGTATAGTTGAGATGATTAGTCTGAATTTATTTGCCGAAGGGCATTTATTTGATTTCTCATTGAAGAATGTAAAATAAGTATATCTGTGTAGTTGAGCGAAGTATTTTTTGACAACTAATATAGAAACTTTTCCTATTTGACAGACTTCTTGAATTTCTTCTCAGTTTAGATTTAATTTGTAATAATGTTTATGGGCAGCAAAAAGTGGAATAAGGAACTATGGTGAAGATGTGCTGGGAAGAGACAAGAGAACATGTCAAAACACAATGGTCTGTAAAAGAATTCTTACATTCTTTTAGGTGGATTCTATGGGTGTTAATTTTGACTGTGTGAGCTTTGATTTAGCTGGAGATTGTGCTTGAGGTTTATATCATCTGGAAAGGCTGCCTTGACATTTAGTGCACTGGGCTTTTTCAAGAGTGACTTTCACACAAATGTTTTACCATAGTTATATTAGATTGGTGATGGTCTTGTCTTACTGTGTAAAATGTTACGCTCTACTGTTTAGTATGGAAAACAGTCTGCAGGACAGGGCTTGAGTTGGAGAATCCAGTGTCTTACACTGGAAGAAAATTACTGTGGGCATCACGGACAGACCAGGTGATGTTTTTTTGTTCTGGCTGCTGATCTTGAGTTGAAGGATCAGATCTTATAGTAGGGGAATTAGCTGCTTTCTAGTGTGGATCTGCCCTGGGACAGCTGTGGGTGGCCACTGAGAAGCACTGTGGGTGAGGGAGTGCAGAGCTGGTTCACCATGCAGTGACACCTTACCTCTTCCACTGCCGGTACAGAGTGAGTGCTGGAAGGGGGAGGTGCGTAAGTTCTTCCATGTCTGTGAGTCCCGAGTGCCGTGGTAATCCCTTCAGAAGCCTGAATGAAACAAAATGGACAGAGCAACTGGGGATTTACAGGGGTGGTTGAGAGCTTCCTCATAGCTTTATTGCCCTGACTTATTTGCCAGAGGGTTTATAAAGCAGGTCTGAAGCATTTTCATACGTTCTTACTATTGGTTTGTTTAGTACCTATGTTTATGTCCCTTTTTTCCAGCTTGCTGTTTACTTTTTGTAGTGTTTTTTTTTTCTGAGCATAACCTTGAAGTTAAATAAGTGCCAGAGAGATCAGTGGGAATTTACAACAATAAACAGTATATTTTCAACAGTGTTTAGTGTTGCAGTGACAAGGTAGCTTGCATATTTCTAACCTGTTGATAAGAAATTGTGAGGAGAAGCTAAAGGTCTACACTAGCTAAAAACACGCCTTTGTTTTCATTCTAGGCATGGAGAAATACTTCTCCTCTGCTCCAGTAAGTGCTTTTCAGTTAGTATATCACAGATTCTGGCACTGTTCTTCCATAATTCTTTTTTCTGTAACAAGTTTTATACCAGAAGTAAAAATAATTTTATAGTCCTTTCATATTAGAAAAAAAATTGCCCTAAAGTATGTACCACAAATACTTTGCCTTGACACAAATGCCATGCAGAAATGTGTCACTATTCTCAAAAGGTTAATTAACATTGCAGGATGTTGAATGTCTTCTAAGTAAACAAACACAACCACTGCCAGATACATGTTGCATTTTTCTTTCAAGAAAATGGACCATTTTGATGCCTTAGGCAGCATGCTATTTGTTAATTAAAATTTATTCTCATACAACTATGTTTAAAACAGAAAACAGACTTGAATTGTGCAGGAAAACAAAGTAATTTTTAAGGTAAAGCAATATAAAACAAGAGTTACAGCTGCTCCTCAGTTATAAACTCAGGCCAGTGTGCTGCCACATGTATTGTATTTGTTCTGAGCTCTCTACAGTATTCTGGGATAGATGTGTATTAGAAATGAAATAGAAAATACAAACTTGATTTTTTTTATTTTTGGTGGTGTGTTCTTCAGTCTACACACAACAGACAGTATTTAACAGCTTCAGAAAAGTCTTAAAAGTCAGGCTTCTTTGTATATTGTTTTTGTCTCTAGTGGCATTGTCTTATGATCCTGGGTAAGCTGCTTTCCTGTCTAAGGCTTGGTTTCCATACTACAGTAATAAACTGTTTAAGTAGCTGATAGAAAGTCCTTTCTAACTTGAGGAGCAGAGGGCTTGAACCACAGTGACTGCAGTATAAAGAGCTGTCACATTCCAGAGCTCGATGTCTTGTTTTTGTCCTCAGTGGTTAGGAGTTCTATCAATAGGTGGTACTGTTAACAGTTACCTGCTCTGGCCTCCTTCCACTGCTGTAACCCATAACTTAGTATCTGAGTCCTTTTCTGTTGACCATTATCAATCTTCTTAAAGGAACTATACTTTTTTTCTTTATAAAAACCTGAAATTTATTTAGTTTGTTTGGTTTTTTATTTATTTATTTTTAAGGTACTATTTTTATGCTCCTGAAAGAGTCAGAATTAGTTTCTTAATTTCATTTAAGTTTGTAGAGAGAAAAATGTTTTCTAGTTGTATCATTCTGGTATAATTTCCTGGAAAATACAGGCTAGCACAGGAACTTACCAGAGTTGTCCATTGGTGTGATTGACTTGAGTATGTACACAGAATCCACTCGAGATTGTACTGTGCTTTTGGGTGGGATGAACTATGCGCTATTATTATCACTAGCCAAGATGTAATCAAGTTAGAGGAAATCAAAGCAGAATTGTGATTAAAAATTCATCTGCTTTTATAAGTTATGTATCTTTTCTTTAAAGCATCTTCTAATTCATAAGCTGTGGGCCTACTGTTATTAAAGCTGTGCTCAAAATCAGGTGGACCAGACTTGAAACATCTTCACTGGGTCCCTTTGTGTGGTCTGCATGCTTTCATGGATTTTATTAAATGTAAGCTTCATTATTTTTATGACAAACTGAAGTTGGAATGATGCATTGATTGCGGAGCAGCTGACAGACTGCAGGCTGACCTTCTGAAGTTCTTCCTGCTGTCCTATTCCTATAGCTGCACACAAAGTCAGTCTGAGATGGTGTCTTTCCCTTAACTGTGGCCTTAACTAAACTCCCTAACCATCTTGTACTGGCCTTGGTGGTTAAGATATGTCATGATACATAGTTTTCCTTCTGGTATGCTTAGTTATGTGGTGGCCAGTGCTTGTTACGTAGCTCTGCTATTCATCCTGCATACAGATAAATGCAGTATAACATACGTTAGTTTGTAAGCATAAATTGTATGGCTGCAAGAAATTTTGGAAGCTCTGTCTTTGAGGTGTGTCCATGGGAGAAGCTTTTGCCACCCTTTCCTATCTTTCATCTAGAGATTACTGTCACTGTAGGATGCAGGGCATGTATTGCTGTTCACAGTATGAGGCCTTTGGCATGGCTTTATTCTGTTAATGATTTTAGCTGAATTTAGCTATTAGATTGGTAAGAGATCAACAAAGATGTGGCATTCTTTCACTTTTCTAAGTCAGCTACAATATTTACTAGAAGAGGGGAGACCTTAGATTGAAAAAAATTTGTGTGCAAATTATCTTGGCAGATGGTAAGACTTTGTATTTCTACTTCTTTTCATTCATTAAGGCCAGGAAGATCATTTTGTGGAAGCCTTGTGGTTCTCTTGTTGTGTACTTCATTTGTGCATGGAGCTGTACCTTAATAATACTTGAATATAATTTCAGATTAATGATGAAAAAAGAACTGGGACTGTATTTTAAAAAAAAAAACCCTTTCCATTAAAAATTCTATTGCTCACATGCTTACCTGGGTTTTGTCCTTTCAGTATTAATGATTCAAAAAGCAAAATTATTTTTGTCGTTAAGATCTGCATATGGTACAACACACATGAGTAGATCTGTAGATTAAGAAATCACCATTTTTAGGTGGTTTACTATTTATTGGGTTTTTTTTTCTTTTTCCTGAAAGTAAAATAAATATGAAATGAAATTGAATCTGCAACTTTGCTGATAAACTTCCACAAGAAGAGGAAGCTACTATGTTCTGGATCTGTAGTTGTGTTCTATGGATTGGGTCTATCAGATCTGAGACATAGGAAGTTGCTCTATTTGAGTGGTTGTAGGCAGTTTGAATGGTAAGTTTGACAGGAGAAAAGCACATCTGGCCTGGAGTCCAGGATGATTTGAGGGAAATGCATTGTATACGAATACTTTACTTTTGTAGAGTGTGATCCTGTGTTCACTGACACAGACCACTGACAGTTCTGAGAGTTGATGTCAATGCTTCTGTACCATCTGATTGTCATCTAAACTTGTGTTTTGTAGCTTGAAACAGTTGGATGGCAGCTTAACCTTCAAATGGCAGAGTCCATGCAAGCAAAGCTGAAGTCTCCTCAAGCTGTGCTGGAGCTGGGAGTGAGCAATGAAGATTCAAAGGTAAGAAATAGAAGTCAGCAGAGTTGGAATGAGTTGTGATGATGGCCTTATGTTAAAGTTCTGTTAAAGGCATCCATTGGACTCTTAATTGTTGTTATTCTTGTAATTATTTTTGGTTTTATATTTCATATAAGTTATAGTAAACACTTGGAATTGTGAAATACTGATATAATAGCATAAATATTCAGCAGACTGAGAGCTGTGTTGCCAGCTCTTTGGGCTTTAACAGGAGAAGTGGGGAATGTGGTTATTTTAGGTCTCTCAAGTTTTTGTAGATAGTTTATTTTTATCACATAGCATGTGATTGTAGTTCTTATGGTTTTAATACATAGTAGGTTGCAGCCTTCTACCATTTGTGTAGTTATGTAAGACATTGCTCATCACTTGCAACTTTTCTGTGCTGATGTTGTATATATTTGAATGATGACACTATGTGAGGCCACAGAAACCCAGTATTTGGAGGTTTTTAGGTAGGGTTTTAAATTCAAGGATTTTAGTGACTTGGTGGCATATCAGAGCCCAAACTCACTAAAGAACATAATTTTTGTTCATAAAATCTGTGTCTTTGGTTAGCCAGCATGTTTCAAATTAAGCACATGATTTGCTTTTAACCATATCTTGCTAATGGAAATTGGAATTTAGTTCTGTGGTGTTTGTCAGAATGTTTACCTATGTCAGAATGTTTACCTATGAAAAATTCAGTATAAGGAGTTTCAGGGGAGAAATCAGAAGTCAGTTCTGCTTTAGCATTGTATTTAATTCAATAATTTTACTAATGTGAGTGGAATTTCTGATTTATGGTAAAATAAAAGAGAATACACAGCTATGTTTGTGCTTCTCACTAAGACTTGCAGCAGTTGTATTTTTTTTCAGCATTTCATTGCTGCAGATACAGAAACTGGGCAAAATTTTTTGCCCAATCTGCATTGGTGAGCACTGAATACAGATTCAGTTCTTATGGCAAAACTATTAAAAAATCTAGAGGAAAAAATGTCACTTTCGTGTAAGACAAAAAGTTCTGTTTCTTCTACAAACAGAATTCAGATAGTTGACTTTTTCTATTGTTTCCTCTCTTATTTCTTTTGGTGGATATGTTTGGATACCAAGATCAGAATTACTTTGAGATAATTACAAGCCTAGAATAAACTTGTGGTGGGCATTTAGATGAAACAATGCAACAAGAAAATCGATGCTCTCACAGTACAGACATTAAAATGTAAAAATCTGGGTTGGTGTGAAGATCACTACAGGATTACGTCCTAGTACATAAGATTGACTAATATTGGCTTAGTGTGGGTAAATTTTCTGTATCTTGCATCTTTGTGATGTCTTGGTGCATTAAGTATTGTATCTGAAAATTGTAGCTACTGGATACCTCTTTTTTTCTCTATGAAATTATGTGTGTCTGGAAATGTGGAAATTATGTATGTGTGAATTTACAATGTATAGTCTTAATGATTGTATTATTTTTTTCACTTTTTTTTCATAATTCATGGATATAACGACTTGATATTTTTTCAGGAAAGATGCAAAATGTAGAGGAGCTTTTATGGTCTGGCTCATTAGGGGGCAGTAGTGCTCTTTGTCACCCCGGTTCTTTGCTTTTTTTTTTTGAGATAATACTCAGAATCAATTCTGAAGTCAGTCATTGTGGGAAGTGTTTGTGTTTACATTTCTAATCTGTACATGACAATAGAAGTTTCTCTTGTGTATAGAAAAAAATAAAGCCTATTAATAAAAAAAAAAACATACTGAGCAAGGCAAATGAAATGGGCTATTATTTTCACTTTTGCTAACTAAAATTAATTATACTAATACATTTGTGTTTACTACAAATCACACTACTTAGAACGTTTAAACAGTTCTTATTCACAAGATGACTTTTAAAATTAGTATTTATCTCTTCAGGAGAGGTAATCATAAAACCTGTGGCTATATGGATGTTACTTGTGTGTTGAGAAATAAAAAGAAATCTGCTATATGCTGTATAAATATTTATAGAGTACATCTTGTCAGCTTCAGATGAAATGCAGAGTCCCAGAGGAATAAATCCATCATAATGCAAAAGTAAGGTGTTCTTTAGTTCTTTCAGGTGGTTCAAGCTGCTAGTGACATTTGCATTTCCCAGGAAATACATTGCTTGTGACTAGCAAGAGTTGTGATAAGAGCTCATGATTTTTGTTAAACTGTTTTTACTGGATTTTATTACAGATTTGCTCAGACATGGAATGATGCTTGTGTTACCCCCAATGTGAGCAGGGGGGTGGATCAGGTGGGCTGCCAGACACAGCCTTCCAGCCCAAGTTGTCCTGTGATGTAGGCTGCTTTGGTTGCTGCTGATGTTTTGTATGAGAAATAGAAAAAGGGAGCTTCCAATTAAAAATCCAATTAACAGTCTTTTATTACAATGATTAATTTTTTCAAATGTTTAATTCATCTCAGAATCTGAGGGAAGTGAAATGTCGATGAACTAGACACATGAAACAAACTGGTATAATAGGAAACATGTTTTTTATTTGAAAGATCCCTTTGCTTCTCTTATGACATTTTGATGAGTTTAGATGGCATTTGAGAACTAATTTGTAACTTATCAGCTGTGTATAAGGGTTTTTTTTAATAGTAAATTTGGTTTCAGATTTTTGGACTGTTGATTGCACATGACAATCTGGAGATTCTGTACTGAGTATCATTAATTTTATGGCTATAGGTTCAATTGACCAGTAGAAGGAGCACAAATGAACAATCCTGACAATCTGTGTTGCTAATTTAGATTTTTGATTTGCAAATGAAGACTGATGCCCAAAAGTGCTGTGTTTTTTTAGTATTTCTTTCCTCCAGTAATCTATCCACATAGACACACACTCTCACATTCCTTCCCACTGTTAATAGCAGTAATTCCTTAGGATATCTAGTCCAGACTTTTTTAAACAACTGTGATAATTTTCTATAACCATAGGAGAAGCCATATAGATAAATAATATCAAAGTATGTAGAAAGATTGAAGGGTTCAGAAATGTTGCACAATTGGTGCTGAATATCTTCACAGAGGAATATGGGAAGTAGGAGTGTGTTCTTAAAGAGTTGTTGCTATTACTCATCATTAAGAAGATCCAGTAAGGCACATTACTATATAAGGTATTTGTTACTGTGTATTTTCACACATGATCTGTAGTTACCATTTATGCTTGAAAATCGTTAGGATAAATAAATTATTCTTGCCCAGTGTTGTCTCTCGATAGTTATCTAATTTTCTTCTGTAAATCCACTCCACAGATTTTATTCGATTCAGTTATCTAATTGCGATTTGTCCTATGGAAGGCTTTGCTCTTTTCTTGTTTTCCTTCTCCTTATTTAATCTGTGAATTTATTCTTAACCATAAAGAACTTCTTGGGGCAACTCTATTTTTCAGTATAAATACTATGTAGAGATTTCTTGTGAAAAATCAATATTCTGCTTCTTTTGCTCCTTCTTTTAGGTGTATTTGAAGAATTTTTACGGGATTTTGTCTGCTAATGCAAGACAAAAAGTAACTGATAATTGTGCTGGTTTGTTGAACCTGCTAGTGTAATACTTTTGGCGAAAGACAGACAATATTATCCCGATTTACTTTTGTTTCCTTTTAAATAATTTCCCCTAACATCAAGATCCTTTAACAGGGGAATATAACACATGAGAGACCGCAACAAATTAAGCGAGATGGGCAATCACTAACCAAATGAATTTTAAGCAAGACAAATGCTAGATTCAGCACCTAGGATGGGGCAACCCTGGATATATGGACAGACTGGTGAATGAGATGCTGGATGGCAGCTCTGTGAAAAGTGATCTGGGGGTTGATGGAAGTTGAATCTGAGCCAGCAGTGCTCTGGTAGCCAGGAGGGCCAAGCGTGTCCTGGGAAGCATCAGGGACAGCATCTCCAGCTGGACAAGGGAGGGGATTGTCCTGATCTGCTCTGCTCTGGGGCAGCCTCACCTCAAGTGCTGGGTGCAGTTTGGGGTGCCGCATATAAAATAGATGCTAAGTTATTAGAGAGTGTCCATGGGAGTGCAGCAAAGATGGTGAAGGGTCTAGAGGTGAAGTGGTATGAGCTGCAGCTGAGGTTGCTTGCTCTGTTCAGCCTGGAGAAGGAGAGACTGAGGAGACATCTCACAGCAGTCCAGAGCTTCCTTGTGAGGGGAGAGGAGGGGCAGACACTGATCTCTTCTCTGTGGTGGCCAGTGACAGAACCTGAGTGCAAATCATGAAGCTGTGTCAAGGGAGATTTTGGCTTGATATTAGTAAAAGGCTGTTCACCCAGGGGGTGGTTGGGCCCTGGAACTCCCAGGGAAGTGGTCACAGTGCCAAGCCTGACAGAGCTCAAGAAGCTTTTTTTTTTTTTTTTTTTTTGGACAAGGTTCCCAGGCACATAATATGATTCAGGGACTCTGAAGGGCCAGGAGTTGGAGTTGGACTTTGGTAATCCTTGTGGGTCACTTCCAGCTCAGGTTATTCTATGATTCTATGAAAATCAAACTGCAGTCTGATTACAGAAACTGAGCTGATACTACATATTCATCATTCTACAGAGTAAGTAGAAATAAAGACTTCTGGAGTTATTATCTTTTACTTGTTAAAATAACAGCATATGTGTTGGGCTTTTTTTTCTCCTGTTATTCACAGACTTTCCATATATTTTTGGACAGTGGACAAAATTTATACCTTTTTGCTCTGTTTACTTCAATAAATATGCCATTCTGCTTTCTGAGTTTGCCATTGTGATTACTTTTCCCATCTCTTACAAAAAAAACCCCAAAGCACAGTAAATGAGAAATCTTCTTCTATCAGAACTACATCAATTACTTAATTCACACTATAGATTCTCTGCAGCCTGTATGGCTTGTAGGCAGCACCTGCACATTGATCAATGTTTAAGGAAATATGGTGGTACTTCTCCTTCCACCTCAGTTTAGCCCTTTGTTTTTCTCTGAAAAGAATGTGTGTTCGTGGAGTGGCACAACAGTGAGAGTTGGTGGATGCTAGTAATATGATCCCACTTCTTAGACGTAGGAGGTGGCAGAATTGAGCATGTTCTCCTTTCATTTGTCATTTCAGTCCTTGCCTTTGGGGATGATACATTTATGTGGCCTTTTTTTTTTTCAAGATAAAGGAGTAATTTTTATCTGTAGGGCCTTCAAAAAAGAGGACACTTGAAAGTAATAATGCTGAAAGAACTATGATGAGGTCCAAAGATGAAACAATTGTAAATTTCTTCCCACGTTCATCAGCTCCCTCTCAACCGCTTTCTTTTCTGATGAGAACATCGCCCTTTTCCTTCTCAGAGCACAAACAGCCTTGTATGTACACCCTGGAACTGAGCTAAGTTTTCTCATCAAGCGTATTTGTAAGTCTCTAACAATCACAAAAAAGAAAGTAGGACAGGCCTTGGATGAATGCAAAAATATTTAAGGATTAGATCGAGAGAAAAGTGTTTCTTCATTCCTATTCGAAGGAGTTAATTGGAGACCTGGATAGCCTCAGACAGCACAGTCCTGGTTCAAGGTTTTTCTGTGCTTCTGAACAGGCAATGTTGCTGCTTTTGGCAAGGTGTACATCATGAAATGAGTTTTGTTCTGAGTATTAAACCCTAATAAATAGTGCTGCTGTTAGGAAAGAAGAAAGTTCCCTAAGAGGAAGTTTCAGAATATGAGAAAGGTCCTCATATTTGCAGTATTGGTGGTAAGAATGACAGTATAATCTTGAGTGTGTGGAAAAACTCAGAAAAATGAGCCTGAAATTCATAACTTGATTTCAGCAGTCAAATTGCTACGGAAAGATGACAGAAATTTAATTGCTCCGCCATGAGTGACGGAAATTCTGCATTTAACATGAAGAGCAAATCTTGCATTAGTCTGTTTAGTTTTGATCTATCATAGCTATTACCTCTGATTAAATCCATTTATATAGAGGAAAAAATGAAGCTGCGGTCCAGAATTTTTAAAATGCTGAGAGGACTTTTTTGTTTTCTTACCAGCATAGAAAAGGATACCCGTGTAACCTGTGTTCTGTAAGCTGGGAGTAGTACATTTTTCTTAGTATGCATTTGTCAGAAGGTGTGGCTCCAGGAGTGTGCACTCACCTCTGGCAATTTTACTGCAGCATGTACTTAATTATCAGACTTCATCTGTGATTTTACATTATTTAATTATCCAGTTTACAGTGAGGATCTCTTTTCAGTATACTTACATTTTTCTCCTCTGGCTATATGCAAAATTTATGAATACAGACTATATCACATAAATTTACAAACCCTGTATCTGGTTACAGCGTCTACACATGCTCTGTTAATGGCAGAACATTCTTAGGACTTTCTCCCTGTCTCTTTGTGTCTTGGAACTAAAGAAGAAGATGGTGCCAGTGACTGTTTACAGGTGGTTGCAGCCTTGGGCAACTTCAGCCTACAGTTAGAAATGAATCTCTTGTTTTGTGCAGGAGTAAATTTAATTGTCTGTAATGTGTAGCTGTACTGTTGTCAGTCCCAATAAACAGTAGAAAAGTAGTTAAAATACTCAAGTTTAAACTTGGTGACCCATTTCATTGCCAGGCAGAGTTAAACTTCATGGCCTTGAGGGAGTTTGAAAAACAGAAAGATCTGGTGAGCTTTTCTTATTTAATGCAGTTGTTTATAACATCTTTTTTCTTAGAAAACTTGTTTCCTGTTTGCCCCAAACTGGTTTTGTAGGCTTGGTACTTCAGTCTTTTTAGATGAAGAAGACAAATCCCTGTGATTCATGGCAAATTCTTAGGCATTTATATACTTTCTTACCTGTTCTCAAAAACTACGCAGTGCCTTAACAGATGAACTGTTGCTTTTATTTGTATGTAGCAATGGATGTGTAGCTTTTATTTGTATGTAGCAATGGAACAAATAACCCTATTTGTTCAGTAGTTTTGCTATGCTTTTGCAGAACTTCTGGTTATTATTTTTCCCTCTGCTTTTACAGAGACAATAAGCTCTGTGGTACCTTCACAAATATGTTAAAAACCATCATCTCTCCCATGTCTATTTCTTACCAGCTCTGTGGTAGAAAGATAAGATAGTCTAAGAAATGGGTGAGACTAGGGAGAGATGAATGTGAAAGTTGGACTTGCTCTAACAGCAATAATATTGCTCTTCTGCCTTTTCCTCTGTCGCACTGATGTTGACTGCTGCCTTTGAGAATTGAAGGTGGAGTCAGAAGTGAACAAGGTATAACAAAAAGAAGGGTGGCGGATCTGGTGAAGGGTCTTGGAGTCTGATTGGAAGGGGCTGAGGGATCTAGGCATGTTTTGCTTGGAGAGAAGGAAGTCAAGGTGAGACCTGATGGCTCTCTATGACTGCCTGAAAGGTCATAGCCAGATAGGGGTCAGTCTGTTCTCCCAGGCAAGATAGGACAAGAAGAAATGGTTTCACGTTGCACCAGGGGAGGTTTAGACTGGAAAAATACCTTCACTTAAAGGGTAGTCAGACATTGCATATGAAACTGCTTAATTTGGGTTAAGAAATTACAGATTCTGTTACTGTGTAAAGTAAGTAAAGTAAAAATACTGTGCAGCCCAAAGGAGAAAAACTGATCTGTGTCAGAGCATTTGCATCTTGCCAGGGGTCAGGCCCCACAGCTTACTTTGGGACCACTTTGGGGCTGTGCATCCTCTACCTAGTGATGTTTCCTTCTCTGTACACAATCTGTCACACGTCTTGTGGAAAGATGTGTGCTTATCTTCCTGATAATGTCAATACTCAATATCAGAAAAGGCTGTGAAAACATTTGAATGGGTGACAAGGAGCAGCTGCCAAACCAATTCAATACCGTGCACATCGCACCTTGCTTTTGTGTCATGTACCTTTAGAAAACATTATGTTGAGAAGGACCATTTCCAGTTACTCTGTTGGTTCATACCTTGCCAGCAGTTCTGTCTTGCACAGACTATTACAAACTATTTAGGTGTTTTATGTGACAGGCATCTCACCAGGTCTGCTCACCAGAGCAGTATAGAAAGATCCCACACTTCTTTGTTTCCGTTCAGTTTACATTTCTGTTCACCATTGTAATTCTCTCCTGTGCTTTACTTTTTCTTTGTCAGTTCTTTAAATTCATTGTTTTGTGAGTTTTTGTACAAAATGGTACTGTCAAGGAAAAGTAATCTTGTGGTAATGAATTTCAAACCAAGCATCTTTGGGGGTTAATAACATGGTTTTGAATTTAAAAGCAATTTTATTGCCCACTTTGTAGAATCGCTGGACTTGCGTTCCTGTTACTTTTGCTAAATTTTTTTTGTCAGTTTGTAACTAATGTAATTGCCAATTCTGGCTTTCTGAAGAAATAGTGCATTTGTTCTTGAAACAGTAGAAAGTTAGCATCTCCTGTGTTGCTAACATCTGTCCTGCTCAAGGCAATAAATAGGCAGTACATGCTGTCATACAGTATCAATGCTGAGCATTTGACGTAGAACAGGTGACTAACAATGTTGCGATACCCTTTCCAGTCCCTGTTCAGGTGGAAGAAGGTAGGTCATCACCTCAATCACATGCAAGGGAGACAATTTTCACTTGTCCTGTTTCCTGTTGTTTACCAATGACAGGAGTCTGGTACCTGAAAAGGTGTGGCATCTCAGTTTGTGCCATTCAGGTTCATATGAATGTTTAACAAACTTTAAAAGCTGCTATGACAAGTGACCTTTTTCACTGGTTAAAATACATGAAATATGACCTCTTTCACAGGAAAACCACAACCCACAGCATCAGGCCTACAGCCTCTGAGAAAATCTTGTTCAGTATGATTGTATAACATTACTACTAATTTTTAATAAAACATATTTCTAGAAGTGCACACTCAGTGGCAAGACAGTAAGAGAAAGAGATTTCAAGGGAGAGAAGAAAAACAATTTTTTCCATATCAAGACAGATACTGTTACTGGGAATATATTTGGAAGCTTTGGAGTAAGGAAGGATAATACATAACACAAAAGAGAGCCAAAGCTACTGAGAATACTTGTCTCTCTTTTTTAGTAATGCTTTCTTTTTTTTTTTTTTTTTTTTTCTGGGGCATAGAAGCAGGCAGCAGACTTTTAACAAGGTTAAAAATACTAGATTATTTCTCTGTCCTCTTTTGCAATGTCAACAGAAACAAGAAGTTGGGAGATACCTACGCTTGGAAAAAAGTCATGTAATGAGACTGGGAATTTGACAGCAAAGCAACTTGCCAATATCTAGATTACTGTGGAGCTCTGCTACTACTACTTCTGTCCTGTTGGTGTGCAATTCTTTGATTAGGTACTTCAGCACTAAAGGGTTGACTGGTCTGCTTCGTAAGTTGGAGTAATGTATTAAAGAATCATAGAATCCTTAAGGCAGGAAAAGGCCTTCAAGATCATCAAATCCAACCAGTGTCTTAGCATTGCTAACCCGTATCCCCAGTGCCACATCCACATACTGTTTGAACACTTTGGGAATGGTGGTTCCACCATTTCTGTAGGCAGCCCATTCCAATGCCTGATCATGTCAGTGAAGAAATTTTTCCTGATATCTTTAGGACTAGAGTCACAGGCTTAAGCTTTTTGGAGGATGCACACAGTACCTCAGGGGCTGCCAGCAGGCAATTTAGATGTGCCATCATAACTAGTAGTTCTGGAAGTTTTGCAGGCTGGAACTGAGTATGTTCAGGAACAAGTGTATTTTTAGGCAAACACTGCCTGAAAATACCGAACTTACTACTAGAAAGTAAGTGCCTTTTATTAGAAGATCTTAAGAATAGTCAGGAGGAGAAGGTTTATTTGAAGATGCAGTTAAGAGCCAGGAAGAAAACCTTCTGTAGATGCAGAAAGGTCATTTTTGACTACAGAGAAGCAATTCCTGAGTTGTTTTCTTCCTTGCTGTCATTTCTGGATCACTTTGCCTCTTCACATTCCCATTCCTTCTTCTTTTTTGTCATCTCATCTTCATAGGAACAGATGCATTGTTCTCCTATCAAAGAAAGGCAACAGATTCCAAAACATTTTTGAAATTCCTCAAACATTGAAGTTGCCATTCAAGTGGGACAGAATTCCTCAGTTTGATGCTATGTCTAATAAATTCAATACAAGCTCTCAAGGGCTACCACACATAACTACTAACTTTTTTTTTTTTTTTTATGGTTGTCTCTGTTTCTTTTATTGTTGAACAATGATTGATTAAATAATATATCATTATAATACTTTATTAGATTGGCTTCCTTTGTTGTTGAGGCCTTAGAGCCCTTCTTATGCTGTAGCCATCCTTTGCTCCAAAAGGATGTGAAGCACAGTGTTACATAAATGCAAGATATTTAGACAGTTTTTACACAGCTTCAAGTTCATGGGTGGCAGTATGTTCCTGTCTGTACTTTTGAAAGCTAAAATCCACCAGGTTCTTGAGTGAGCATTTTAGTTTCCTCTTTCTGAATTTGTATCCTGTTTAGTGAAAATGAAAGTCTTTCTTGTGAGGACCAAAATGGGTTGGTAATAATATCAATGAAATAAAGAAAAGCCAGGATTTAGTATTGAAATGGATTTCTTTGATTTCTTTCCAAGTGATTGGAAATTTAAATTGATTTCTTTCTTTACCATACACAAGGAAAAGGTAAACCTTTTCAGGAGAGCTACTTTGCTGTAACAGCAAGAAGCTGCTCTGTTGGAGTGCATTAATTTGCCATGGGTACTGTAGCCAGGAAGATTCAGGCAAGCTGGCACAGTGATGTTTGGAAATGGCATAACACAGAGCAGAAGTACATGAAACAGATATGGGGGGGCAGAGGCAGTAAGGGCAGTGAAGAGCACAGAAATGCAAGAAAGTAGTGTTCATTGAGAGCTACCTGAAGTTGAGTTGAGCCTGGAGAAGTTTTTTGGAGTAAAACTGAAGATGATTATCATGGGGGAAAATGATGCACTCTGAGAAGGATTATGCAGCATGATGCCATGCTTTTTTTCTCAAGCACTGAACAGTCATTCTGAAAAGCTCTTGAAAATTCAATTCAATCATAATTTGATTTTATTTTTTTAGTGAAATTGCTTTAAAATTCACATTACCATTTCAAACTGCAATTGTATGCTTTTGTGGCCTTCAGGAAGTCACAAAGCACTTGAAACCATTCTTGACTTTGACATTGAGGCCTTTGATGCTTGTCTAGGATGATGTATAAGTAAGTTGTGCTTGCTGCTTTCAGAAGAGATGAACATTTTTCTCTGAGGGACTGCATTCCAAGGGTGAGCCACAGACCAACAGCAAATCTTTTGAGGAAGTGTGGAAATAGTAAGGCAGAAGAAGTATATGACAGCAAAAAGCTCCAAAAAAACCCCCAAAATTACCCAAAAAAGGCATCTAATATGTCTGTTCTTTATGGATAGACAGATGAAACATATTTGTCAATGCAGAGCACATGATGTGCAGTGCTGTAACTTAAGCACTGCAGTGGGGCATCAGGTTGTGGATACTTGTTCTAAACTCCTTCTTTCCTTCTTAGCAGTGAAATAATTTGTTTTCAAAACATTCCAATCCAACTTGACAGACTGCTCGGTCTTTTTGGTGATGTGGCTTTAGATGCCGGAAAAATAAATAAAAAAGGGAATTCCGTTCTTCCCACTGTTTTATGAAGCAGTTCAGTAATGTGCTTTCATCATTAGCCTTTTTCCTTTTCCCTTTTTCTTCTTTCTTTTTTTTTTTTTCTTAATAGAGACGGAAATAAAAATTGTAGACCAAACATGGATCAGCCTATAAAACTGCAAAAATAGCTTTGCATATCAAAAGTACTATTATTTTAGTATGTGTCTTTATATGCAGATAAGCACGTCCCATTTACAGACTCATGTGAAATCAATATGTGTTTAATTCTGTCAAAAAATGTTTGCAGGAGTAGGGTGAGTTTGAATGTCAGGAAGACTGCACATTATTACCCCTGGAAACAACATCCACTAGTGTGCTGTTCTAGCAATAGGTTTGGAACAAGTGCAAAAGTAATCTGCCATGCTGTTTGTACATGTGTTAATATCTTTATATTACCTCAGAGCCTGAAAAATTAAATTGTTCTTTGGCTTTGTGGAGGCAAAGTTTTTTAAAGAAAAGTACCTGTTTACTTGGAATCACTGTTTCCTTATTTGCATCTAATTCCTAAGCTTCCGGTAGAATACTCTTTTCAGTTACGGGTTTGAGGTTTCTTGTGTGAGGGTTTTTTTTTGTATTTTGTTTTTTAGAACTTCCTTTTTGGGGGGGTAGTTTGGGTTTGTGGGTTTTTTTTGGTTTTTTGGGGTTTTTTTTGTTCTGTTTTGTTTTGGTTTTTTTTGTGTTTTTTGTTTTTTTAAGAGTACTCTTATCCTTACTGAATGTAAAAGTGTTGAGAAGAAAGCCTTTCTGGCTAGAAAAGTGTCTTGTAGTTTGTGCCACAAAATGACTTTCAAGTTTAATTGACCTAAACTGTGTAAGAATTACCATTCCATTTCTGCCAATGGTTTCTCATACAACTGCTGGATTTTTACCCAGACAGTAAGTCATTATGAGCATTCTGAGTTAAGGTCAGGCTTTGATGTCATTAAACACCACACTCTTGGGTACTGTGTGGAGTATGTAGTCCAGGTGCTGGAGATAATGCGCCTTGGAGCAGAAGAGGGCTTGGTGCTGCTTCCTTCCTGCCTTGAATCTTAGTACAGGGAATCAGCTGCCTTCTCTCCACTTTCTGAAGTTGGTATATAAAATAATGTAGCAGATGATGGCTGATATTCCCACAGGTGTGTGAATGCTGTACAGAAAATAAAAAACCCCAACATTTCCAGGGAGTATAAAATATAAAATATACTGTATATAAAACAGGACACACCCATACTAGCAGAAAGATGGGTGAGGTGACCAAAAGGATTTTCCCTGTAATTTTTTTATTGTAATAAAATAATTTCTTAACAAAAAAATTATATATATATATATATGAAAGTAGTAAGGGACTGCATATGTGCTAGTGTGCTAGTGACAGTAAAATTTGTCTTGCTCTGAATTCTAGTCCCCTGTCTGTAGCCTGCATGGCACCTGGAAACTAATTCAAAATGGGGCAGGAAATTCTAGACCAGGGAGGAGAAGATTACCTCTAGAACAGGCATCATGGACACTAGCCTATTGGCTAGTTTCCTTGGCTGTTCTTGTTAGAATATTGGAGATGTTTTTAATCCTTAATGATGCTTAACTTAAGTGGTATTTTTTTGTGTGTGAAAGTAGATACCTTTGTCAGCACTTGTCAAGTATCCTTCAAGGCTCGCACAAAAGCAGTAGAACAAACTGTGGTTGTAGATAGAAACCTTGGAAATAAAAACAAAGCCAAACCCCTTTCTCCTTCTGGCAGTTGGGAATTGTGTTGATTCTCTCTCTAAATACACCAAACCCCCAAGTGTGGGTTTTTTTTTTCTATAGAGGGTGAATGAAGTTCACTTTCTCATAGTTGTGCCTGTATGTAAAGCTGTGCTGCAAAACGGAGCCCTGAAAAGAATTAGAAAATGAAACAAAACTGATGGACTGAAGGTTTTTAGAAACTGTGAGATCTTATGTTTCTGGTAGGATTTACAGAAAAGTTGTACTGGCGCTGAAAGGAATAGCGCCTCATTTGCAGGTGATTGTGAGTTGTTAGCATGGAGAGGGGTGTGACATAGCAAAGAAAATACAACTTTAAGCTGTGCCCTGTTTTTAACTGTTAACACTTCTTCTTCACAAAATAGCAGTCATCTCCCATATTTTAGTAGGCATTTAAAGACTATCATTCTGCTTTACAGATGTAGATAAAAGTGAGGCTCCTAAATATGTATGATTGTCCCTTTAGTATTGCTACTAATGCAGAGATTATGTTGATTAAAACTTACTTTTTTAGGAGGCAAGAATGATAAATTACTTGCATGGAATTTGTTAAAGTTGATGCAGTGGCATTTCTTTTTAATAAAATCAGTTAGATGGAGAGAAAACTAAATATTTTAAAAGTTCCCACAAATTAAAAAAGCAGGAAATTGCTTAGCATTTTTTTTTGTAATCATATTTATCTGAAGTGCTATTTGATTAGATTGTTTTTCTGCTATTAGTAATGTTGTTCATATGCTCAACCTTAATGACATATTTTTTACCCCAAACAATTCACTTTAAAAGAGCTGTCTGTATAAATTTGTAGAGATGAACATGTCTTGTGCTGCTTTAAAATAATAGCTGTTTTAAAATAATTTCCATTGTGTTCAAACATAAGCCAAATAATACAGTAAGAAGAATTTGATATGTAAGTGAAGTACATAGAACTAAAAGGTACAGGTATGAAATAGCAATAACAAGAAAGAAAAGCTTGTGTGGTTGTAAACAGCATGCATTATGAAAGAGAAAACAGGAGAGGAAGAAGAATGGGAATTAAGGAAATGTCCATGTGGACCACATTTAGCGTAAATATTGGGCAAATTAGTAATAGATAAGATAAAATGAAGCCAAAATACTTTGATTAAAGGATTATGAGTGACATGAAATGTATGAAATTGATCAAGGCAGGAAATGAATGGCTGAGAATCAAACTCTTCTTTGAGCTGCAGGAATTAGCCTACCACTTTGTTTTCGCAGCTAATAATTGGTGTGTATCTAAGGGAGCTAAGGAAATAATGGATGAGAGGGATATTGCTCGTAATATATCCAGTGATAAAAAAAATAAAAAGAAATTGTAAAAGTGCCCAAGAAAAGCCAGAAAAGGGTTGCAGTGATCAGGGCAACTGCAACTGAAATAAGAGATTCTTGTCTATGATTATGGTGATTATTATCAAAAGGATTTCAATGAATTCCTTTAGTATTTTAAGTAACATTTTCAAGGAGGGGAAAAAACTGAGAACATCACTGGAAATGGCTAAATATGGTTTGGAAGAAATGGTTTCAAACTTTGAAAAGTTTGAAATTTTCACACTGTGAAAGTGCTGTCCTCAACTAAGATGTGAGAAGTAGACATTTGTGGGGTATATGCTGAAAATTCTCTGTAAAGCAAAATACTTGGACTTGCAGAGGTATCCCTGCTTTGGGCAGGGAGAATCTGGGGATGGTTGGGCCAGATGGCTTCCTGAGGCCTATTTTCAAGGTAAATTTTTCTGCAGTTATGCAGAGATTTCATTTATGAAAATGTAAGTAGGATCTTCTAAAGAACCGTGAAAAAAAGGCTGAAGAGATTAATGCTGATTTTGTGTTTAATCTGCTGTGTTTTGCTTAAACAAAAATAGTGAGATAGAGTGTGTGGGTTCCAAAGATGAACCTTTTGTGGAAGGTTCCTAATTTGTTTTGACTCTTTCTAAAAACCATGCTGTACTAGTCAGTTGGTCACATCTTCCATTTTGTGTTTCATGTTAAGATGTCCAACTGAATTTTCATTAGAAATGCTGCTTAATGGGAGATGTAAAAAAAACCCCAACCTATAACATAGCAGATGAGTCCTTCATTGAAATTGATTCTCATTAAAAATCACTCAGTCTCTATTAGATAATGGAAAATAATAAGTAGCTCATAAACTAGCAGACTTGGGACCTATGTCAAACATTAATAAGTAGTATGATAGTTAGCATAGCCTGGCATTATAGTAATTATGTGAAACATGCACAATAAGGAGCAGTTTGACAAGAATGAGCACCAAAATGAGGTAAAAGCTATTTACAGGATAAAGGACCAAAGGCAATATTTGTTCTGTGCCTAGAGCGCAAATTCTGTGGTATCCCATATTTAATGTTATGTGAAAATAGCATTTGGATATATATTTGTGGTTGCAGTTACTCTGAGCATGGCTTGTAGTTTACAAAACAAACAGTTTGAGGCCTGGATTCTGATCTCCTGTGACTATGATTATGGACTTAGTTTATTTTTACTAGAGTGATACTAGGGATTTAAGCTTGTTTAGTACCAATAAGCAGAGTAGCATTTCAAGGAAACTTTTTTCTATTTCTTCTATGAGCCTGTAATCTGATTCAGTAGTTTACAGTGAGTGAGGCATGAAGGTTAAATATTAAAATTAATAATTTTTTAATCCCTGAAAGTCTGCAACATTTGAATTGTTGGCCTTAATTTTGCTGCATATTCCTTTCTAAACTGCAGTGTTCTGTGTGGAGAAAATACATTGTTGTAATAGGTAACTTACATGATTAATTTCCCTTGGAAGGTCTGAAATTAGTGGTAGATTTGTTTTAACTTGTTACTTTGTGTGTAAATAAGATAAGCATTTGTAAATTCCTCGCAGCCATGATCCGTTTTTGTTGTACTTAAAAATAGCGGATTTTTGCCACAATTGGAAAAGGTTCCTTCAGACTACTGCTAAAGGCAGTTACTGATTTTAGTCCAGCACTTTCATAGTTCCTCATATCAGTGTTCTAACCTGTTTACTGTTATGCCTTGAATTATCTCTGCTGCTTTCTTTAGATGCTAATTTTAATACAATGCTAATTCTCTCTAGGAAAATTGTGGAAATGCTGTGGAAGTTTTGGATCCTGCATAGCTTTGCCTATCTTTTTCGCAAGTAACGAACAGCAGCATTCCTTATTTTAATCCACTGGCTGCTAAAATTGCATCTTGACTGTACTTCAGTGTGACAGGCTGCACACCCATTTGACACCTGCGCCCAAGCTGGCGTGTGCCACGTCTGGCTGCTGAAGCCATCGCTGGGATGCGCAGTGCCAGCACATCCCCTGGCACCTGGCACCCCTGCACCTGTGCATCTGCAGTGCCTCCAAAGGCAACCTGTGGTGTTGTAAACTGAGGTGTCAGGAGTGTGCTAATGGGGCTTCCCTTAGAGGTGCAGCCAAAACACCTCACTTCTTTCAGTCCACTGCAAACACCACCAGCTTGAGGGTGGTGAGTGAGGTTGGAGAGGCTGGGCAGCTTGCTGGGGAATGTTGTGGGAACTCAGTGCATCACCTCGGATGAGTGCACCAGGGAGAGCCCCTGGGGGGCTCAGAAGTCCTGGAATGTAGCCAAAAGTACCTGGTGGCTTGATTTTGACCCTTCGAGAGTCGTGCTATCTCAACATGAGGATTCACAGGTTTCTGAGGTGTAAATGGTGAAGGACAAATGCTTTTTTGGAATAGAACATAGGTTTTAGGATTCTGGTGCAAGGGGGTACAATGGAGACAAGATGGAGGGTTTAGGCCCGACCTCGTGGTTCTTCTTCTTCTTGTCATCCATCTTCTGTGTGATGTATGCACTTTGGATTGGTTTATGCTAAAGGTGCACTGTTCAACAAAGGTGATGGGAATTGGAGAAAAATAGTAAATATCATATACGTAATTATCAGTATAAGAATGTTCTACTGCCCCAGGGGCGGGCAGAGTGCGTGTGGCTGTCTTGCTGGTCGGATCTCAGCTGGGCAGAAGAAGAACTTTTTAGATAAGATAAAATAAACAACCTGGGAAAAAGATCAAAAGAAGAGTCCAGACTCATCTGTTCACCGCAGGCTGCCTGCGGACCACCCTACGCGTGTCCGACAGAGACAGGCAGCCGATCGGACAGAATGTGGAATAGTGCATGGCTGCATTTCTGTGGCCTTGCTGGGTGATGTATGTAGGATCACTTTTTAAACCTACTGAAGGTGTTTGTAAAACAAAAAAATCTACAAGCCAATTGTTTTACTGAATTCACATTTAGTTTTCAGAAAGTGTAAGGAACAGAAAGTTGTAGTAAAATGTTACATTGCTATAGTTAATAAATCAAAAAAGTTTTTAGAAAGTGTATTATAAAATAAAAAATATTGATTATTAGGCTAAGCTTGGAAGCAGGATTTGGCTGTTTTTTGGTTTTTCCCTTTAACTGTGGTAATCTGCCTGTGGAAGGTGCTCATCCAAACATGCATGCTTGCTTACAAATAAAGGTATGTTGTGCTTGTTACAATACATAGTGGCAATAGTAATGCTGTTGCCTTCCTCACTTATTTATCCTAATAAAAATTATGTTTTCATTTAAAGTTAAAAGAAATCACACACTGAAATATGTGCCCTACTTCCCTTTGGGTCTTGTTTATTTTATTGATTAAATTCTGAAGTTAGACTTTTGAAAAGTTTTGGAAATATTAAATTAATTCTTTCTTTATCATCTGAAATAATCTTTGCAGTGAAGGAGTTGAGGTATTATTTTTTTTCTCTCTTAATGCTCTTGTGAATTAGGAATGGAATAACTTTCATATATTAAAATAAATAATAATAATAATAATAAAATAATAAATTTCATATATTATTCCTATTTGTAATAAATTTCATGTATTATTCCTATTCCTATGGTTAAAAGTTAAAAAAAAAACAAAACAAAAAAAACCAAAAAAACCAACCAAACAAACAAAAAAAAAAAAAACCACAACCCAAACCAGAATAACCAACCTGAATTCTGTAATCTGAAACAGACTTACGCACACAGAGGCAAAATATTAGGAAAAGGTCTATATGCTGCACTTATGGTGGTTAGTTCAGGAATAGAACCCAAGCACTGTCTCCTGGGAAGCAGGGTGTCTTAATTCTGCTTCTTGTGAACAGAAGGGAAAAAGGATATTTGTGATGTGTGTTGTAACAGTTGATGGACTCTGAACTATTCTTACCCTGTCACATTCTCAGAAGTAGCAAGTATGTCTGAGACATGGCCACTTAAAATAAGAAATTCACATGTGCTTTTATTGTCTTTAATCCTGTACTGTAACCATGTAGGTCTGGACTGTATTATTGCAGCTTATTCCTTTGTTTTACTTTTAACAGTGCAAATATGACATGCAGAGCAGCATGGTGGGGGAGTAAAGGAGTGGATTTTGACAGTCATGATGTTTTTGGCACAGTTAAAACAGTGTAAATGAAACTTCAGATTTGTATCTCACAAATGTATGTTGTAAGTAAGATTTTATAGAAGTGGATAATCTGAAGAAATCTTAACATCACTGGAGTGTGTTGCCTTGCTTTCTCTAAGATTTGCATTTTCAATGGCCATTTGTGCCTACCTCAGAGCAGGAGCTTTTTTTACAGCTTCTTATGGCATGTGAGTTGTGGTAACTTCTGACAAAAGTGGAAACTAGGCATAATTTTTAGACTAGATTTAACCTAATTGTCCTGTCTTTCAGGTCTTTGACTTGTAGACATATTCATTATTATTTGAATAATTTATTACAGACACTTTTACCAGGTTATGTTATGTATTATTCTAGTAATTTTTTTGACATCATAATTTGATGGATAGCTTGCTTGTTGAAAGTAAAAAGCATCTTATTTACTTTTTCTTGATAAAATTTTTTTATGAGCAATGGATTAATTAATTCCTTATGCTTCATCAGTCCAACTGATCTAGTTTATTACATTATGTCCGTGATACCCATGACCTTGGAAAAGCCATAAAAATTTCAAATGACCTCTCCTGTTTGCCCATGCCACTTTAAAGGACAGTCCTAATAGGGTAAATGGCAGCAAGCAGAACGAAACATACTACATGGAAAACAAGTACCTTTTTCTTTCTTTCTTCTATATTTAGGTTGGAATACCTAATTTGTATTTTGTGAGGCCACATTTTTATAATCCAAATAACCTAAGTGACCTGAATTCTGCATGTGGAACGTCGGTTTTAATAATTGACGTTTATATTCATTTCTGGACCACATTTCAGCCTCTTTGCAGGAATCAGAGAACTCAGTGCAACAGTTACTATGAGCGTGGTATGCAATCTAAATATATTTGGGGAGGTGGTTTTATAGCTGTCTGTTGCGGAATACTGTGTTACTTTGTCCTGAAAGATACTTTTAATATCTTTATTTATGCCCTTGTTTCCCAAATTTCAATATTTGTAGACAGGACATTGTGATTTAGTGGAACTGTGAATAATGTGGCAGGCATGATTATAAATTCTGGTCTAGTAGGTATTTTTGCCTAAAGGATTATTTTTTTTAATAATACAGTTTGATAATCAATGAATCATAAAACATGGATGGAAGTTGGAGCAGAATTGTTGTGCACTATGGAGATATCTGAATATAATGTTACTGCTGTCCAAAATCATGGGAGTAGTCCATTGAACAGAATAATTGCATGCAGCACTGACTCAAAAGAAAACAGTTGTCTCTTGTTTATCTTTTTGCTGTGGCCTCTTTTTTTCAATAGCAATTAGAGACTGTGTTAAAATCAAGTGAAGTGTATCGCTGTAGGGTGCATGTGGAGACTTTTTTTCCTAAATTAAATACTACAGGTTAGCAACTAAGGTTGCATAAAAGGTTTTATCATTACATTGTTACAGACTTATATTTTAGTTTTTTCTGGTGTATGAGCATAAGACTCAACACCTTGGTCACCTTGGTTTTGTTTTCTTTTTTTTTTTTTTTGTAGTAGTGGTAATGTAAAAGATTAAGGAACATTTTACATCTAAAATTGTGTTTCTGATGAACTCCCATGTTCCCATAGCAATTTTAGTAACCACGCGCTGTTTAACTGGAAGAGCAACTTGAGGATATTGCCTGGTTTCTCTCTACCTCCCATGGTAAACCTTCTGTTTGTTTTGTGAATTTAGTAGTCAGAGGTGCGTGGATAAAACTTGCCATCTCCTACTTAATGACATTTCACAGCCAGCAAGGCTGCCAAACTGCTATACAACTTTCCTTTTTACTTCATTAAGCAACACAGAGGAACAGATCACAACAATTATTTTCTACCATAAATGCCTCATGTTGACTGAAACATTTAAGTCTTAGAAATAGAGCAATACCATAAAGTAAAAGGCTTAAATGTGAGATGGACATCTTCACAAGTCCAAATAGGTCTAAGAGGAGAAAAAGTGCAGAGACCCAGCGTAAGAAGATTGAGCTTTTTCAGATGAGTGAAGCATGAGTTGGAAAAGGTGAGAAAAGGTTAAGCTATGCTTATCATAGTATATTATATTAGAGATAAAATTTAAACTTGTTTTTCTTCAGCAAAACCATGCTGAAGGAACAAAATGGACCTAAGTGTTTTTGCTTTCTCTAGTGGCAACATTGGAACTGTAGTGACACTTAAAATAATCTGTCTGCTATTTTGCAAAGAACATGACTGTATCAAAAGTTCTTTAGTAACTGTCTGACCAACCTGCATCTATGATGCTCTAAGGGTAAGTCCACAGTAGTTTGATAATCCTCTTCAGATAACAAAATGCCTTGTAATATGAATTGTTTACTTGTGGTTATGCAGTTTGTGATTTCATATGTGTATTTTGGTTTTCAAGAGCTGTAATTAAAAAAAAAAGAAAACGTATTTCCTTCTTTCTCCTTGTCTTCTCTTCACTAACAAAAAATTGGCCCCCCATTCATCTGTGATAGTGGTTTTGGCACATGGTGTTTTGTTTGTTAAAAGGCAAATAGACTCAGTGCTTGTGTTAACCTGCCTTCAGGGGTTTTTTCCTTGAAGCAGCAGATCAGACAAAATGTTCAAGAAGAGAAGGTGAAGAGTGGACAGTAGAAAAGTGTTGTGTGTGCAGACCACTGTATCCATGGAAAACACTTCTGTGGCCTTGGGAGAAGCCTGCAAGTCAGTTAGAATAAAATTTGATCTCCACAGTATGTGATAGCAAATTGTTAATACATGTATGTGTTTCAAAAGTGTTTTTTTCTGTTGTAGGTGGGCACAGATCACAGTTAATGGCTAGACTGTGGTGGTGGTGTTAGCTGAGGTTGTGTCTTGCTGAGGACTTTGCTTGTGAGTTCAGATTTCACTGGAAATTAGGCAATCACTGTGATGACACATTTGCAGAAGAAAAATTGCCACTTCAATAGGCTTACAGTGTGACAAATTGTGGACAGCACTTGGGGAGGGCTGGTAGATAGCCTGCTCTTGTTTAGTCTTTTTACATTGCATTGAGGACAGATAGAGTGTTACAGCAGAGGAGCAGAGGATAAATATATAATGACTTTTTTGTCTCATGTCCTATAAGGAGAGTAGGTTCTGGAGCTTTGTCCTTGTAATTTTTCATTGGTTGAAGACTTGTGTTACTACTTAATTTACATATTGATGGGACCTCCTGTCAGCTGCTTTCAGAGTTAAATCAGTAGCATGCAGATTACTTTGATAATACTGCATGAAAAACTCCAGAACACACTGCTGTGGGATAGAACACACTGAATTAATCGTGCACTTGAAAATCAGAGCTTTACAATTCTGATTGCTTCTGTCCTTCAGACAAAGCAGGACAAAGATAAAATAGGAGAACTTACTCTTACAGAAAGCAATTTTGAATTGTCCCAAATTTCCACTATTTCTTTATTTGTGTTTGTTATTTTAACCTACTTATCACTTTAAATCTAGGTGATGATTTCTAAAGTAGTGTCTAGGCTGCCAAATTCAGTTATGGCCTTTTGATAAAATAATTTTAGCTCTGAAAATTTGACGTTTCATTGTCTGAGATACTGTTACTTGTTCTGGCTTCATAAATTTTACCCTGAACCTCTGGCCATTTCAGCTTATTTTTCCAACAGAAACCTGAAATAGTGAAAATACTGAATTATTTGAATTGAAAATGTTGAAATTGGGCTTTGTGCAGCAAGGTGAGACACAACTTGATAAGTAATCAATTTCACTAATTCTGCAGTGAATTAATTGTAGAGGAAACCACTGGGAATTCTCTTCTGCTATATTTTAGGATTTACCCTGCATGATTTTCTTCAGGGAGTCCACCGAGATCACTTTGTTGAGTAATGGGTTAATGTAATTAGTTGAGTAGACATAAATTTTCCTTCTGCGTCTAAACTAATGAAACTGCAAAGAGGCTGATTGTATTCCCCTACTGCAACAAGCAAAAATAGGAGATTTTTAATGTGATTTTGAAGAAAATATGTAAGTGTAAAAATTCATTTCTGTTACTATAATAAAGGCATTACAGATGCCAACTCCTCATTAGGATGATACTCCATAAAGCATACAGGTCTGTACAAGTCTGCAGCGTGTGATGACTGACCCAGTGGTACATTGGAGTACTCATGCAGTGTCCCAGAGCTGTGGTGGATAGAGTAGAAGAAGGCAAAAACAATGGAGAGCAAAAGGAAGCAAGTTTTTTGAACAGATGACCTAGAAAACTTCTCCTGTTAAAATACTGGGTGTCATTTGCCTACTGTGTGTCTTAATCCACTGCAAAATACTCAGTCATGCTTCTTAAGAAAACTAAAAGATGCCAAACCAGAACCAGACCTACCACTGTTCTTCTGGTTTATTTTTATTTTCTTGCTTCAGGTGGTTAAAAAAAAATCAGCTACTTCTGCACCAGGAAAGGAACCTATAGAATACAAGTATGCAAGAGCCAATAATAAGGGTTGACAGTGCAGTCTGTTAAGTAACATAAGAGATCAGACTGAAAATGTTAAGCTTTTTAAATAGAACTTTTATTATCCCACTATCTTTTTAATTAGACTGTAAATCAGGAGTTGTTTTAATTACCACTAGAGGTTTTAAAGAAAAAGTATGAGCTGATACCTTATTAGTGTTACTGTGGTGGTTGACAAATCTGGAAGCACCAAGGACAAGTTGTAGAACCCCATTCATTACTAAAGACAAACTTAGTAGATCACAGGATAATATGAACACACTACCAGTCAGTTTCCTTTGTTGTAAAGTTCAAGTTTATCCATTGTGCATGTTAGAAGTGTCTTGGCTTTGATTAACTCAGCCTGTAGGGAAAGAACTGTAAGGTAAGAGGAACAAGTAGACAAGTGGTTCCTCACAGTTGCCAAGTTTTTCTCTTAAGTGTTAAAGGTTATTTTTGTATAAACTCACAGAATGATTATAAAGCAAAGCCTAAAATTGAAGGCAGTAAAGGCCTTCATGCTCAGACTTGGTCTTATGAATTTTTTATGGTGAGCTTGAAGTACTACATGTTTTTATAAGATAAAAATGGGGGATTTTTTTCCACATGTGCATTATTGAAGAACTTCTTTAAAAAAATCCCTAACCCTGTGAAAGGTGGTTGGACATTGAGGACTAAAGTAACATTTGCATCACTGGTCTTTTACTTCCTTTTGCTACATTTGGGTTTGGAAACATTTATGAAAAAGACCATATCTGAGAATCCTGGAATGTTTTGCCCTAATTTGATATTTGTTCAGTGCTTGCATTGTACAGCTCAGTGTGAGAAGATGTGATTTTGGAAGACCATGCAATATTTGCATTAAGTGCTTATAGTGCTGCAAGCACTGGTGTTTTTAACATGAATTTTTCAATTTGCCTTTATTCTTGCAGGTTTCATGTGAGAATCTTAGATTTCATTTCTTCTGAAAAGGGGTGAGCTCTTTTTGAACTGAAACCTAAGTGCCTTTTCTTGTTCAAAAGGAGAGCCTTTACCATGGTTGCCAGACAGAAAGATGACAACCTGCATACTTTGTTGCAGTATTTCTTTTAATGTTGACATCCACATAGCTATAACTGGATTACTCATAACAAGTAATTATTTGCTGGAAAATACAGAATCTTTTCTTTTATGAAGACAATGGTGGGTAAAAAATGGTAAAATTGAGATGAGGATTTATTACAGCTTTTTAAAAGCTTGAAACTTTCAGATCAGAAATTCTATCTGCATGCTGTCTTTGAGTTGGTTCAAGAAAGAAATAATGTGTTTATAACATCTATTAATAAATGTTTGATCAATTGAGCATTGTAATGTCTGGAAGTTGGATAAAATACTGAAACATTGCTGGATAGCTATGCAACCATTCTTTATTTTTTATTTACAATTTTAAGTGATGATATTTAAAGTACAAATAATCTACAGGAAAATTTCTGTTCCTGTGGAATAATGTAGTCTATTTAAAATAAATAAATTTGTAGTAATGTATCAAGACTGTATTGAGAAAATAGACCACAGACACCTTCCTTGAAAAATAAGTAATAAATCACTCAGTATTATAATTTTTTTAAAAAGTGAAAACAGATCTTAAACAATGCTAATGTTCAGATCAAAGTGGGAATTTGCAGCACATGTGGCTGTCATAAACCCAACAAGCATCCATTGTCTGGTTTCTTCTACTTTCTTGTATTTGCATTTAATTGGGTTTAATGTTGGGAAGTGTAAAACTGGTTTAGGTATGAGGGATTTCTTACATACTGTAATTTTGAACTGCACATGGGAAGTACTGAACAATATATAAAGAAAACTGCGTGTAAACCCATTTATTTTAGTGCACCTAATTATTTGCAGATAAAAGGGGCAGTTTTAGTCTGGAAAACTGGTATTCATGCTTTTACCTCTGTGCAGTGAAGAACTGTCTGCTGTTTCATTAATGCCTGTTTCAGACAAATGTGTTTTCTCCTTGTTTCAGCCATTGCTGTCACTGCCCCACAGGTGGTAAAGCAGTAGAAAGTGAACTTTTATCAACTAGAACCACTAAATATAGGAAAGAGAGAGAATGATGCATTTAAAATGCTCCTATTTAAGATATGTAAAGCAGAATTAAAATTTGGTTTCTTATCAAAGTGTAAGGCTTCAGTGCCTGAACTGACTCCAGAAGCAAAGCAGCAGTATATGAAGCAATGCCATTTTCAGGCAGGTTTAGCAACACACACCTAAGCTTCTTATCTTGGTGTCTGCCTTGCACAAATGCATACAGTGGCCTACTTAATTCTTCCAATTATTTTAACAAATTTCTAAATGCCTGAAAGCAGTGGCTGCTATGTGGGAAAAAATATTCACTCACAGCAAACCCAGCTGAAATGCAGTTATAGATTCATCAGCGTTTTCCTATTGTGGCATCTTTTACAGTATTTCAGCTTAATTAGTTTCAGAACTCTGTTTGAAAGAACACAGCTATGTTTCATGTCCATTGAAGCTTTCATATTTCTTTGAAGTTTTCACAGTGTCTATAAAGAGTGGGAAAGGAAATACTTCATGAAATTTTGCAACGAGAATAAAATATTAAAAATACTTCATAAGCTTAATAACCGTAGGAAAAGGGATTTTTTCCTGATTTTTTTTTTTTACTTTCATGTGTACATTTTAGTATTATAGCTTTAACTTCCACAATGCTTTTATTAGCAGTGTTATTAAGAATGTATAATAAACTATTAAATAGATTTCTGAAATACAGCAAGGACATCCAATGTTCAATACAATACTGATTTCAATTATGTAGTGTTCTTACCATGCATCTTATTTCAGCCTATCTTCTTATTAATGAGGTATTTGTTGGAACTTAATAGCATGACACATGGTTTTGATTTTAGAGGTTTTTTTGTTTAGTTAGTTTTTCTTTCTCTCTAAGGAACACTTTGGTGCTCCTAGTCAAATTTCATGGCTTCCAAGTTAAATTTAATTTGAAATGTAGGAAGGAAAGATCATTATGATGCTTATGTTTTCAAAAGGAAGAATCCTAGGAGAGAAGCCTTTCTTAGTAGCATCCAGAAAGCAGGGGGTATTGTATTCACTTGTTTTGTATTGTGCAGTTTACCTTTATTTGTTTTGGTATTTGTTATCACATAGCAGTAATCTCCATCAAGGGCTGTGATTGAAGGTTACTGGTCTGGATGCTGTTTGCAACATACTGTTCGTCTTTGTTCTCTGCTATTTCAAAAATATCATGCCAGTCTTTACCTCAGAGGGATAGTCCTGTAGGAGGCATCTGTAGGAGGCATCACGCTGTCTACGCAACTGCCTCATCCCAGTGAGGGAGGTGTACTGGTGCTTCCTGTGCTTCCAGGTGATGTCTTGGGGACCTGCTCTGCCTAGTGGTTTTCTGTGCTTTGAGCCATGGTGTTTGGAGTACCTTTCCTGCTTCTGAGATGAGGTTTTTTCCTTTTGTATTCCAGTTTGAGGAAAAGAGTATTGCAAAGGAAGAATGGAATTAATATATGCTTTACTTGAGGCTAAATATTGAACCATGATCTGCGTAGTAATTGTGAGTTAAACTCTACCACAGGCAGTCATGTTGGTCTTGCAGAAGAAGGACATTATGAATTTTTTCTGGTCATGGGCTTATGCTAAGTTATTGAACAATTCTTTTGGGTAGAATAGCAGTAGACGAGGACACATTGCTATGTGTTTCTATTGTTGGTAACAAATTGTCATTTTACCTGTGCCATAACTTCATCTAAGAGTAATATATTTTATTTAAGCTCAGTATTGAAGTGGTATACATAAGGTAGTACATATTCAGGTATCTTGAGGAAAGCACTGAAACTTGAAAATTGCAGTGTAATTGCAGAGGTAGACAGTTTCTCAGAACATTTTGCTGGAGTCTTTCAGATAAGAGTTTTGGACAGAACAAATTGCACTTAGAAAAGAGAACAAAAAAAGGCAGTCTGTTGTAAGGCTGTCGTCTTGGGGTGGAGATACATATTTTTAGGCAGCTGGTCTGAGATTGTCCTATATATAGTCACCAGTAGGTAGTGGATATTAATAACTTGGACAGTTTTAACAGATGCTGTGATCAGATAAAGCTGTCTTGTGGTTGTATTACACAGTTTTTATGTCACTGAGAAATTGAAGCACATGGAAGAAGTCACTGGAGGGTGAATATCACAGCTCCTGATACCCTACAGATCCATACTGTGATTTAAATAATTGTAAGTGCCTGGTTGGATTTGCATAGGGCAGAGCACACATATAGCCTGTATTTTTAAACTTGTGGTTCTTTGTCTTCTGTAAATACTAATTTTTTTAGTTGTATTCTCTTGTGTTGGTATTTTCATGTTTTCTAGCCACAGATGCAGGATACACTTTAGGAATTTAGGGAAAGAGCTACACAAAGAATTACTGGATTTTCAATGTCACATTTGATTTAGAAGTTTGCTATATTACTATAGCCATTTTCCTCAATCATAATCTCTTTTCAAAGACTGTGCCATGAAAATGAAATCCCCCTTCTTGATCTGTTTCAAAACTGATGGACAAACCATACAATAGGAAAATCACATGTTGTCTTTTTGTAGCTCTTACACTAGCAGGAATGTCTTCCTTATGTTAGCAGCAGAAGAAAAAGTGACAATGAAACAGAAAATTAGTGATGGTGCTACTTTTGAAAGCTAACTTTAAACTGACAATTTCTGAGGAAAACATTTAATAATTTAAATTATTATATCTTCTTTGTTTGTTGTCATGGTATCCTTCATAATGTTAATGAATCAAGTAACTTCAGTAATCAAATATTTCACGTCAAATGAGTGATTTTTAGAGAACCAGTGGAAATGCCTGTGTCTACTGAGATTATTGTATCCTTCCAAAGAAGACTAAATATGTTTAAGCAGATAATGCTGTTTTGCCTGAAAGGACAAATCTCACAGAGCAAGGTTATTGCCAAATATACCTAATATTCTGGTTATAGGTGAAGGGCTGCATGCTAGCAGAGTTGAAAAGGAATCTAGCATGTATGCTGCTCAGTCTAATTATAACATTACAGATGGCCATTACATAAGGAATGCCTCCAAATCAATATCATCCATGCAGAGAGACTTCTAAGTGTATACCTGATCCTGTATGAGCAGCAGCTTGCTATTTTTCACCAGGGATGTAGCTCTTGAAGCAGGAAGGAAGACCTTTCCTTCCAAGTTACCTTCTTTGTTGTGCTGACTTGGTATTTACATTTGATTTTCCCTCCCTGATCACATTCCTTAATATGGTTTTCTTTTTATTGTATGCATGCATCAGGCTGAACCACATATTAGATAGAGAGAGTTATGCTTTTTAAAAAATGAGTGATGTATACCCTGGTTAGAATTTTTTCATTAGAAGGAAGAGTATGGTGACGCAGAGACTGAATTTAGCTGAAAGGGAATGAACCAAGCTAGCAAGGGAATAAGGTACAGAAACCATAGTTGCCTAAGCTAAATTTGTCTTCAAATGCCTACAGAAACTGGCAGTGAGCTTTCAATAGCAGCAGTAATTAAGATTAGTGTGTTAGCGCACTATCTGCAAGCACAAGCTCTAGCGAACTGGAAGGAAAAGTAACTGAGTAATATAACAGTAATACAACAGTGGTGGGAATTGGGCAAACAAGTTACACAATTTAAGTGATATTTAGGCCTAATACCGGATTAGGCATTAAATAATCTATCTTATTTTCATACTGAATGAAAATACCTCCCCATCGCTAGGTAAAGAGCTCATCACCTTTCCTGCCAGCCCTGGGCAGCACATAAAGAGGATTGTGTTTGTATCAGTGGTTCATATAGTTCACATTTGTAACTAAGCATACACTTCTATGTTTAGTTGTGTTCAATTGTGTTGTGATCCACTTTTAAAATGCAAAAATACATGCTAGTTTGATGGTGCAATCTGCACAGGTTTAAGTAGTGTAATCTTCCACCTATGTCTGCACAGTTCTAGAATATATTGCTTTTCTACAGCTGACTGGTTAGAGAATTTTGAAGGCTCTGAACACCAGGGATTTGGGATTTGCCAATGCATCTGTCTTGCTGGATGCATGTTCATAAACTAGCCAGACTAATGCAAATAACAAAGGTGCTAGATGAATCAAAGTCATATTAGAGGAAGGCCATTCCAAGCTAGTCTGCTTGGATTTCTGGACATTTGTCTTTTCATAGCAGAATACTCTTCATTAGGATAATGGACAACTTTTGGGTAGAACAAACAGTGTTTTTGCAGTCTGCTGCCCTGCTGTTTGAAAAAAATAGGTGCCCTGCTAGGTTGCTATGTGTAGGTTCAAATAAGTATTACAGGTCTAGCATATGGATTAAATTGAACATACTAAGGCATGATACAGATTGCAAAAGCACATTTCAAGCTTTTGTCAGGTCCCTGTAATTGTTGGGTTGCATCATCTCAGCTACTTCTAATTGTGAAAAGTTACTAAATAGCTAGTACACTCTTTTCACATGTTGCAACTTTTATGCACCCTCATTTATTTTTTTAAGTTGGGACCTTATTTTTAAAATGCATTATCTTTTTAGCATTTAAGTAATGACATTTATTATCAGTATGATACAGTCTTGTATGTAATGATACATTGCATGACAAAGTTACATTTCTTGAAAGATTGAAATCCTCACGTAAGGTGCTCACAATGCCAGGAGCTTGCTTATATTAAATAGAGTGGTTAGAGTGCTTGGCTCGCTGATTTAGTTTATTCTACATTGCAGTACAGAACAGCTGTTAGTTTATTACTGTCTTTCTTTGGGATTACAATATAAGGATGGGGAGAAGAAGCTGCAATTGGCAAATTGGTTAATTATGTAAAACAGCACGGGCTATAAAGTTGTCTGGTGCTGCTGCATTGGGATGTCTTGCAGACATCAAAAATACCCTAAGTTTTTGTTCACACGAGAACCTGACAAAACTGCTTCTGCACTTTTAGGTGCACTAGCAGTTAGGTCAGAAAAGGTTGATATTTTAGCCTTTCAGCTAGAGTATTCAGGCTGAGGAAAACCTCAGAGTAAGGAGATTTTGTAGGCAAGTGTGTGCAAATGGTTTTCCACACTGTATGTATGAAAAGATCAGATGTGAAAGAAATGGCAGTCAGAAAAGTGGTGTGAGCTTGGAATATGAGTGAGGCACAGGCTTATAGAAAAAAAGGACTTCTGAGATCATCTGGCTTTCAGCAACAATAGTACTGTTTATAACCAAACAAAAAAAGCATCTTGCTCCTGTGATGTTCCTTGCCTTGACTACTGCTAGCAAAAACGATTCAGCATATTGTTCACGTGGTGATTAAGGCTTCCAGTTCCCAGCATTGCTTGTTAATACCCACTTCTTGTGTGTCAGTGTTGCCTATAGCTTAAGAGTTTTTCTCCTTCCCTTTTCTTACATCCCTGGTTTGTTTACAGAGAGTAGCAACTGCCTCTCAGCTTTCATTTTACTAGGCTAATTAAACAAGCTTCCATTGGTATTCTCTTTATATTGTCCTCTCCTCGCTTCTATGGTTATTCTTGTAGCTTCCCCCTGCACATGCTGGAGCTTAAATCATGAATTTTCTAAGACAGGTGATCAGAACTAGTCACAGAGCTCTGGATGAGATTTTACCAGTGTCTTGTAAAACATTCCCATCTCTACTGAAAATGTGTCCCTTGATATAGCCAGATTGCATATGCCTTTTTGACAGCTGTAGCACTTTGACAGGTTGTATTCATCCCAATTGATTAATACATCCAAGTCATTCTCCTGCTCTGTTATTTTGACTTGATGATTCGCTAGTAGAATTACAGTAGAAATTTGTCCTGTTCCCAGAATGCTTGACCTTGTCTCTGTGCAATTGTACTTTGTCATTACTATCACTTTGGTCCTTGAAGGCTATTCAGTTCTTGCAATATGATATTCTGATTTTACTCTGTATTGATACTAGTTCCAATTTTATTCTTTTTTTAGCCATCATCAAGTATATTTATGATCCAGGGCTTTTTATTTATTTTTGCTACAAGGTCATTTCTCTCATGGTTTGTAAGGAACTCCACTCTTAATCACATTTTTAGTTCAATGGTTTCCTTCCACATTGTAGCCTCACTTTTTCTAGTAAAATCCTTGCTGTTTTGCATTCAGTTGGGTTTTTTGTATCTTACTTACTAGTGTGCCTAAAAGTTGGTAAAATTGTAAGCCTTAATGAAGTACCTGTTTTTTGTAAGACACATTGATTTTACTCGTCTAAAATATTAGTTACCTCCACAACAAGTTACCCTGGGCTATTGTACTTCTGTGCGTGAAACATAACTAAGTCCAGCCACTTTTATTTGGGTGAGAATCTGTTCATTAAAATGCAATATGAAGTTGATGAAAATGCTCAATGAAGAAAATTAGGTTCTTCAGTGTCAGAAGAACCATTAGTCACTCTTAGCAGTCTCTCTGAATTTCTTGTGAAGTTTTCTGAATGTAAAATGTGCTTATTTATGAGCTTAGCTATGCCTTTTTATGACACCTTTAGTTATAAGACTGTCTAGGCACACTTTTCAAAGTGTATTAGGTAACTGGGAGCCCTGGTGATGCTTCATTTTTGGATTATAAAATTAATGTAGGCTCAGAAATACATTGAGTTCCTGCTTGCTTCATGCTATGAGGAAGAGGCAGAGCATTTTACAAAAATTTTTGTAAGATACTAAGTTACTGTTTTTATGATGAAAAGGAATACCAAGGATATTAAAAAAAAAAAAAAAAGTGAATATTCCACTGGCAGGCCAACCACAATATTACAGAACATCTTAATGAAATACACTATTCAAGCCTGTCTTTCTTGAATGGAAACATACTATGCAAATCTGCTGGAAAAGGCCTGTATTGGAGTATGCCTGCCTTAACCAACATGACTGTTAGACATGATTATTAGATCCTATCTGTGTCAATCTTGCTAGCCTTCATCTTGATAGTACCTGACTGTCTCCTTTGTATTTAAAAATAGAAATGACAATCTCTCTCCCTCTTCCTTTTTAGCTTGATTAGTTCATAGTTGAAGGTGTGAGACACTTGAGGGAAAAGCTAAATTGAAGGGTTGAGACTCCCATTCTGCATGTGGTTAAGACGCATTGTTCTTCCAGGAGCAATTGCTGCCGTCTTGTCTTCTGTCACAGTCACATGAAAGTCTTCAATTTCAGTGCTTTCTATTGTTTGTCAGTTGTGCTGGTGTGGAAGATTAAGGCTGATGTGCTGATGGAGTAGGGAATGGAGAGGGAACCCAGCCCTTCAGCAGCCAGTGCCCTAAGAAACACTGGGAGATGTTAAGGCTGTGCTCAGGACACAGCAAAAACTGCACCAGAGCAATGGGTGCTCATCTTCCTGACATGTAGGCTTTCTAAACTCATTTATGTGTGAACTGTATTTCTGTTAATGTGCTTGCAGTGTTTTCTCACCATAATGATTTAAATAATTCAAGGTGGAGATCAGGTATATGTGGTACAGTTTGTCTTTTGTCTGTCATGGGCAGTGATGAAATGAAAGGTTGCTGTCTATCGATGACTGTGAGTGAGCTTTCTCCTGTTTTTATTTTAGTGTTTAGTGACACTGATGCCATCAACAATGTGTGATGCTAAGCAGCAGCAAAAAAAAATTACTGTACATGCATCTATGAAAAAACTGTTTCAGTGGTTATACAACAGAAATTGATGGGATAGGCTTTGTGCCAGGTAAAGAGACAGTGTTTGGACTGAATACTGTTCAAGGGGAAAAGGAATAGAACTTCCTTAGGGGCGTAAAAATATCTCTTCCTTCCCTATACGGTATAGATCCTATCCAAAGAAAACAAAATGTGTGCTTAGTTCTTTCTCATGAGTCCTCAAAATTATTTTAACACTGGAAATGACACTTCTCATTACTCTCTGTCTGGCTCTAGTCAACATTATTGTAATTACTTTATGTAATTAATGTTTTTTATTATTCCATAATTTTGTGCAAGAAGAGTCCTGTTATTTACATAATTTGAGTAGTATCTTATGAACAAAGAGAAAAAACATATAATTTTACAGATAAACTTCATTAATGTATTTTGAGTTCTCTATATTGCAAAAATGTAATTCAGGGTTTTTGTCTTTTTGGTAACTGAAGCAGTTTAAAAATATGTGTTGTCACCTTGATAGCATCAGATGAGTTCAGATGCACTAGGGTGAGTCTGGGGTTTTTGTGCAGCTTGGGGAATGTAGGGGACAGTGTTTAAAAACAAGACAGTTATGAGGTAGAACCTCTAGGAAAATGTCAATGTGTCACTTCAAGCTATGTATAGAAATACAATCTATAGATATTCATCCTCTCCTTCAACAACAGAGGGCCTTTAAGTAGCTGTGTACTGCTACATCTCGGTGTCAAAAATTATTCTACCCAGGGGCAGGTTGTGATCCTTCAGAGCTGTGTTGGCAATTATGAAATGCAGGCCAAAGAGGGAGAAGATAAAAAAAGAGAACTTGGTACATTTTCTCATGGGAGGTAGGACCCAGGGCACAATGACAGAGGCATTACAGTGATGCCAAACAAACTTCTTGAGCATTCAAGCTCAATTTATCCCCTCTAGTAACCCTGCTTCTGTGAAAATACTCCCAAGTGTAGCAGGGAGGGAGCATGGCCAACTTTCTCTTCAGCAAGTTTGGTTTAGCCACTGGAATTAGATGTTAATAGATTAATTTAGAAACCTACTCAACCTGAAACTTCATCTAACAGAAAAAATGCAGAACTATAATATGACTGAAAATATTTATTCTGATAAATTTTTGCAGATGCTGCAGCTTAATAACACTGAAAATTATGTATTTAAGCCCTGTATGCCTAGGTTTCAGACTGTCATAGACATTTAAGTAATAAGGCAATCCTGTTCTACAGAAATATCCCTGTGCTATCAGAAACACAAAATAAAAAAAGATAATTTCTTGAAGGCGTATTAGCAGTGAGTCGCCTCTGTCTTGTATAAACTAGAGGACTTTTTTTTAAGGATTTTGGAAGGCATAGGAAGTTGACACACAAAGGTAAATATGGGTTCTCTTTGTTGGTTTCTTTATTTTGGGCTTCTGGGCTTGGGATTTTTCTGAAAATGTGAAACTTGATGTTTGTTCCTTTACTTTTTTTTTCCTACCTGAAAAAAAAAGGTAATATTCAATCTATTTTTTCAAAGGTCTCTTATATTAAGAGAGTCTTTCTTTTGTGTTGTGATGTGCTTAAAGGCTACTATTTTTATTATGAATAATTATCACTGTTATTATTCAGATGTGCTTGACCAACAAGAGCCTAGTTCATCCCATTTTGCAGTTACCACTGTTTGCAGTTAAAACCAGAAGTGACTGTATATCCTTTTTTTAATATAGGAGCATCTTGAATCCTTCTACATTATGCCTAGGTCATAAAATGAAACTTGTGGGAATCACATATAATGAAGAAAAGGGAAATTACAGAAAGAGAGCTCAGGAATAAAAGAGCTAGATGTGTAGAGGATAAGTCTGATGAGTAGGAAGGAAATAGGTATGCCAGAACTCCAAGACTGGCTTCTCAAACCCCACATGCTTTGGAAGAAACTAACTCCATGGGGATAGCCTGCAAAATTCAGGAAGTTAGTGTGGACCTCTAAGAAATGTGAAAAGTATTTTAATTTCCCAAAATCTTCTCATTGTAGTATACAACTAACATACTAGAGTTACTGTTGTGAGACTGTTGTAGCTCAGAACAGGCTAGTTGTATTTGTCTGTGAAATGAAGGGCTGGTTAGAAACCCTGAAGTATTGTCACTCTTCACGTATCTAGGGGAGATAGGATTATGTTTCTGTCTAATCCTATACACATAGCAGAGTGTAGCATTTAAAATATTGACCATCATAACTGTCCACTTAAACCATCATAACATCCACTTAAAAAAGCAGTACAGCACATACTTTATTTTAATTCCTCTTTTGTCAGGTCCCAGGATCAGTATTGTCCTTGGTCTTGGTGTCCAGTCATCCTTGCAGTTGGTATTTAGGATATTCTTTTCAGAAATATTCTAGTTATCAATATATATTGGTAACTAAAATACATTTCAGTGAAATTGTGGAAATACAGCATTTGGAGTTAAGAGATGTAAAAATAGGTTATAATAGGGGGCTTATTTGGTTTTGGCTTAATCTAAATGTAATTTATTGCAAATCTAATATGCAGATAAAAGAAGTCCTTACTTATACAGAAGATTTAATTAGTCTAGCAGCAATGTATTCATTTTCAGTAAGTGTTACAGGTGTACTTGTGTATGCATTCTGGGCTTAGCATATGGTTAAAGTATTCATTAGTATTTTATATATTTAAACACTTGGTAGTTGTAGGCATTGTTAAACATTCCTATATAGACATCCTTTGTGTAAATGTAGCTGGGAAAAAAAAAAAGACAATCTTCCAAGTTGCTCACTAAATTATTGATATTAATCTAGCTATGTGCTACTTGTTGATCTTGCATTGTACTGTAAAGTACGTGTCATGATTACTCCCTGCAATTAGGTTGGAGCTGCTAGCAGTGCTGTAATTTTATCTTTGTGTTATGGAATTGGATGCAACTACTTACTTAAATTGAGGGGGTTTTTTTCTCAGTATAGCTGAAAAGAGCTCCTAGTTCGATTACAGGAAAATACTTACATTTTAACACTTTATTTTACTGCAATAAATTGAAAGTTTCTGTGTTAGTGACTTGACTCTGACCACACTGATGGGGTTTCTTCATGAAGTTTGTGTCACCTAACCCATGATTTGCAGAAGTACTGCTCTGATACTTCTTCATGCTTCCTAGTTTTTTAAAGTATTCTTTTTGAAAAATCAATGTGAAGGATTTGCTTTAAACCTTCAAGGCTTTAAAAACTGCTTCCAAATTTTAAGTTGTATCTGTGTTATTCATGAATAAGCCATATAACTTTGTCCATTGCCTGTATTTGACACTGGAAGAAGAGAAACAGTGGGGATTTTTTATGGTTATTATTGATTTTTCATTCCTTTTTTTTCACTTCTCAGTACAAAAATATTGGTAAATATTATCTATGTCTTAGAGAGCACCAGCAGCCTTCTGTTCTTAAGTACATCTCTATATAAATAGACGTACAGCCAAAACGCAGTCAAGGTTCAAGGCCAGTAGACTGACTATCAGCAGAAGGTGTGAATGGTCTAATGGTGAAAGAGACTTACCCTTTTTAAGTGAAAAGAGTGTACACTAATTTGTCCTGTATCTTGTTGTTTTGTCTGTGATGTTTGTCACAGCGCTTTGTGTATTTTTTATAGCATGATAGCAAATGTTTAATAACCTGATCTGTGGTGTTTAGGCTCCCTGCTACCAGTTTTCAGTTCAGAAAAATCGAGTTTTAGTTTTGCATTATTGGATTTCTTTGCTGCTATACTTTCATCCACAACACATATACTAAAGAAGTGAAGCTTAGTCTGTTATAATCCAGATTCATCATTATTTGCAAACCAGTAGGAACCAGACATTGTGCTTGGCCAAAATCACTTATGAAACTCAAGCTCCTTTTTCACCATGATAATTTGATCTTCTATAAATGTCACCAAAACAAATGACAAAGTAAAATGCCACATGCAAGATTTCACATATATGAAAAACTGCTGCAGATAACACTGACTGCAGTTTTTTCACCACAGATGCTCAGCCTTGAGAGTCAGTGCACTTGTTTGAAGTGTTGCTGTTTGTGAGAAGGAAGATTGAGCTGTCATTTCATTGAATATCTAATTGTGGATTGATGGGGGAGCAGTCTGTAGAATTGATGCATAAATGATCCTGAGTTAATTACGTGTATAACATTGTGGAGTTTAAGGCTGCAGATTCAGGCACAGACATTAGAGGGTACGTCTTTGTAACATTCTTTGACTACAGGACTGTGCTGTTTTTTCACAGCATTTCTCTCTTTTGTAGAAGGTGTATAATGGTGTAGGCAAAGGTATCAGGAAGAAGAATAACAGTCTTGAGACAAAGAAACTGGGATATTCCTTGAAAATTCTTGGAAAAGCTAAATCAGCGTTTGCCAAAAATTAATTAAGTGAATTTAAAAGCAAAGTGTGAGGCAGACAACATCATGGAAAATTTTAGCTCAAGAATTGTTTTGGCACTGTTGCCAAAACTCTCCTTGAAAAACCCCAAAATTCTATGTATATTCTTATGCAAACTGGAATTGGAAGAAATAGTGTATTGTATATGAAGACATTAGATAACTTGAATGGATATATATAGTCTTAAAGAGAGTTGACTTATTTCTTTCAAAGGTCAGTAGATCTGTAGTAATTTTTAATTAATTCCTTATACCTTGGAAGTTTATTTTAAGTTGTGTGTAAGACCTTAAATCTTAGTTTAAATGAAAATGTCTTACATGCAGGTCCACTTCTCCTAAATTTACTGTTGCATGTGTATGTATTACTCTGACCATTTTTGTGTCAGTTAATATCTTAATACATCTACTGAAGGAATTATCTTTGCATAGATGACAGCAAGTGCTTATCTGAAAATCAAACTAATTTGTCTCTCTTTGTCTCTATCTAAAATATATAAAGCTGACTTTTAAGTACAGCTGTCTTTTTGGAAACTGTCCTTTTTTATTGTTTTTTATTAATACCTTTTTCAAAATTTACCAGTAAAATAAAATCTGCAATCAAACAATGAACATAATTTCTAGACAATCAGTTTTTTGAACCACCAAACCCTAGGGACAAAGGCAGGGAAATAATGAAAAATTAAATGAACTTTCTCTCTTCTCAATGCAAACTCAGCAAGCTTCCTATCCCTTAACTGATACTGGTCTGTGTACACCGCAAGGCAAAAGTTTTCTTGCAGAACTTTTTGGATACTTCTCCAAGGCATTTGACAAAACACGCAGTTTAAAAAGAGAAGCTTTTACTTGTTGGGGACAATACATCATATTCTGCTGAGATTTGGTCTCTTGTAGCTAGTGACTAAATTTAAGGCACTTCTTAATTTGTTCACAAAAGGTTTCAGAAATATTTACATCCTATTTTTATTAACCCAGATGTGTTTAAAGAAAAGGCACGAGACCCTTAGTTTGAAACTGAGATAATTTTTTATTTTATCTTATTTTTTAAAAGGCAGGATTAAAAAAAAAATCTAATTGGAATTTTTTTTTTTTTATTTTTTTGCCCACACAAAAAAAGGCTAAGCACTAAACAGAGTCACAGGTTCTGTAAATTTGACTTAGTAGACAAGAGATTTTAGTTTGCATTGTGATTTATGGGATCTGGGATTTTAATGTAGTAGTTGTGGACTAAGCATTTTAAATACAAGTCTAGAATGGATTTGAAGCTGATAGTGATAAAATGCTACCTGTTATTAAAACACTTCTTAATAGGCACTTCTTAATAGATATGCACCTATAAATATAGTTGCCTTTCATTTTTTATTTCATAACTATTGCATCATTCATTTTTCTGACTTTTATGTGACAATAAATTCCAAAAAGTTTATCACTGAAGTCAAATCTTCCTCAAAATCTCTCTCTGCACATTTTAAGATAATTTAATCTTTGTTCTTGTCGTGTGCATTTTGAAATACTTTTTTTGACTGCACCATTTGTTACATTGTTTTAAAAACCACTAAATTTAATAAAAAGTGAAAGTCTCTCCCTGCAGAATTGAAACCCCAAATAAATTACAGATAGCATTTTATACAGAACAGAATTAGTGACTCCTTTATAATCTGTGCATTAGCATTTTCTGACATTGCCCTGTCTTTATTTCAGATTGGAGACCAGTGCTTAGACTTAAATTTCATGGCATTACTTATCATAATTTTGCGATTATATTGCACTGATAGAGATACCTAAAATATAAGTTGACTAGCCAAACACAATACAAGCTTATACTATTGGATAAAAAAAACCCCCAGGCTTTCTTAATGTCTAATGGAATTTTTAGTAATGCCTGACTGCTGTGGTCTCATTGATGTGACTGGACAGCTCTTGCATGTCTAGAGACCCTGTTTAGATATTTAAATCACTTACAACAGAATGTGTAAATTGGATGGTAATTTAGACTAAAAATTTCACAATTTCAGCAGCTAGACAGTGGGATGTAGAAAGACGTTATAGGAGAGAGAGTAAAATATGTAGGGACATGCCTAGGTAGAGGATTATTACAGGCGAACAAAAAATAGAAGCTAAGTGAATGAAGAAGCAGCTCAGCTGGATTGCAAATTATATGGTGATTTGATAGAAATCCAAGTTATGTTTTTGATCTCTAAGTTCTGATTTATGCAGTCCATTGTGCTTGCAGTACCTTGGTCCTGGATAGATTTACAAAATGTTATCTTTAGATTTCCTTCATTATACAGTTGTAACCAGTTCTTGCAAAACCAAGATTTCTCTTTCCAGGAGCAGAGACTACTTTGTTTAGGACAAAATGCTGTATACCAGAAAGACACAACATTTGTTGTTGAAGAAATAGTGGAAAATGCAAGACAGCTCTTCAACTTCCACTCAGTTACAACTAGAAAAGCCTTTTTAATTCTTATTTTTTATTTTGTATTTTTATTTTATTTTATTAAAAATTCTTATTTTTAATTCTGTAGTGGGTTTTTTGTGGCCTGTGTACGATGTGTGGGAAACACAGTCATGAACAAATGCCTAGTTAGCACATTTATTTTGTGATCAGTTTGTACATTGCACCTTCCTATACTTGCAAGATGGGCTGCATAAGCTCAGATGGTTATTATGGTATTGGAATGATCTTGATGTTAAAAAACAGTCTGTGATGACAACTGTTTGTGGTGCTGCTTTTTCACTGTGTTTTGCTGGAATGTAAAATAAAAGTATTGTTCAATTGTTTTCTTTCACTATGTAGTTTCAACAGTATAGTTTGTTTTTCTTTCTTTTAGCTACTGGTCATTCATTTAATCAAATTCAGCCTGAAATTATGATACATTTGAAAATGCATACTGATTTGGGGAAGGTAAATTTCTCATAATGACTCAATTCTTCATAAGGCATATTAATAAATAATTTCTAATTTATTAACTAAATCTAATTTATTCAGCAAATTTTTATTTACTGCTCCCTTATGGCAGATCCAGACTTTCAGTCAGGTTGGGAGTGACCAAACTTGTTGAACACACAGATCAAGCCATTTTTGACAGTGTGAAACCTTGAGCAGGGAGTTACTGTATGTTCTTCAAAATCCCTTTCATCTTCACCCACTCTCTGAATCTGGAAAGGCTTCTTGTATTGCCTGTTTAGATGAAAAAGTGTAAGGGCGGAGATGCAAAACAGGATCCTGCTCAATTTGAGTTGCTGGATTTGCATTAATTCTTCATTACTGCAGAAAGTTTGCTGTTTCTCTAGAGATACAGGATTAGCTGACTGCGCATATTTTGGATACCACATTTAGTGGTCTGGCCTGAAGTGCAAAGCAACAAGATAGAGTCTTTGGGCTGCATGTAAAAATATCTATGGTAACTTCTCAAGTTGATCTGGAAGCTACCCTACATTTGCACACTTCTCTCAGTGAAATGGAGAAAGTGGCAGGTAGGAAGTAATTGCTGGAGAGCAAAAGGAAGTTAATGGAAATTCATGCTTAAGCCTTTTTCAGGAAATCTTATTTGTTTGCGTTTCCCAGTGGCAGAGATTCTTAAGTTTCTTCTATACATTCTACTGGGACAAATTTTCTTTCTACCTCTATGGATATTAACATTAAATCTCTCTGACTGCAATTTGGTCTGTTTAGTAGTTTTATCATGAAAAAGGCCAGGGAGCACAGATCTCTCTTGTAACAGTCTTGTGAATGTATCAAATTGTGAATTTTATGCCTTTGATCAATTCTTTTATTATAAAGAGACTATTTTTCAGTTTTTTAGTTCATTGTGTTCTCTGAATATTACTTCATGCTGGTGCTTTTCCCTGAATTTATTTCAGTTTGTGCACATTTGAAGTAACTGAAATAGGACACAGCTGATGTTTTTTCTTCTACAAAAAAAACCCACTAAACAAAAAACCTGTCTTGTATGCAGCACTTCTCTAAAAGCACTAGAGAGGGCAGCATCCTCCCACTGTTGATTCAATTTGTGGTCTGAAGTAGGTTCAGGATCCTTTTCTACAGAAAGGGGTCACCTCTGAACATTTCAGCATTAAATTTCTTTCTGTAATGGTGGCATGGTTCCTTTGTTGGCAATGGCTTTGTTTTCTGTTTCCTCCAAATCTGGAACCATTTTTCGTTCTGTACCAGAAGAAAAGGAAGGGGAGCTATCTGCATTTGAAACACTTGATATCAGAGTTCTGAGAGGTTGATTGCTTTTTTTACCTTTTTCTTCCTGTTTCCACTCTCCTCCATCCCCCTCACCCCTACCTCCCAAAATCTGTGATACTGAAAAAGAGATTGAAGAACAGCATTAAAGACCCTGCAGAGTCTGACTGCAGAGGTCACTCTTCTACAGAGAAAAAAATCTAAGACCTTTTTTTTTCCCAAGGAGAAAATGAAAAAGTTTCGGGAAAGAAGGCCGTAATGCAAATCTTTCCATTGGAAGGTCTCTGAAAAGAACAAAAGCTGGCTTAGGAAGATCAGAGAATTCTTCATTCATTTTTATGGGAGCAAGCATGGCTTTTTAGTCTTGGGGCCAGAGCTTATGTAGAAGAATTCAGCTTTTTTTTTTTTTTTTTTTTTTTTTTTTTTTTTTTTTTTTTCTCTCTAGGAACATTTGAATCTATTCTTTGAGTTCTGTTTCAGATCCCATTTCTCAAAGAAACATATGAAGAAGGATGAATGCATCTACATGTAAATCTACCATTCTTGTAACAAATTGTCATTAAAAAAATAAGCAGAGTCAACCCAACAGTTCCCAGAGCATCTGGTATTTTCTGCATCCTGTGCAGGTCTTGTCCACTGTGACTAAATGATGCTCTATGGCAGGAACCTTGGAAAAAATAAAAGTGATTAAATGTTTGCATGTTATATGGATACTGCATGAAGGAGAGAAAGAGCAGGGAGGGTGGAAATCGCTTGTGTGAGTATTTTGTCTGGGTTGCACTTGAAATATACTGTAAGTCTAAAGCAAAAACAATGATACAGATTTGTTAGTCACAGTAAAATTAATATGCAATTGACTTCACTTGTGTGTGGCATTGTATTAACTTTAAAAAAAGTTTTTCCATGGAGAAGTGATATTCATGAAACAGTGGTTACAAGGCACATGTCATTTTAGCCACTCATGTTTGTACCAGTCAAATGTCTGAGACATGTCAGTTAATATTATTCTGAATCCTCATCAGAAACTTCCATTGAAAAAGCATCCTGTGTGGGTGTGTAAGGCATACTGTTAAGTACAGGTTAACTTAATCTGGATAAAACCAAAATGTGATTGTATTTGGAGTTTTCATTACAATTACAATAAGGTGCTATACTGCCTAATAGCTGTCATATTGCCTTGTCTGTGGCCATGAGCACAGGATTGTGTGAGGTTATAAAATTGCTCATTTTTTTACTGGAAAAAAAATCTCTTAATACCATCCTTTTACTGAAAAACCAAATAGCCTTATTTTTCTTCCCCTCTTACAAATTCTTTGAATTTCCTATCCTTTAAAGCTCGTTATCTAGCTATAATCACTTTAGAGATTAGTATTGAGAGGAGGATAAAGAAACAATGGCATTGTTATGTGAGTAAAATTGTGTTAAGAATAAGGATGGTATTTATTGCAAAAATAAACTCAGTTACTGGAAATTCTTCCTCCACCTCTCAAGCTTTTGTTGACATGCAAACTTAGATTTTAAAATAAGTAAATGAATTAAAAAATAAAACAAGCAAACAAACTGACATTTGCCTCTGGCCCACTTCTGGTTTCAAATGAGTTCCGAAATTTGAGATTGAATACACTTTCTCTCCCAGAAAATATCTAGGTACGCTGGTTTATAACTTATAATTTATCATTTGTAACAGCTGCTATGTTCTGAAATTTCATAAGCCCTGAATGCCATGAATGGTGCAATTGTGGTTTTTTGAAGGTTAATAGGAGGTGTTATTCTCTTCAATCTTCATGTTCTTTCATTAAAGGCAATGAAAACACTAGTCTGAAAGGCCATATGAAACATTGAAAACAATGGTGAACAGACTTATCCTCATGCTGCTATTCTGCATGTTTAATATGCACAATGGAGCCTCACTAGTCTGTCTCTCAGAGCAGTGTCTGTTTTAAAATCATATCTTTGTCTTTTTAATTCTTGACTCTCTTTTATTATACATTGCTGTTGGACGTCCCATCAGGATGGAGTTAAACACTTTCCTGACAAAGCTGAAGACAAATACTATTTTTCTTTACTTAAGTATATTTAATAGTAAATATTTATGGACCAATCCTATTCAACAGTGTAGGCTAATTCTTAAACAGACTAGAATTTCCACTTTTGGAGTAATCAGTGCTCCATTGTTTGTGGTTTTTTTTTGGTTTTTTTTGGTTTTTTTTTTTCTGTTTTCCATGAGTCTTTGGATTCTACATATGCATTGTCCTGAATTCCTCTTTTTCAACTTGAGTCCATTGTCACATCTTAAACTGTGATTTTGCTGTCACAAGAGCTTTTATTGCTGTTTCTAAAGTAAATCAGTAAGGCACAGCCTGGTGCCTCAGGAGGGGCTATCACACCAGGTGCTGCTGCCTGTTGCTGCAGGCGTGGGAGTTACCATGACCTTGCTGTGTACTGTGCCAAGGCCAGCCAGCTGAATGCTGCTGCTGGATGAGGAGTTGACTTCTGCTAGCAAGCAGGAATGCTCGCTCTCATCTACAGAGGTTGCTGTCACAGCCCCTTGTGTCTCTTCCCACAGCACCATGTAGGTTAAATACTCTACGAGTAATAAACCCCCACAGAAGCTGCATGGATTTCTGTTGTTTATTAGTAATTATGTTGCAAAGATTTTTTACCTCTTTCAGAAGCAAGTTGAAATATGCTCCTTTTTAGAATTGCTGAATTTTACAATTCAGAATGTATATGATAGTCCCAATATTGGAATGATTCATGTAGCAGCTTTGGTTTTTGGAAATTATTTGCATTACCAGCTACTGTGGCCACAAGTGTGAGAGAAAGAGTAATACCATTGTTACAGAGCAGGGAAATATACACAGGAATTGGAAGGACAGGAATGGCTGAGAGGGTCCACAAGGTTATTATCCAAATCTTGGTCTTGAAAGTTTGTATTTCTTCACAGAAACTGACAGCAAAGAGATTTCATATGAGTTTCTATTATGACAGCTGCTACGCTTGTGGTTTCATTTTGTGAAGCCTTGCTATTTTGAACAATACTTTATATTTTAGTTCTGGAAGTTTTACTCAACAGTGGATATTTAAGGAGTTATTCAGCTTTTTGTATGAACTGTGCCATTCCCAGAGGAGAAGTGTTGGCTGGTATATCAACACCATATGTATTTCTCCTGCTGATTAATTAGATCTAAAATAGTTGAGATGTTGGAATAACGCTTCTCATTGCTAATGGATATCTGTCCTGACACCTAGTCTGAAAGGGAATCTTCTGGAGTCTTTGGCATATATTTAAGGGTTACTGAGTAGACCTCTCTAACCTTTTCCCATTTTCTATGTTTAAAATATTAAAAGCTCATATTTTAAAATTCATTACCAAAGTTAGGTTTTTCCCTTCTGCCCCACGTTATTCAAGACCTGTAATTTTTGTTACTGTTATTCTGCTTTTGTAATCAGATTCAAGAGTTACTAAATCATGTAGTCAAATAAGATCATTTCATCTTAGGGGCTACTAGCATAACATTTAATTATTTTCATAGTAAAATAATATACTGTAATAATTAAGGCCATCGTATTTTAGTGTATTTACTAAATGCAACTGATATGGCTATGTGTTTGAATGCTTATGCTGATTACATGAATCTATTTTGGCAGATAAATACTTTGACATATAAATATCTAAGCACAAATACAGACTGGGCAGAGGATGGGATAAAAGCAGCCCAGAGATGAAGGATTTGGGAGTGCTGGTGGATGAGAAGCTGGATGCAGTCCAGAATACTAACCGTGCCCTGAGCTGTATCAAAATCAGTGTGGTCAGCAGGGTGAAGGAGGGGATTCTGTCCTTCTGCTCTGCTCTGGTGAGACCCTACCTGCAGTGCTGCATCCAGCTCTGGGGTCCCCAGCACAGGAAGGACAGGGAATTGTTGGAGTGAGTGCAGATGGGGGTCACAAAAATTGTCATAGGGCTGGAGCACCTCTCCTGTGAAGAAAGGCTGAGAAAGCTGGTGATGTTCAGACTGGAAAAGAGCAGGCTCCACAAGACTTTATTGTAGCCTTCCAGTACCCAAACTGGGCCTGTCAGAAAGCCAGAGAAGGACTTTTGACAAAGACATGTAGTGACAGGACAAGTGGGGATGGTTTTAAATGGAATGAGGGTACATTTATGTAAGATATTATCGAGACATTCTTTACTGTGGGGGTGATGAGGCAGTGGCACAGGCAGATGCCCCATCTCTGGAGATGTCCACGGTCAGATTGGGTGGGGCTTTGAGCAGCCTGGGCAAGTGGGGGGTTCCTTCCCATGGCAGGGGACTTGGAACTAGATAATCTTTAGGGTCCCTTCCAAGCCATACCATTTTAAGATTTGATATTGAAAACAAAGTGTCATCTAAGGGAAAAATTAATAGGTGTAGAATGAAACTGAAAGACATCTGGAGCTGTGTGATTGTTATATGCAGCTTTATTGTACTTGGATGGTTTACCTTTGCTATTGCAACTGAGTTTTTGACCAGTATCTATGCTCTGAGAACAATGAGCTTTTTTTATTTGGTCTCTTTTCAAAGTCTTCCCTCCTTATTTTTGTGTGTAAGAGTTATCTTTCATCCTAAGACTTTTCTGTAATGCTTCCTCTGACATTTAAAGAGCAATTTTATTCCTTAATTGCCATTGTATTGCAATCCTATGCAAGCCGGGCTACTTTTGTTGCTAATGTAAATAAGCTTTCCATTCCCAGAAATTCCTAGCATCCTTTTCCTGTTCTTCTGCCAACTTGAATCATATTTTTTGCAAATGGATCACCGGATTTGCCTGTCTCAGTTCTGATGAGATCTTACTGGTACCCTGTGCTGTGGTTTGCAGAGTGTTCCAGCAATTTAATGGCTGGGTTCCTGCTCTTGTCCTGTACTTTATAAGATAGAAAACCTTGTGTCATCTGTGCAGTCAGTGTTTGTATTCTTATCCCCTAGCAATCTGAACCTCTTATTTGTTTCCTTTCAACTTTGGGGAAAAAGGCAGAGGTATCAAAGATGATTTCTTCCTTGCTAATCTTGAGATCAAGATGTAGAACATTCTGTAAATCCTTGATTAGATGAAAAGCTACAGAATGAGTTTACATACCATGTGGCAAAGAGAGTCCATGCAAGAAAGAGAAGTCATAAATGCCTCATCTTACCTGGACCACTCAAGTGTGTGCACACCAGTGCATAGCCTATTAAGGACTGCACTTGATTGTTATCAATTCATTAGCTTTCCAAGTTTTGTTTTGTATCCTTTACTTCTCCAAGAAAATTGCATACTCAGCAATATGAAAGATCTGTTTCCTCTGATTGCCATACATGTTCTTAGATTTTCTGTTTGTTTTCCTGGTATGTTTTAAAAAAATATCAAGGTCTTGCATTTCAAGTCCTGAACTATTCAGGAAGATTTCACTGTTGTTCTCACATGTTACTGTGTGGGAGCTCTAATTCAACAGACCATTTACATGTGGTACAAGTTGTACCTGTGATACTTCTGTTTCCTTTCATGGGACTACTCAGATATTTGAAAATGATTGGATTTGTATATTCTGTTGAGTTGGAGCAACTGGGGTCAGAAGATAAGAATTACTGCATCTGCCTCAAAATTACGTGGGGGATTTATGTTCGTATTTTCTTAAACAAGGTTCATCCATTCATCACTTCAGTGGAGTACTGAGAAAAATTACTTACGCTTTCTGGGTTATTAAGTTTTGTTTTGCTTGTGGTTTTGTTTTGATTTGTTGGTTGTTCGGTTTTTTTTT
>VZRH01003321.1:274903-341835 GCA_013397555.1 Urocynchramus pylzowi | reverse complement strand
TTTTTTTTTTGTGTGTTGGTTTTGTTTTTTTTTTTTTTTTTTTTTTTTTTTTTTTTTTTTTTTTTTTTTTTTTTTTTTTTTTTTTTTTTGTACTTTTGTTGGTACATCTTGTTGGATGGTGAGATTACTTCCATACCTGAAAGCAAAGTAGTCTTGGATGCTAAATGCATATACATCAGAGCACTCTAGGGTCACCTGAATGGTTAGTTTAAACAAATGACAATATTAAATGGATAAATACTTTCATAAAAGTGGTTTATTAGCTGTTAGAAGTGTTGGAGTGTTGAAATCTGTAGTCAGTATACAATAATGCTACAGCAATAGAAACTGCATCAGTTGAGTTCTTGCACATTTTGTCACCTTTTAAAATGTTCTTCTGAAACTATGTATTTGTTATATTTTCAGAAAAAGTTGTCTTGGAGTAACATCTCTCATGATAAAATTCTAGTTGTGTGTGAGCCTGTATTGACTCATCAGAGACATATAGAGACTCAGTTCTTCTCTCTGAAATTACTGATTAGGTGAACAGTAATAGGTGACTGTTGTTGCTTAGAGTTTTTTTATCTTTAGTAAATGGATCAGTATGTAAAGTCCACTTGAAATATATTGAAAAAGCAGTCTAAATAAAGAAGTCAAGCTATTTAACTGAAATGTGATTGAAACTCATCAAGCTGTTTAACTGAAATGTGATTGAAGCTCATTACTTCAAGTACAGACAAAAGAAGTTATTTTTGGTCTCAGGAAAACAGGCTGTATGTGAGGCTGGCAATTTTACAGAAGTGACGTTTGTGAACAATAGTGTTACAGGAACTCCTCTTACAAGATAAAGGCATGTTAGCACATATGCATCGCATATATCATAATGTATATCATCATAATGTTTAGGGAGTGCTTAAGTGTAAGTGTACAATCAGTGTTTCAGATCTGCTCTGCCATCTTACTGAGAGGAAATTGGATGATATAACCCAGTTGTTTTAGTTTTTAAAATATATTCAATGTCTTCTGAATGGTTTCCTTTTTTTATTCGTAACATTTCTTTGTATTCTTTATTCTTGGCATTTTGTATATTGACATGATATTATGGATACTAAGAGCTGGATTGTTAAGAAACAAAAATTTGCCTTTATGAAGCTGTTATGTTCAGATATAAAGCCTTTCTTTAATATCCATAAAACTCAAGATCACTTTTTTTACCTAATTTCTAGCACATAAATTAGCTTTCACTGTGGACTTCAACATGCTGTAGGTCCCATGATTCTCATGTTTTTGTTTTATTTAAGTATGAGCAGAGACTATAGGGCAAAACTATAATTTAACATTAGGGGGTGATGTTAAAGAAGCTGAAGCAGACTGAGTAGATGCAGTACTATTGCTACTTGTTCTTGAAAAGGATATCTCTTTAGTTTTGAAGATAAAAGATACAACAGGGTGCAAATCCAAAGAAACGTACCTGTGTGGAATGAATGATTGTTGTCTGTTATAATTTAACTTTTCCTTGGACCACTGACCACCCTTCTAAGAATGTTTTATGAGAAGGGCTGTAAGTAATGTGATAAAATGAATATGGAGAGCCAAGAAATGCTACTTTTAGTGTCACTTGCCGAAGTGTGAAAAAATTTCTGTTTCTGAATTCCTTTGGAGTCCTCATTGTGGTTCCCCCAAGTAACTGGAGAGGTGCATGGCTGATGGCAGCAGCCTTTGGCTCCAATCCGGCTGCCAAGGAAAGCATCCAAGTTCATGGGATAAAGCAGTAGGAGCAGTATTTAATAAATACAATGCTGTTCCTGCCTCAGCAAGCCTGAGTGTCCCCTTCTGTGAGATTCTTTACAGCTTCTTAGCCACCCAGCAGCTCTCAAGCCTCCGCTGAGTAAACTCAGGCTCTGGGATTTTCATCTTCCTCCAAGCCATATGTTGCTTTGTGGTTCTATAAATGATGAATCAAATCTTCTTGATGGAAGCTTTTTAATAAAGGTGAATTTTAGACTGTTACTGATATGCTGAAATGTAGTGACCCAATCTCAGAAACGGGTAAGACTGAGTGATACACAAATGTAGCCAGTACAGTAGGGATGGCCCTAAAAAGTCAACTTTACTTAAGTAGTTGGTATTGTGAAGGAAGAGAAAAGTTTCTGGGGGCAGAAAAATTTTCCCAAATTGAGTGAAAGAATAATGGAGTGAGAAAACTAATGAACATCTCCTGAATGAATTGCATTTTGATGGAAGGTTTTGCATTTGTGTAATGTGTCTCATGTGACTAACAGAAGGACATATCTTCACAGGAGATGAGGTTTGGTAGGTGCCATTGTGTGTAATATTTTTCTAGAATTGTGCCCCTTATGCTGAGCAAGTGGAATACTGCTTTCCCTAATGCCATATAATGGTAATTATAAAAGTTTTCTGGAAACTGTATAAAAGAAGTTATCATTTGGATGAAAGTGCCATATTTTACAGGAATTATTCTTTCTTAAGTATTCTCATTTGAAGGTTCAAGGATGCTGTATCCTGCTAAGCCACTGGTGTTTCTATTTTCAGTACTTTGTGTGCTGCTTGAGTCATATTGATTCCCAAATACTTTTATAGTGTACAAAACAGGAAGAATGTAATAGCCTCATACAGCAACTGAGATGCTGGTGGTTTTTTTCCCTAATTAAAGTATTTATTAAAATTGCAACAGGAATTGCTCAATGTAACAAGAAGCTACATTTTCTCTGTTTGCAACCCAAGCTATTGCTTGAACTGATTCCAGATGTTTTTTGTTATTGTTCAAGTGCAAGCATTATCTGCTATGGAAGAAAAGTAAGGGAGGTACTTTCTTTTAGTGTCTTTTCTAAATGTAGGAGCACACAATTTGCAGGTCAGAAGTGGTGAATTCTAACAATACCAAATTACTATGAAGGAAGAATTTTCCTTGTGTTTGTGTTATCATTGTTTGATCTATTTATTTGAATGTCATTATAATAATTAATATTGTGGAACACCAACTTGCTGTAATTAGGGTAGTTTTGTTTCCCTTACCCTGAATATTCTAAAATACACAACCTGGATAGAATTTTAGTTGTGAAATAGTGTTGTCAGTTCACATTTACATGTGAGTTTGTTTTGGTTTTTTTTAGTGAAAATGCTTGCAATATTTTTACTTCTAAAGTCAGTTGCGAAATGCAGGAACAGTGTTAGTGTTTTCTGCTTCTAATAAATATGGGTACCAAATACTTCCCCTTTTTTCAGGCAAAAAAAAAATAAAATCCCTAGAGCACTTGTTTGGTTCCTCTCAGGAGGTTTTAAGTTCTGGGATTTGATGGTTCCGCATAGCTGGTCATGTCCTAAGAGTGATCAACAGTCTGCCAGATTTCCTGCAGAGACATTAACAAGTCTGGTGGAAATCATCCGGTAGGATTTATTTTTGTGCTCTTAAGAGACTTGATTCATTTTTTCCCCTCCTACACGCTTGTGATTTCTCTGAAGGGCAGGGACGAATACCAGAGGCTGAAGCCATCACCATCAATATGCACCTTCCTCCTGGAGCACAGAAAGCTTGACTTTTGTTGGTTGTGTGATCCCCATATTGGGAGAGAGAGGTGGGTTCACATGTGATGCTCAGTGTTTTGGCTAACAGCATTTTACAACTGTGCACTCAGCCTCTGGTTTTCACATACAACTCATGCACTGAGTCACGTGTGGCTAGACACATCTGTTGCATCTGAAGTCATTGCCTGTTATAAGCTTAGGTCCCACATAACATATCCTTTATTATTACTGGTGGAATTCTTGGTTTAAAGAAGGAAAATATCAGTGATAATGTTATATTTTTCAATATAAAAGCTTCCCAAATCTGAGGAGTGCAGGGTAGTTTGGACCTTCTCCAAAGCTTGATGAGGTGACTGGGTTATTTCTGTAGCTGCTTGTGAGCTGTAACAATAGCAGCTTAAACACAGGAAAATCACAGGATTATTTTGAGCATGGGTAAGTTTTAAGCCTTTTGCCCCAAACTGCATCATGAGCTTGTAAGAGCAGAATATGAAGTCCAGATTTCATACGGCATAAGCCCTGCATTTATTCATCTTCCTCTTGTACTGCTGATCCCTGCTCTTTCACAGTCTTTTAGATACAGCCTTTTTGCAAGCTGGTCCTTTGCTATTCTTGCATTCTCTGCTTTTCAGTTCTCCATACCTTTACTAAGATCTCTCTTTCTGGGAGAATACCTCAAGAGTGTGAACCAGGCTGTGCTGAACAGCAGAGAAATGGGAGGATGATGTAAGGGCAAAGAAAAGGGTAATTAGAGCATTCTGTATTCAGAAGTATCTCCTCAAAGAATTCACATAAATGGAAAGAAGGATTAGGCCTCTGAATTAAGGGTCTGCCAGGAAATCTGTTGCTTTGAAGACGAAGGAAATAAATGAATAAAAGCTTCACTAACACGGGGTTAAGATTATTCATTGGTGCTCTGTAGTTTTTGAGGGTGTAGAGAATAGCTAATACAAAGACTCTAGAAACCAGAAAGTGCATGTTTTAATGTGTTCGGCTTCCTATACAGGATTTTAATTCTGAATTTCTGGAATCATGCCTTGCTATATCTTTACATGCTCTATACAGCTCTGCAGGTGCTCTAACAGCTCTGGGCACAGAACACCTAGGCTCTTGGCCTGGCAAAATTTGGATTTTTAAATAGGTATGGTAAGTAGGGGCTTTTCCCAGCACTGAGGTTACTCTTCACAAATTATACCCGACTTGCCTGGGGTTTCATTCTGAGATGCTCCTTTCATTTACCCATTGCTATACTTTCAGGATTCATTGTCATATATGCCAGTAGGCTATTAGTAATTCCATGACACAGAGGCATTTTTGTTCATCTCTAGGGAACTTTTCCCACACAATCAATTCAGTTCAGCCCTGAAAGGAGGCATTCTTGATTCCTTGGGATAAATATATACTCTTTTCAAATCACAAGATGCAGCTCCTCCAGGCTGGTCTCACTAACAACTCCACTGGTTGCCACACTGAGTGTTAACATAGTGAATGCAGCTGGAGTGTTTGCAAATATGTGCCGGAATGTAAATGTGTGAATACAGCATAAACAATAACACATTGTTCTAGTTCATTCACATTTCTATTCATGTATCTTGTAGCAATTTTCAGGCCCCTGAGAACCATCATCTAGTCTGGCCTCTTGGCTATCCTTTCTGTATGGATTTCTCAGACAGTAGCTTTGTTCAGGAGTTCATCTTCGAGCTCCAAAGAAATCAAAAGATGGACAACCTCTACTAATTGCAGAGGTTTTCCTATCCATGAACACTTGTCACTGAACCATTCCAAGAGACTGTTGGCAGCTCCCTGACTTTGTAACCAAGATCCCATTGCTGAGGTGATAAGTACATTATTTTTCATTGCCTAAGGCACAGTCTAAAAGCATCTGAGACACCAGTGGCACATTTGAATTGCAGTAACTAAGCTTTGTGAAAATTCAAAACATACAGAGTTAAAGAGTGTTTTTTGTCATATTTCTTTCCATCTTAACTTTTTGTATGAAAATGTGGAAGAGAGCACCAGGCTTCTTAAAATACACCTTTTAGGTCTAGGTATAAGATTGCTGAAGTTCTCCTGCTTCATTCCTGTGTGCATAGCTCAGCAAGTCCATACAGGCTGTAATTCAGATGAAGAGGAGTTAACACATGAGTTGCCTTAAGGGGAGATCTTAAGAGGAGCCAGCTGAGAAACAATACTTTTGTTGAACTTGAGTTTTGACTACTCACTAACACCAAAATGTAACAAGGGTTTGCATTTTAACTTGAGGACTGTGTTTTTTCAGAGTCTTGGCTATGCTCTTCCTCTGTTAATTTTCTGTATGTGATTGAGCTGTGTTTTGGGAGAGCCATAGTCTCTAAAGCCTTAATGCTTTGTATTAATTTATCCGTGGTACTTTGCCGGCTTATTATGAGAATAACGCTTGCCAATGCTCTCTATTAACTTTCATAGTTATCCTTACAAACAGTAATTGATCTTCTGGTGAATTTAAATATCCTTCTTCAAAGGCATGCTGGGAGATTTTTTTTTTTGTGGCTGAGCGATAATCTTTATTATATTTACAACTTTTAACAAAGCTCTGGTTTCTCAGCTAATTAAATTGTGCAGGGTTTCTTTCTTTCTTTTTTTTTTTTTTTAATAGAAATACTTTCATCTTCACTGCTTTTTTACCTCTTGAGATATTTTTAAAATTAAAATGATAATATGAAAAAACCACAAGACATATGTTATCCAGTCTTGGTTTAGACATTTGTAATGGATTCTTGAGCCTCAAGTGAAAATGTATCAAGAAAAGTTTAATTTACTTAACCAGAATGATGATGGAAGTTTATTCATTTTGATGCAATAGTAGTCACATTTTAACAGAATTAACTCATGATCTGTTGATCGTGCATTAAGATTGTATTAATTTCACACTTCTATTTACTGTATTTCAAATACAACTTCTAAAAATTAGCTGTTGAGGGGTTCTACATCATACTCCTCTTCTTTTATCCTGCATATATGCTGCAATATAGGTTGCATTAATAGAACCTACTTTATTTGAAATAGTGTCTGAAAAACTATAGTAGCATATATATGTTTCAGAATGCATATTTTTTACTTTCCTTTTAAATCATTGCTATGTTCACTCCTGTCAAACCAGGTTAAGTCAGTAAAAGTTTTTTCAAACTTGGTCTGGGAAGAAAAAGTAATTAATGATATATTTTTTCTGAATCAGAAAACTATTTCTTAGTGCAAATGTGAGTTCTGTCTCACTAACCTCAGTATTCTTTTATCAGTTTTACATGGATTCAGCAATCTTAATGCTTTCTTCAGCAAAACAAAGTCTTTTAATTAATAGTCTTTAGGGCCTTTTCAGTATTCTGTCCTCAGAGTTGTAAAGTGGAAGGTTTTTATTGGGGTTTTTTAATTAAGAAAATTAATTTTTTCTTTATCTTACAATGTATTTTATCCATGACATACTGAGCAATGCCATTTTGTTCTGCTGATATGTGAAGTATTCTAGAACTTTCTTATGTGGAGTCATTTGGCTTTGTTAAACTAAATACTTTGAACATGTCAGTTTGTGCTTTGTTCTCCTTGATGTTCTGTATTTTGAGAAGCAACTAAGGCATCCATGGGCTTCACAAAGGAGAGACAGTTTTTTTCAGACTTTTCCATGCTGGGTAGAGTGTCAAGAGTTTGATTTAAGCATTTGGAGTGCTTTAATTTCAAGGACTAAATTTTGGATTTTTTTAAATGAATTTTTACATGATCTGGATAAACAGTAAAAGGATGATAAAAATACCAGAAAGGTATTCCCTTTCTGGAAGCTGCGTTTGCGAAATCTAGTGGAAAGATGGGAGCTTTATAAATTTGAGCCAAGTCTGCTTATGTTGGGAATGGGGGAATACAATTTTTTTGGTGAGCTGCATTACTAAGGGATAGCGAAAGCTTGTGTCATACTAAAGAAAGGGTGCCAGAAACTGGAGTTTTTTGTATTTGGGTGAAAGCATATTTATGAGGGCTAGGCTGTAGATTAAAAATAAGGGACCCAATTTTAAAATGCTTGAAACAGTGCTCTTTACCATCATGTTCCAGGTAAGCATGCTTACTAAGAACAATAACCCCTGTGGTGTAAATGTAGTTAGAGATGCAGTAGGGGCTTTGGACTCTACAGTTAGTAGCAATAAATGTGCTTTTCCTGATCACAGGACAGTGGTAAGGTGTAAAAGCTACTCACACTTTCCTTACAGAGCAAGTTCTTTTATAACTACCTAGAATTGATTGTTCTGTAGGGTTGAATGGGTCTGTGAGTAACCTGATCTAGTTGGAGATGTCTGTGCTAATCTCCAGGGGGTTGGACTAGATGTTGCATAAACTCCCTTCCAGTGAAAACTGTTTAATAATTCTATGATTTCTTCTCATCAGCAAGGCTAGAATTGAAAATATTTAAAAATCAAACCCAACCAGTCTGACTACAGTATATGAATTTCATCCAAAAGAGGCCTGGAAATTCTTTATCAGCATCTGTAGAGTGTAGGGTGGGAGGAGGAATGAAGAGACCACTGCTGCTGTTGTTTGTTTAGTTTTTTTTTATTGTGGATGGTTAATACATGAAGGCTGTGTTATGATACAGGCTGTGCATAGGCTGCTGAGGACAGAATGTATGACTTATGGGATAAGAAAGTGTGCCTGATGTCAGGCCCTGATTGTACTTCGCAGCATGTGTGAAGAATGTAGTGTCTCAATGTGAACGTGTGATGCTTTAGTAGTTGTGTTTTGTGTTTGTTGTGTTTTCTCAGAGAAAGAAAAAGGCCTTTTACCATTTTTACAGTCTTTATTCAGGAATATTTTGAGGGAAAATACAGTCTCTGATCAGCTGTCACCTAGGCAGTGTACTGGAATGTTCTCACTGATTTTATGGATTTAGAAGTAAAGGAACTGAAACTGAGGAAGACTTTGAATTTTATCACTGCAAAAATATTCAGCAATTTTTAGCCAGTGTACTCTTTTGAGCTGCTTTGCTCAATTTGACAAATTATTCACAGATGACTGCAAATTTTAGCCAAATAGCTTATTTAAATGCATCATTACTGGACACCTCACCAGTTTCTCATCCATTTTCAGCACAGTGTACTTCTGCTTAATTTCAAAGCTTATTTTGCTTAAGAAACCACTCTATTTTTCTGGCTTTGCTCAGAAACTTATGATTTTACTACTCTTTTTACTCTTTTTCTGTTTATATGTTGCTCACATTGCAACAGACACAATGCTTGACTGTAAGGCTTTTTTCATGCTTATTTGGACCAGTTTATATGATAATGTGTAAAGTAATCTGTTATTTAATGAACAGTTGTTTATTTGATTTTGCCCTTTGGATTTGGTTGGTAGATATTTCATACAGAATGGGTCAGGATTTCTGGATCCAAGATGTCATAGTATATGTAGTCTTTTGCTATTCAAATGTTTTAGCTGAAATATAAGGCTGAAAACAGCCTGTGTCTAAATCCAAATTGTAAGGGGCGGACTGTTTCTCTTGGATGATACCACAAATGTGGTTAAATCAGTAGCCTTACAAGGTACAAAATAAGGTCTCAGTGAAGGGGCAAGGGAAAGAAAAGATTAATTTATTGCATTTTCTTTTATATTGTTTTTATATCATTTGAAGCCCCACCAGCAACACAAATGAAAACCAGATAGTTACTGTGTTTTGTCCTTTGTAACAGAAGGCCATTGCCTTTATCAAGCAGGCTGAGGCTGTAATAACTACAAAGCATTCCCACACCTAACAGTAGGTGTGGGAAAGTCATATACAGATAGAGATCTTGGTTTCTTACAAAGGAACTTATCAGATGCCAAGATAACCCCGATGACTTTGTAGGCTACCCAGCATGACAGACTAGCAGGTGTTTGGCCAGCTGCCACCCAGAAGCACTGGTAGCCTTGGGGATCGGGCTGGCCACCAGACAGCCTATTGGCCAGTGCTTCCACCAGGTCCTGGAGGTGTTGCTTTCAGCTCTGGAGCTCAGAAAACCCAGTATCTTCATCATCCACAAGCCAGGCCTGGCACTGGTTTGGAAATCCCAGCCTGTGGCTGTCTCAGTATTTTTTGCTCTGCAGCAGCCCTCTGGACAGATTGGTAGAATATGTGGGAACCCTTGTGTCCTTTCCAGTCTTCAGGCCCAGGGAAGCAGGCAGAAGAGAGGCATGTTTCTAGCTAGTCTTTTATTAGAATTTGAGTTTTTTTCAGGGACATGTCAAATTCAGCATTTTCTATCCGAAAGTTACTATACTGAAACATTCTTAACTGGCTGTATTGAAACCTTAAATTCTTTCAGCCTGAAAAAGAAAAAAAATTAGGAGGTTGGAAGTTGGTGATATCTTGCATATTTGTGTCTGCAATAATACTATTTATGAAGTCAGGTCAGAAAACTAAAATATCTAGAACAGATAAGGATTTGGATGTTGGGTTTCCAGGAAGGAGCTTGAAACAGTATAAAATGTTTTGCAGTTAATTTAGAATTTTTTTTTTTAATTTGAGGGAGAAGAAAGATATTAGGCATAAGAAAGAGGTTGTAAATAATTTCTAATTCTTCTCACACTTTAATCCTGATTTACCCTGTGACAGATCACAGTCAACAGTTTGCAAGGCAGTGTGCCACTCAAATTTTCCTATGCTTAACAGTTAAAACCTCAAAACATTTTCATGCTCGTATTTCTATTTTTGAGCATTTGTTCAACTTCTAAGCTCCTGCTTTAGTTTTTTAAAACTACAGAGCTTAATAGCAAACATTTGATCTCAATTAAATATTTTTATTTTAATTACTAGCATACCAGAGAAGGGGAGAACAGTTTGTCCTGTTTCCAAATACATTTTAAAGCTTGATGAAACTTACTGGCAATCAGAGCTTGATCAATGTGCATGTTCCTGACTGAATTTTTACAAAGATTACCTTGAGCACAATTGTTATCTGTGTGTAATATTAATTAAACAATATATCCCAAAGCACATCAAGAGTGAACAAATAAAAACCCAGGTGGATTGCTACTCTCATTACATTATCTTCTTTTCTTTCTCTCCCCTTGTCTTCCTAGAATTGATATTTCTATTTGGAAATACTAGATCTTAATGTTTTGAATAGTTACTGCTGTTAATGTGGCAGAGGAGATTTATCATTTAGAGAAAGAAAGAAAGCTGAGAGGAGGCAAGAAAAGCAGGTGGCCAGAGGCCCCTTTTCTGTTGGGCTTCATTCTTGTGTGTCTCTGTGCAAATCCAGTACTTTAGTACTAAGACTGTAGTACTACATCATCCATTGTCCTGGGGTTATGGTAGTTAAACATCCACATTTAGCAGTAAGGTAAATTTTAATTTAGAATGAAGGACAATGTTGAAATGTCAGTTATAGAAAAATAAAAATAATAACAGAAAAAAATTCTGTAAATCCTTCACCACCAACTGCTTGTAAAGACTGACCATTTCAATACGTTCAGATTTTTTAAACTTCCTGTTGTTTTCACATGCTGGAACAGTTCCTTACTTCTGTTTCAATCTATAATGTATATTTTACACATATTGCCTCTTTTTATCTCCTTTTCTCAACAGGGAGATCCTTGAAAGTAGCATGTAAAGATAGGCATTGTGTTTAGTGGCTTTATATTGTGGCAGCTATTGACTCGTGCTGAGAAATACTGCTCTTTTTCAAATATTTCAAATAAAAAACATAATCTCCCTTTTTTCTTTTTCACCATCATAAAATAAGTTATTCAGACATGATCCTACACTATGGCTTCTGTGAACCACTTAGCTTGAATTTGCATAGTCTTTTATTACATTTTTCTTAATGCTCATGGTCTCTGATGTGTGAATTTACTATTTACTCTGTGTTTATTCATACAGATACACACCTGACAAGGAATTAGCTTGCTTTCTTATTGTTTTGTTTATAGCTCCTCTTTCTTCTAAATAAATAAATTAAAAAACCCTAATGATGCAGAAGATTCTACTACATGTTACTTCTTTTGCAAATTTGCTTTTAGAAATCAGAATGTGCATCACACATCCTCAGTTTTCAAAACAATTTTTATGGAATGGGAAGCTTTTCTTACTATTTGAGGGAACTTTCATTAAAAACATTAAACTTGTTTTCACTCAAATGCAGATTGTTTAGTTATATACAATTATTGAAGTGTGACAGGATCCTTCTGTAAAATCTTCCAAATTCAGCTTTGCAGTTTAAATGTTCTTTCTATATCCATTAGCTGAATGAAGGCACAAGAAGAAAATTAAAATTAGTTTCTGTTGTATATCTGAAAAAAGCATCAGAAGACTGCATTAAAGACAAATTTGAATAAAAAAAGCTTCAGGGTATTTTGGTGCAGAAGCAATTGGCTGTAGGAGATGAGATGATATGGAAACAGATAGGAGGTTTGGAGATTTTCAATTTGGACAAGAGCTGACTGAGAATGTTTTCTTTCTGTTGTGTGGAAATCAGTACTATGATGGTAGCAAAATTAAATATTCTGCGTAGGTTAATTTAGCTACAGATTGGCCCTTTCAGGACTCATCTCAAATGCAGGAGTAAAACAAACTGCTTCTGGGAGTTTTGAAGACTTTCTTTCCTCTGTGCCCAAGAGAATTAAAGGGAAAAAGAAGTAGAACATGGATCAATGAACTCCTTTTTCAGTTATTTTACAAAACAATACAGATTGCAGGGAATGAATCATCTAATGATATTTCACTTCTTAAAATTTTAATGAAATAGATTATTCTCTGAAGTAACCTGCTGTGCCTGTTTCACAGTGACAATATACAATATTCCCTGAAGCTATTTCTGACATCACTGAGTCTAACATGGTTTAGGATGTTTGATGGAAAATTAGGTGTGGGAGAGATGGTTAGAGTACCCAGTATCTCAGGGATGGTATACAAAACTAAGGGTCTGGGCAGAGTGGATTTTTATCTTACAAGCTGCCACATATACTGAAGCAAAATAAACAAATGGACTGACAATCTGATATGCTATTCTGTCACTTCACAGTGGTAGAAAGCCTGCTTCTGAGATTTTGTAGGTGTGACAAAGTTAAGGTACATGTTGCTGTTGATGACATGTTGGATGTAGAACTGAAAGCTTTATGTCATGTTGGGTCATATTAGCAACAGCATTGCAGTCTCTGCAAATGAGCAGAGAGTAAGGTATGTGGGTGGCTGCTTGTTTGTTTTGAGCTTCATGATTTTAAGGTTCAGTGGAGGCTTGTGGCACTAGCTGATCTTAGCTGTCAATATCCAGTGGATTTTTGGTTTATTTTTAATGTGGCTAAATATTTAGCATGCTTTGAGAAACTAATATTCTCTAATACCCCTGTATTTACTTTGCTTTAAAATATTTAGTGGTATAGATACCTTCTGATTTAGGGTGCATCACTCTGTAGATTAAGAATCTAAGAATTTGGAGTTAAAAAAGCTATTATTTCACTGCTTTCATTAGATTGCTCTGTCATATAGCACCATTGTAAGTTCTCTGATCTTCACTATAAAATTTATTCAGATTTTTTTCCCCATTACTTCAATGGCAAGACTGTTCTAGGCTTATCTGTCACAGTGTTTAGAAACCTTCATTTCAATTTGAGGTGAATATTTGTCTAATTTATGTCTATTTGTTTTCATTTCAATGTTCTTTTACCCTCTTCTTTCTCTCTGTCATATTTATGCTCTGTAATAAACTTAAGGAATCCTGCATTGTGAAAGAATTTGAGGGAGCTGAGATAAACTCTCTTCAAGGATTTCAATAATTAATTACTTCTAGTTTTCTCCCTGCCTTTATACTGGTCACTCTTCTCTACATTTAGTGATGTAGCATTATACCACTGACATGGTTTTAAATGCAAAATTTTCAGTGTGCCTTAGGACCTGTATTCCTTTTCTCTTTCTAGATGCCCTGTACACTTCATGCTCGATGATGTAGAATACTATGTATAGTATTTCCTGCATATATTGGCACTAGATTTGCTGAACTTTCTGAATATTCAAATTAGCTATTGCAATATAATTTTGACATGCTATTCTGTGCAGCATTATATTTTCCAGCTATGATTACGTCAATGTCATCAGCACAGATTGCGTTTGTTCAGTTCCTTTTATTTGGATGGACTCAGAAAAGTATCTATTATGTGTGACCTCTGCAGATGCACTGTGAAATCATAAGCTGTCCAAATGTTGAGCTGCTTTTTGTTGCGCAAGTGCCAGTAAATTTACAGTGATCAAATATGAAACTACTTCTGTTCAGAAGGACCAAGGCAGTGATGTGCATTCAACAAGTTCTTTGTTTTCTTCATTGCTGTAAAGACAAAAATCAAAAAAACATGTTGTCAGCAAGGAAAACTGGCTAAACGAAGAACAGAGATTGCCTCTGCAGCCTGTATTTGAGATTCTTACAAAGGGAGCTGAGAAGACATAGCAAGATCTTCATCTAGAATTGTACTGCTGTTGTGCTGAATTTTATAAGCATAACAGGCTTGATCAGAAATGAATTTAAATAACTGTTAGGCTAATCTTAACAATTGCTTAGGTGTAGATACTGTTCCTGAAAAATGCTGTGACACATATTTCGAGAGAGAAAATCACTTTCAGCATCTTCAAATATTTCCCTATATATAGAGTACATGTCTTGTAGACTTTTTTCCTTTTACATCTCATTTCTCTGCTTTCCTGCAGAACACTAAACATTGAGTGTTATTTTATGACTCAAGATTCATCAAGTCATTACAGTAAATTATGGCTTTACAGTGTTCTTGTTTTTTTTTTTCTTGTATTATGAGAATAATAAGCTTGCCTATTGTTTACTTCTGTAAAAAAGCAGTGGGCATAAGTATATGTGGCTATTAAAAACCTTAGTGTTAATTAGAGTTAGGTTAATACGATCGCCTACAAAAATCACAGAATTCTGTTAAAGGTGATGAAAATATTTATTTGTTCTTATTAGAAGTTTTACATATGTGAATGCTACAATGTTATTCTTATTTAGCTTACAGTAGACTCCAACTAAGACCAAGAAATTTCAAGGGTCTACCCATATGTCCTTTAGAAAAAATTTTAGCTGCTTAGGTCCTAAAACAAAGACTCAAACAAACAAACAAAAGGAACCCCGACAACAAACAAAACAACCATCAATCCACTAATAAAGTGTTCTTGATTGTTGTAAAAACACAAAGCATTGTAATGAGCACTAATGCTCTAAAAAGTATTTCCTGTGCTGTAAAGGGTATTTGGGATTAAATACTTTTCAAGAAATATGAATTCTTTTACTTACTAAATTCAGTCAAGTTGTTGCTTTACTATTGGAAAGAACCCTCTGAAATCTTGGTAGAAGAAGGGAAATAAATCTGCTGCTTGTTCAGTTTTGGGGTGGCTCGTGCTTCTTACCATGCGGCTGCATACCAGCTTTGCAATGGCTTGAAGCGGCTAAGCTGTTGTGGGAATGTAACATCTAACTTCATTCTTCTGCTTGAAAGTCCTTGTGAATTTGAAAAGTTGACTCACATTACCCAGTTTGCTCCTTATGGATAAAAGTATGCCAGCTGAACTCTCCTGAACTGTGCTGCTTTAACCAGCTGCATATGCATAGAAGTCAGCTGTCTTTTAACATAAGCTGATAAACAGTTGACAACTATAGCAAGTCATTATCAGATTTGTCTGGGTGGAAATCCTTTTTTACATTAATGTGCTGTCACCTAAAGCTGTATGAAATCTTGAAGCATATTTAGACATGTTTAGGCAGAGTTTAGTGTTTAGCAGCAGACTAGGAATTTCTGCAGTAGAGCAGCAGACTACATTTTAATGAAATAAGGAGAGTGAGTAGATGAATTGAAGTGATAGCTTCCATAGGGGGATTGCACAAGGAAGGAAAAATATTTTACCATCTAGAGAAGAAGTGGGTCCTTTGGCAGGAAAAAAAAATTAATCAATTACATACTTTTTGTAGTCTCGATAAGTTTTTTAGTATTTTTACTGTAAATTTGAGGTTCATTAGTGGTTAATATTTTTATCCAATATTTGATAGAAAGAGGGCTCATTGGGTTCTTAAATTTGAAAACTGTGAGTGTAGAGGAAACAATATATACTAAATCTGCAGAAACAACAATTAAATCAATTACTGTACTTTGTGTTTACTTAAAAAATAATACAATATTCTGGTATTCCTAATTCTAAAGGACAGCAGCCATTTTGTAAAAAAGGAGGCTTTAGGAATGGGAATGCAAAATTGATGGAATTATCCAGGTATTAAAAAATATTGTGGAAAAATGCATGTTTGCAAGAGGGTTGATGGTGAGCAATAATTCTGTTTCATTACCAATGTAATTTAGTAGTAGTAATAATAATGATACTTTATTTTTTCAGAATCTACATGGATTCTTTTAAAAATAGAACTGAAAGCAGGACATCATGCTTTTCTGAAGTTCATTCACATTTCAGAGTCATATTTGGTCTATTCCTGGAGTTAAACATGGTTTTTTTTTTTTCCTGAAGGGAAGTCAAGACCTCACAAACAGCGAATTCTGTGTATAGAGAGAAAACTAGATTCTTCAGGAAATAGAAACTGGAATAAAGGTGGAAAAAATGGAACTGAGAGTTAAGGTGCTTTGGGAGTTAAAGCAAATTCCTTCTTATTGCATTATAAAATATATCTTTCTAAAGCTGAGTGGATAAAATGCAGTATAACCTTTAAGCAGCAACTTAATATGTTCTCCTCTATTTGACAGTGGCATGACAATTAACAGATGAAGGGAAGGCATTTACTGAGATTAGCAATATGACTGTCATTGACTCATACTAACTTTATAAACTGGGCTGATACATCAGGAAGTGTTTTTAATTGAAGCAGAAGTGTTGGTACGGTCACGGAAGTAATAATCCTTTGGAAAGCTGTGCTCAAAAATGTGGTTGCAAACTTTTTATGTGAGTTTCAGGAAGGATGGAACAAATGTACAAATAGAGGCTGAAGGTTATTAGAGAAATAAATTCACATGAGACTGAAGAAATCCAGCTGAATTCTGAAAGGGTGTCTGATGGGAATGCACGGATACTGCCTTTAAAGCCATTGGTTTCAGAGTCAGCATAGTGAAACAGAAGAAACATGAAAATATTGCATATTTTTTAATCTGGAAAGCTGATTATCTTATAAGGGAAGCTCTGCCTACACATTTCCTCTATCTTTTTAATTCCAAATCTTTGTTCCATAATTTCTGGCATTTTGGTCCATGGGGTGACTTGCTTGAGAATTTGTCAGGTTTTGTGTTCTGAGGTAGAATTAAATTGAAGTGCCGTTTGGTCTAATTCTGTAACATTAAACAAAAATTTTAGTGACCAAGAGTATTTCCAAGTTAATTTTGTCAATTAAACCCATGCACAGAAGGGTTATTTTGATAATGTAAGTAGATTTGTGGAAAAGAAATTTGCATTTGATGACTTTTGAGGGCCAGACACATTGTTTCAAGAGGTAGTTTCAAGGAGCTTTGATGGCAGCACCAAAGTGTTTGAAATACTTACCCTGCAAATGCATGAAGGGAGAAGAGAAAGTATGAAGAGTGTTTACCAATTGAAATTGGTGGAATTTAAATAGTATTGCAGTTCTTAAANCAAGGAGCTTTGATGGCAGCACCAAAGTGTTTGAAATACTTACCCTGCAAATGCATGAAGGGAGAAGAGAAAGTATGAAGAGTGTTTACCAATTGAAATTGGTGGAATTTAAATGGTATTGCAGTTCTGGTTAGCAGAGTGTGACAGAATGTGTTTCTTTCTAGAACCATTTAGTTGATTTCAAGTTAGAAAAGTTTGTAGAGGGCTTTAGGATCAACTTGGATTAGAAATGGAGTCAAGCATCAAATATGCCTTTGTTTTTCAGAATTCTGTGATTTTCTGATATTGCAGAATAAAATCCCTGCACTTTCCATACCTGGAAGTGTTCAAGGCCAGGTTGGATGGATTCCTGAGCAACCTGATCTGGTGAATAGCATCCTTGTCCACTGCAGAAAGGTTGGAGTAGATCATCCTTAAGGCCCCTTCCAACACAAGCCAGTCTGTGATTCTACAGTGAAAATAGCTTCCCTCTCCAAGATTGAATCTCTGGCTTCCATGGTATTACTAGATATTCCCGTAACATGCTTCGAAGTCTCTTGTTGAAATAATTTCTAACCCAGGAAAAAATGCATTTTCTATCTTAGTTGTGTTTAATGGTAAATTTTTCCCCATTTATTTTTTCTGTCCTCTGCCAGTTCTACTTGGGCAAAACCAAGTACAACTATGCATTTTAAAAATAATGACACTTGGTTTATCCTGACTGTATAAAATGCATGTGTCACAATTTTCAAAAAAGTAGTTTGGGAGAAAAGGTTTGCATATTGAGAAAATTTGTATTGTCAGTCTCCTTGCAGTACAGACATGTGACCTGCTCATGTTAAGACTGGCATTCTGATTCCATGCTAATAGGGCCTTTGTTATTAATATATGCTGCCTGCTTCTGATCTGCTCTGCTTAGAATGCATGTGGGTTTTTAGTGTGTGTGACATTTAAGGGTTATGGATTAAAAAAATTAAATTTTCCGAAACAAAAAATATCTCATACATTTTTAACAGAGTTTACAAAAGAGCTATTCTACATTTTCCCTCCAGCAAGATGGTACAGTATTAAATTAAGTGTTGTTATTTCTATGGACATGTAAGATTTAATGTTCTGGGCAAAGATATTAATTGTCTTTTGAAATGGACAGATGGTTTTGACTAAAACCTGCTTGTTAATTAATTGGATTTTTTGAAGAGCAAGTAATTTTCAAATGAGGTTTCAGTCTCAGTTTTTTGGTAGAGACATTTTTGTATTGTAGGCATTAGGGTTTTTTTAAGAAGTACATTGTGTGTGATATAACATTTTCTATTGGGCTATGAAAGTAGAATCTAGGTAGGATAGGAGTTCATATCATCACTCATGCAAAAGATGTCCAAACCTGGATTGAAAATAAATAAAAGTAACTCAAGAGTTAAGGTGTTACAGCTCTTCATTACAACATGAGGAAACTGAATTTAATGGTTTATGCAGATCTGCACTTTACTCTTAGTAAAAAATGTAAACTCCTAGTAGGAAATGATGTATGAAAGAAGTTGCCACTCTTAGAGTCTCCTAAGCTTTTTCAGAAGTGCCACTTTTAAAACTTCAGCTGTTAGTGTTGAGGATCAAGAAGAAAATGAAGTCAGCAGAAGTGTTTGCAAGTCATTTCATCTTTCTGCAAAAGGGAGAACTGAACATCAGAGCTGTGGCTGGTAAACTTATCAAGAAAGCATTAGACTGTGTAGCCAGTCTAATCTCATGCTGTGCTGCAGATGACACACAAACCTGTGAACAAATGTAGTATATCTTTGGTAAGTTCTCAGGGATGCTGGAAAGCTCACTTGTGTACATTTTTATACACTTGTGTACATTGTTGCAGTTCTTTTAGTCTACACTGGTGTAGTATTAATTCAGTGAATACAGTAAAAGCTGGTACTTTTACCCTGTTCCATTCCCCCCTTTTGCCCACTGACATTTATCTTAACTATAATAAAATTACTAAGCATTTGCATAAGTTGCGGATGCCCTTGAGCATATTTCATTTTTGTTAGAAATTATCTCCAAAAGGAATTTATTTATTTCAGGTGCATTTTTCCTCCCTGTTATTCAAAGAAGCTTGAAGTGAAAAAAAATGTTTTGAAGAACGGTATACAAGATTTTAAGTAACGAATGCTGCATATAAGCACCTAGTATTTTCCCACAGGTTTTAGGGCAAGATTTTTCTGGGAGGTACTGGTAGTGCAGAAGAAACCATTTCTGATATAGCATGGATAAGCTTCGTGATAGGGGGCCCAAAAGAAAAAAGGCCCAAATAACATGTTCACTGCAGTTCACTGGAAAGCAGCGACAAAAACCAAAAACCAAACAAACTAATTAAATAATAAAGCATTTACTATAGTTCATTGAGAAGTAGCTATACTGGCAAAAATACTGGGCATACTTTGAGACTTGAACATCAAGTGAATGAAAGATTCTTAAAATTTGCCTACTTAATTAAAGGCATTAAAAAATTTATTGCACTAATGGAGCAGAAAGTTTTTATCACTGCAAAACTAAAAATTTTTACTTGACTTTTTAAAAATATATATTTAAAAAAAATTTACTCTGTTACTAGTGAAGCACTCTAGTCAAATCCTTATTCAATAGGGACAAGTTGACTGTAGGTACATGTTTTTAATAGATGGACTTCGTGTTTGTTTGTAACTGTGGTCCCTCAAAATTGCTTTTTGCCATGGAAGTACAGAGACAGGCTGTTGCTGAAGCCCAGGTATCTTTTAATTGGGTATTATGGGAATGGCAAAAGAAGGACTGTCTTTCCCCCCTCACTCCTAGAACACAGAGTGATGGCAGGGCTGGACAGAAGCCACTCTTGCTGAGGCTCTTGATCCTCAGGTCTGTCTTTTCCAAGGTCTGTGTTGATTTCTAGATTGATCTCCAGTAACTAATTACTTTCTTTGTAATCCCCAGTCACAACTGATTTCACACATTTTCTTGATTGTGAAGCTATTTAAACCACCATGGTTAGGGTGGAAAACATTATTTGTGAAAAAGTTATATTTAGTTTAAAAATCCTTGCATTATTTTCTGCTTTCAACTGTAGCTGTTCAACTAGAGAAGATTTTGGAGCTTTTTGTAGTCAGCAACTAGAAGCAGTGGTATGCTGGGATTATACGAAGTAACTGAAGTAAATTGCCTTAAAATTTCATTAATTTGTGTAGGCTTTGATTGTGAGTCTTTGTCAGTGTTTTTTGGTTCCCATAAAACAGTGTTAGAAAAACATATTGTATTGGAAGCTGCAGCACTAGGGAGATGATGCCATGCTGCATTAGAGAGTAGTGTAGAAAATACAGCATTTTCTAGTAGCTGTTGTTACTATTATCATTTGAATAATGGCCTGTGAGATTCATTCTGGTATGGCTTCAGAGTAGTGAAATATTCCAGGCAACTTTTGAGTAAGAACGTTCAGCAAGGTAATTTACAGCCCCATTTTGATATCTGTCTTCACCTCTTCAGTCTCTTGTTTGCTTGGAAGTATTGCCACATACTGGCCTGTAAATCGCATTTTCAGTTCAATTCATAGCCAGTCAGTACCCAGCTGTGAAATAAACAAAGTCTAATTTCACAATTAGGTTAGCGCCATGGAGTCAAGGCATGATTTCACAATCATTAATACTATATCTCTGCACTGCTGGATTGCTCACAGTAGAATTGTAATGTTGGGTACAAGATAGCCATTCTGTCACATTAACTGGAATATATGCAGCTAATACAGAGTTTATGCCAGCCTTGCATTTTTATGCTGTCTTAGATTCTGAGAGAATGGGCTATGCAACCACTAATGCAAAATTAATGTATTGACTTTCTATTAAGCACATTTTAGCGGTTGGAGGTAATCTAGCTCTTTGTATTATCTGACCATAGCATTTTGCCTCTACACCAAGAGCCCTGTGGCCCAGTGGTGCTCTTGAATGGTAGTGTCTAGAGAAGTGTAGCTGACTAATAGCGGCAATTTTTTATTCAAGAGCTCTGGACCCTTTGGGTATTCACTCTTATACTTGCTCTTTATAGATGTTTTATATGCTCTTTAAAGTTTCAGAGTTATTGAAGTTTGTGCTAGAATTCTTTAATCACACTCCAGTTGCAGCAGTTTCAAACTGCTGGTGATAAACAGGAGGTCAGTAAGTTGACCTTACTTCAAACCTTACTGAAGTTTTCAGATCCCAAGACTTGACTGTTCAACAGCCTTGTCTCTTGTGAACTTCAGTGGCCTCCTACCAAGTTATCTAGATCATCCTTCTGGCTATTCTCACTGCTTATTAGTCAGCACCTATTGAAATTACTTCTGCATCCAGATCTAGGTCTTTTAAGAGTGAAGAACTGTGGCCATTTTAAAAGGTGTAGTTGCCAACTTGTAGGGATTTTGTTTGGATCAGCTCCCTGTGAGAATTATTTGAGAAATTGAATGATAATGAATGGATTGAAATTGTATTCCTTGTCAATTCTTCAGCTAAGGGATAGTTATTATTTGTTGCCAAACATGATTCTTCGTTATGAGGAACTCCCTAAACAGATGAGATCTCTAGTATTTAACAGAATAAACTAAAATCCTGTTCAGGTGTTCTCTGTCCCCCCTGGCCCGGGACATTCGGTGCTCCCTGTCCCCGCTAGCCCGGGACACTCAGTGTTCCCTGTCCCCCCCTGGCCCGGGACACTCGGTGCTCCCTGTCCCTGGCCGGGCGCTGCCTCTGAGCCACTGCGCTGCCGCTCGGCCGGAGCGGGGCCACTGCACTGCCACTGTGGGCCAGTGCCTCGGCTGTGGACAGGCACCTGAGGAATCTTACCCAGGGCAGTCCAAAACCCCTGGTGCAGCCTCTCTGAGATGAGGAAAAAGAAAAAAAAATGAAAAGAGAACCCAAACCTGAGAAAATCTCTGCTAAAGCAAAGTCCAAATAACCAGTGAAGCAAATACCACGTGGCAAAAACCAAGAAACCTCATGCAAGAGATGATTGTAAAAGCGTCTTGGATAGCACACCCTCCACCAGGGCTCTCATTTGTAGGGGCTTAAAGATACAGTGAGAATTTTTTGGGCAAAGGTAGATGTGGAATACAATAACATAAAGGATTACGTCAGGACAATAGGACTGCAGGTAGATTCCCTATTTTCAACCCTGTTAAGAATCCGGTATATCTGGATATACCAGGTGTGAAGAGATACTTCTTCTATTACATCTTCACAACTGGTATATCTGGATGATAACCCTTCAGATCAACTCCCCCCAGTTTCCAAACATCTATCCTGTACTGGGGCTGTGCAGGACTGGATGCAGTGTCTCAGAGGAAGCCTTACAAATGCTGAACAGAGGAGAATCACTGCACTGTGGCTGATGGCTGTGTTTTTGCTGTGGAGGTAAACACTCTCTTCTCTTCTTACAATGGAATATGTTTTAAGATAAAAATCTCATGTCATTCATGTATTAATCTTGAAGGGTGTATTTCAGAAAGAAAAGTTTTAGTTCCCAGAAGAAAAAATGAATGGAAAGTCTTTCTGGATCTTTAGTATTCTGGATATTCATTCACTGTTGTGCCAAGGATAGCTATTGTTAAATGGCTTGTAGTTTTTTCCCTCCTGTATGTTTATTTTCACATTTCAATATTTTCAACACACAGAAAATATGAACAACTACTGGAGAAACATTTTAGTTCAAATACAAAACCTCATTTTGAGTGTTTATCAAAATTCTTGCTGATACAGACATGGCCCTTTCTCTTGTAATATCTGGCTTTGTTACTGCATTCTAGAATTTCATATCTCTGTAGGCTTCAGCTTTAGAAGGATATTATATGGAAGGATTTAGAGGATATTACCAATGTGACAAAACCTCAAGTACTGTGTTTATCATTTTGAGATGTAGATTGCCAACTGGCAAATCAGCTGTTGGATCTATGTATTCCTTAGGTAGACTCTAATCCCACAGAGCCATTGCCTGACCGTAGAGTCCTGCCTAGTTTATGGTTGTAAACCAGTCAACTTGTTTATCTCTAAAATAAACAAAACAGTCCAAATAGCATTACTTCTCTTTCACAACAGTGTTTTAATCCTTTCAAAATAATGCTCCCAAGTATGTTAGACTGTTGTTCTCATTAAAGAAACTGGTTTGCAATTTGGGCAATTCAGTCTTCTGTGCGGGGTTTTGGAATTACTTTCTTCAACAGATACAAAACATTTCTCATGCGTGGAATCCAGTGGCGTCTCTCTTTAGTGTATGTTCAACTGTTAATTCTGTCACACCAGTAAGAAAGCACAGATACTCTTAATATGCTCTTTAATGAAGACTGCTGTCACTCTGATCCTGACTAGGATCATCAGGCTATCTTTCTGATTCACCAGTTCAGCTGTCACTCATTCATTCTTCTAGTTCATTTTTCTGCTGCTCAGAGACCAGTTTTGCACCTCAAATGTAACTGGACAATGCTTTGGTACTAACAGCTGCCTCAAAGGAGGTTGTGGAAAGGTAGGGAACTAGCAGCAGGACGAGGAAATGGCCTCGAGCTGCTTTGGGGGGGGCTCATGTTGGACATCAGGAAGAAATTCTTCCTGGAAGGGGTTGTTAAACACTGGAATGGACTGCCCAGGAATGTGGTAGAGGAAGTGTTCAAGAAATGAACATTGTGTGTGTGGCATTTACTGCTGCGGTTTAGTTGGCATGGTGGTGTTGGTCAAAGGTTGGGTGGCCTCAGTAATTTTGGGGGATTTTTTCCAACCTTAATGATGTGTGATTCTAAAAGAAGAGTATTTGCAAACTGACCTGTAACATCTTACTATTCCATTTTTCCCTTTGAAGGACTCATGTTAAAAAGATAAAAAAGACATTAAATTTAGTTTTAATATTTTCTTGTCTATCTTTGTGAAAAGATTACACCACATGCACTTTTTATTGTATGCTTTTTATTGCTTGCTCTACCATTTTAGTTTTGCATCATGCAGTGCTGCCTTGAAAGAGAAAAATGTAATTAATTGGGAGTTAAACAGGTTTGTTTTGAGAGAGAAGCATAAGTATCTTGGTTTTGATACTTATTGAAACTGTTGCAGCCAGCCTGAGTACTGGATTGTGCTTCTGCCATCTGTACAATAATCTGAATCTAGTACTATATTCCTTCATATTACTTACTGTCTTTTAAAGCAATATGTATGAACTGTAATTCAATAGCACACAGACTTGAAAATAAAAAAGGATTTGATACCCTCTTTCAAGTTGCTTATGTTAGCCAAAAAATGTTTTTTTCTTTCCTGAGAGGATATTACTTACACACCTATGTTCATAGTCTGGCTTTGAAGGAAACTGTAGGTGAGAGATGTCATTTCATTTTTGGTGTATGTAAAAACACACAGAACTTGTACTTGCAGTCTTTAGCACTTTGTCCAGTTTTCAGTAAACAGTGAGAATTCACACCACTCCACTGCATCAAGTTTTAAATAACTTGTCAGCAAAAGTAGTAAAGCGAAATCACTGAAATTCCATTGTCTGAAATCCAAAATAGCTAATTTAGTGTCATTAGAATGTGTGTAACCTTCAATGACAAATGAGAAATTTGTTGCTTGGTTTCTTTGTAGTATAGTGGTTGTTTTCACATTCTTATTAATTTTGTGGAGTCGTAATGAGAAGACCACATAATCTATTTGTAATTCTTGTAAAAAGGCAAAGAATTTTTTGTCTAATTTGAGAAACTTTGGTTTTAATTACCTCTTCCAGTTTTGCACTGAGGCCTTTTGTCTCAGAAATGTTGGTGTTTACTTGGTCAGGCAATGTAATTTTGTTCACACTCTGGTATCAGTGTATCTTTGATACACTGGTAGCTCTGGTTCAAGGCTCTGCTGTGTTGCTTATGGCAAGGAAGAGATACCACCACTTATTTGTAGATTTTGAGCATTGTAGCAAAAGCTGTAGATATATTTACCCTTAGAATACACTAAAAATAGTAAGTAGGTGACTTCCTCATAAAAATAACTAAATTTAAAAAAGGATAAAATATGCATTACTTTCCAAACAACCTTATTCCCTAAGAGTTTTGCCTTTGATCCTGCTGGGGACTAGACTGCTAGTTAACATCCCTCATTCCTGCATGACTTCCCTGTCTTTCAGCAGCTGAGATTTTTGTGCAAGCCCCCAGCTGCTAGCTGCTGGAACGATTTGCCTTCTGGAGATCAAAAACATACTTACTGACAGCCACTAGCATCTCTTTAGCACAGAAAAAAACAGCCCCAAACATTTTATCTTTGCTGATCTTCCTAACAAAATCCAAATTTGTGATACTCTGAGTGACCCATTTCAAACAAAAATACCTAATTTACAGATTATCTAATCTCAACTTTTTGTAAATATTTAAACAGATTTTTGAAAGGTGTTTTTGCATCAGTTACATTGATTTCACGTGGATCTGAGCTTCCTTAGATCTTTCCTCTCACTGCTGGCATCTTTTATCCAGCTGCTTTTCTTGTGCCTTGGTAGAAACAGTAGATACTTTCAGGTATTCTAGTGATGAAGGCTCTTTGTGGTAAAACAATACAGCATTGCAGTTTCTTACTGAACCAGGTAGGCTCAGGAGGTAACAATTCAAAAAAATGCCAGTTTCCTCCATTCCTAAATGGAGGTATAAATCCTTCTTAAAATGTTAGTCATCTGCGTGACATCACCATATAATGTTTCTGTCAGATCTGTAGCTCTAGATGTGGATGCTAACAACCCAGGTTTCTTCTGTGGACAGAGGAGGTTTTATCTGGCTTTTTGACAAGAACAGAGGGGTGGTTTCCTGAGTGGTTTGGATGAGAGTTTGAGCTTCCTCTAAATCCAGCTTCAGACCCAGCAATGGATGTGTAACCGATTAGAACATAAAGTATTTGTAACTCCAGGTTAATTACATCAGCTGCAAGCAAGCTGTGTGAGAAGCTCTTTAAAACACTCAGTGCATGGTGTTGCGCTGCTCTTCTTGCTAATAGGGGGTTTTGACCATTGTATATCTAGATGGAAAGAGTTTTCAGTCTGCCTTTGATGCTATAGGCTGAGCTTCACTGTTCCAAGACACTTACCCAAGGTGCATTTAAGCTCATAATCTTAAATTGGTAGATGACAATACTAGGCACTTAATATTTCTGTTAGTTCCTAGAATTTTAGTGGTTTTTGATTGCAATAATGAAAATATTTCACAACTATAGCTATGTGACATCTTTTTAATGTGGCATCAAATCAAAATGGCATCAGCTGTGGTCAAATCTGGTGAACATGTGAGGTTAGAAAAGCTTGAAAGCATTTCAAGTGCCAGCATGCCTAGGCTTTCTGTTTCTTCAGCAGAGGTTATCTGTGAATACAATAATAAGAAGAAAAGTGAATTCCTTATCATTTGAGGTGAATGTAAGACTATTGAGTCAGTTTTGATGTGAGTTATCTTTAGAATGGAAATGTGAACTCACTGGTCGTCTTGGCTTTGAAGACTTATACATGCTAGTGCCAGTGGAAATAAAAGAAACACAGAATCAACTGCCTGGTTTTCCTTGCAGTGCTCCTGAACTTAAATTTTTAAATGTCATAAGTTCTGTGACAAGTGAGGTGTACCAAAATGGAAAAGATAAGAATTTAATTTCTTCTGAGGAATAAAACCATTTATCACAGTATAGTTCTGATTAAAGAAGAAAGTTGTAGTTTGATAGTTACAGACAGTATAAGCAGTATGCAACAATTAGGGTGTGTATGATTTCCTGTGAACTCTTTTTTCCAAACTTGATACAGTAAAATTTAATAGGAAGAAAGACTGTTTGGGTGGGTTTTTTGGTTGTTTTTTTTTTTTTGGGGGGGGGGGGGTTTTTTTTTGGGTTTTCTTTTTAAATTTTTAGTAAGACTGCTTCTTCAGAGAGCTTTCTGCAGTATTTGGAGTACAGTGGAATTTGCAAAATTAAGTGAGAGATGAAACAGGAAATTAATTATTAGGACTTGTGTTCCTTAGATTAATCTGTGGCATTCTTAGAAATTGTGGCAGCCTTTCAGTGAATGAACTGATTTTTAAATGCATGTTTTGTTGGATATACTGGTTTTGGAAATTATGCATGTTTTGCTATTGAATTCTGGAAATACAACAACATTCATGTGGATGGAGGCTTGTTGCTCATAGTGGCTGAATCCATGTGGAGTCCAGTGAGGAATCAATCAGGAGCTTGTGCAGTATATATAGTTATCTTCAAAGAAGGAAAGGGCATGTGAAGGTAAATACAAATACAGAACTGACACAGAGCAAGTCAGCCTTTCAATAGATCTTTTATAAGCCATTTTCTGTACCTGCAAGATACAGGGAAGTATCAATATAAAAGACATGCTTTTAAGTGATAGGCATACACTGATACATATCTGCCACCCATTTCTTCAAAAAGGATGTTTGTTCACAGTGATGTTTTTCTAAAAGTGTATTTAACATAATCTGCAAAGAAGTGTCAACCTTCATCTCTAGATTTCTGGTTTTTAGAGGTTTTCCTCGTGAAAGTATCATTGAAAGGCCCACCGATATAATGATGGTACTTATAGGAATGTAAATTCCTAGGAACACTTTATTTGGATACAGCTATTGGAAAAAAAGACTGTTCGATCTCTCTTTTCTTTAGCAAGATGGTATTTACTCTGACACAATGTACTGAAAGCATTTTTCTTACCTACTGTGAAAAAAGAATCTGCCTCTAATGTTCTGTGCTCTTCCCAGCCTATGTGGTCTTTTTAGTAGTTGTGTTCCATTTCCTGTTTATAGTTTTGTATCAGTTCATTCAGCCAGCAATAGATATTTTTGTGAGGATGGAGAAGAACAGGAGTAATGAAAATAGTAGTGACTGACAATTCTTACTGCAGTTTAGGAGTATGTCAGGTCTTTTGTAGGTCTCTAAATGCCTGCAGAATCTGTTGTCTTATTACCAGATTGGACAATAAATTCATTTTTGCAAGCATGTTTACTCATTCCATGCAAACATGTTTAAATGGTCCTGAATCTGCTGGAGTGAGAGTCAAGATTTATCTGTATATATCTCCATAAATTCCAGTAACAGATTGGTTAGATCTTAGGAATGAACACAGACCTTTGGTCAGGATGCTTACATATAGATTGCAAAGAGAAGGAAAGACATCTTTAGTATGATGCAGATCTTGATCTGCTTGAATCCATAAGGAATTTGAATTTCTTAAGTTTATATGAAAAAGAAGTGCAACTTTGAAAGGTAGACCGCAGTATGTTTATGAACTAGATGTTAATATGTTGGTCAGGAAGAGTGGGGTTAGTATCTTATGTTTTATAATACACTGAAACTTGAAACGCATGTAATGCAATCATAAAACATTATTTTTTTCTTTACAAAAATAGTAATTTGGTACTGCAAATGGAGATAAGCTTGGAAAAAGAATGAAGTTTGAATATCACATTTTTTGATGATGTGAAAGAATTTTAATTAGGAATATATTAGTCTGTATTTAACTCCTGGTGTTTTGCTGAATCCCTGAGCTGAATTACATCCATCTACAGCTGTAAGAATATGAAGAAGTTTTAATTACTGTCTCTTATATGCAGAAAGTTAACAAACAGGTGTGCTTCTAAGAGATGCTGGTCTGTTTTAATGCATATGTTCTTCTTAAAATTGATCTTCCTGACCAAGCAGCTCAAACTTTTTGATAAATTCTGTGAGATGCAAGTAGAAAAAGGACTGTAAGTTATGAGTGCCTAGGTGAATGCACAGTTCTCTGGGGTCCAAGCAAGTTTAAAGGAAGTCTGAATTAATGTAGCACAAAAATTGATAGGTCCAGAGGGAAATGTAGGCTAGTAAGAATCAACTGGGTTCTGTTTAGGAATGAATCTTAATTTGTCCATAAACTGATTAGCTTAGTTATCCATATAATTCCATTATATATGAGATTTTAAGGACATCTAATAGGAATAAACTGGAGAATAGATAGCAAATGTGAAACTATTCTTCTCTCAAACCTCATATAGATGTGGCTCAAGATAGTATTAAAAGTAATATTAGAATATGAAAACTGGGATGTATGTTGTTTCACTTCATTAATATTAAAAAGCTTTGCTGGATATGCTGTACTTTTTTACATGTGCTCAGTCACAGAACATTATCATTATCAGTAGACATTTAGCTTATAAATATATGATTAAGCTTATCCCTCCATTTGCTTCAAAATACTTGGCATTTATTTTTCAACATTGTTGAAGTAGCTATAGCTTTGCAGTTGAGAACAGTAGTGTCCATTTTTTGTATTCAAGTTAGCTGTAAATCAGAAGTTTAGCTTTTATTTATAACTTCTAGTGTATGACTATGCTTACACATGGAGTTGGGGACTTAAAAGTGTGGAATAGCTGTGTAGTATGTAAGGTTGCAAAACTCTGTCATCATGTAATAAGACTTTTTGCAGTAGCACATTAAAATATGAATATCTAGAGCACTGTATTGAAAAAAAAAACAACAACAAACTACTACAAATGCGTAAACATCCCCAGTGTAAAACCAACCAACCAACCAACCAACCCCCTAAAAGCAAAACCAAATCCTTTGGTTATAACCAGAAATATGCCTCTGCTTTCTGAAGTATTTTAGGGAGACAATTTTTGCTTGGTTTCCACAGAGGCATTTTGCGGCAAGAAGGTATTTGTGTTTAAAATAGTTAGCCAAGATACTGGGAAATTGGAGACTCTCACATATCCTGTATATTTGTATCTTCATCATTTTATGCTGATGATCATGTTCAGCTAAAAAATTTGCCTAGCTGTTTGGCGGTGGTTGTAAGCTATAAGTGTATATTAAAAGACTGTGGCTATTTTGTAGAATTATCCAGACATTCAGAATGGCTGTTTTGGTTAGGATAACAATTAATATTGACTGTGAATACAAAGGTTTTTTCTTCATTTTCCTCTCATTTCTCTTTTCTCTTCCCTGCTCCCCTTCTAACCCCAAAGGAAATTTGATTTTAGACACTGATGAAGATGTTACATTTTTTAAAATAATAGCAGACAGTCAGTGAGAAGATACTTAAGGGTAGAAAACAACCCTAATCAGTTAAACTTATTAGAATTTCACAGTTCTCAGGAGGCTGTAAGTTGTAAATTGATACAACCCTGGGGTGAGAGAAGAGGTGGAATGAAATCAGATTTCATCTAGATGTATGAAGGCAAAATGGCACTAAAATCTAATTTTTGCACTTAAAATACATTCACTAGTGATACATGGCCAAACATGTTAAACCAAACATTTCAGAAAGGTTATTACTGTATTCCTTGTAGTGAATTCAGAGTGATATAAAGATTTTTCTTGGTGACACCTGCAATTCACACATACCTTTCTGGTAGTAAATGCAATGCTTTGTCATGTTTTATAGTAGATGAACACACTGAACTTAACAGCAACTTTATTTAGCTAATGTGCTGCATATACTCTTTAGCTACACTCATTGAGCATATTGCTCCAGTGCAGTCCCTGCCACCCTTCATGGATATTGTATCAGACAAAAAGCCTGTCTCCTTGTTTTCAAAGCAGCCCAAAGAATGAATGTTTGGTACTTTGGAGATTTCTTTGTCTTTATAATAATAGCTATGTTTCTCTGATGCTATGAAACTGTCACACTCAAGGCTAAAACTCTTAGAAGTAGGAGCTAGGAGTTAACACTAGCACAGCAGCAAAATTTGAGATATAATTAGAAAAACCGTTGGACTGACAAAGTGTGACAATGGGAATAAATTCAGTTTAGTTTTCTGGTTGCTCATTTTAGTTTTATTTCACACGAAGATGATAAAAAGAAAGAGAAAATAAGATGCCAGAAATGAGGGGGAGAGTAGTGTGAAGGTGAGGGATGGGAAGATGTTTATAAGAAAAGAGGAAAAAAGAATTATACATTTGATAAAAAGAAGAAGAAGTTAGACATCCAGCAAATTGCTGTTTTCTTATTTACGTCTGGGAAGCACATACTAGATCAGAGGCAACATCTGAAAACTTGTATGTGCAGATAAAAGAAGTCAGCTTAGCTGTACTTTTCATAAATAGGTTAAGGCTTTGTCTGCACACAGTGACATTTAATTAAGTATGTAAGCTGAAAGCAATTTTTTTCATCCTGTGTTTTAGTTACGGTTGAAATATTATTGGGGTTTATAATTTTGTATGCTTATCTGAGTAAAATTCCATTAAGTATATTAGGAATTTGCCTGCTCTGGGGGGTTTAGCAATAGTCTATCTGTATAGTCATTTTAAGACAATTTTACTGTGTAATTGAAGAACTGGGTGGTAACCTAGTCTTGTGGCACACAGTTTTAATTGCACTTGTTTATATTCACACAGAATAAAGCAAATAAGTAAATAATGGATATCTCAGCTAAAAATGGGGGGGCATCAACCACCTGAGAAGGAGGGGTTGTTTTTTTTTTGTAGGGATCTAGTTATGATACAATGTTTTTGTAATTTGTGTAGGAACTCCTGACCACATAATAATGATAATTTGTCACCATCCTTAATGGACTCATGCTAGTGAGAAATTTAATATAGTAAAGTAACATTTTTAACCAGTGCCATACTTCTGCATGGGTTTTTTTGTACACTGCTCCCTGTTGAAGTGGTGCAGTAGATGTACCAGGTTTTTACACATACAAATAAGTGTGTTTTAGCAGACAATTAAGTGCAGATAAACAACATATTTCATGCAAGATTGGTACACCTCTCTTCCATTGACACTCCTCCTCTCACCTCAGATCAGAAACATAGCCTAGCATGGCATGCTTTCTTATAGATCTCCACAGACTTTTGCCTGCCACAATCCAACATACATTTTGTCCTAGTTATCAGAGTATGATTATTAAATAATGATGGGAAGAGAGGTCATATCCTTTTCATAAAGCAGAGTGGGTTTTTATATGAAGTGTAAAGAGAATCTGAATTAAAAGGTCTGCACATTTTCATTTGCATACTCCGTCTTCTAACTAACAGTAGCTAATTTAGTTAGAAAATATGAAAGACAAGCAGTGAGAGAGAAAGAGAGAATTGATAGTGCTTGCTGATCTGAAGTAGTACCAGAAGATGCCCATCTTGAATGAGACACGGAGATTGGAGAAATGAGATCTGATGGTTGGAAGTCTTTCTCTGCCCTTCTCTGGAGGCATTGCAAAACTATCACATCAAAATGCAGCAGACTCCCCTTCCAGAAATCATTCAATAAATTATCCTAGGTATTAATTGTGACTGATGAACTTTTAAGATACATGATGTCTTCCTTTTGCTGAACCTCCTCTTTGCAGTTCTGATTCCTTCCATTCAGTCGCCAAAATCCTTCTAGGAAGGCAAATGCCAAGAAATGGTAGATCCCTTTGCTGTTAGTATATCTTTCTTCTTTCCTCTACCCGCATTCTCTTCTGAAAAAACCCTTGTTTGCTTTCTTTTTTGTTTCTTAGCTGTTAGAAAGCCTTTAAAAATGCTTTTACTTCCCTGTCATGGCATTATGCTCTTTGGAGGGAGGATCAGCTGGAGTCATGGCAAAGAAAACTGCTGTCCCGGTAGTTTTATTTTGTATTCACCATACGATTCACAGTATTGCATTGTTCCTTCCCAGAGGGGGAAGATTGGTCTCTCATGCAAATCACTGGTCCTTTTCTAGGCTTTTGTAGCCGTCCTGAAATTGTTGGAAGGGATCCTTCTTTCTGCAGAGCGAGAAGGAGGAATTGCACCAGACAGGCTGGCCCCAGTTATTTTATCTCTTTCCTGTCTCTCTTACAGCTCCTTTTGAGGAGCAGGCACCAGGCAATACCTATACTGTGTTCCCAGGGCTTCTGCTGGTCTGGTGCATTTGGTGCGCCAAATTCAGTGACATTATTTGGCATAACTTGAGAACTGCATTGCTTTGAGTACACAGAATTTGGACCTCAGCCTTGTCTGTATGCAAAATTGTCCTTGCTTATTTAAGCTGAGTGGATAAACAAGTGTTTTTCTATTGACCCAAGTGCTACATGAAGTTGCTACCAGTTAAAGAAACGTGCTGTGTGTACATTATTTACATTATTTCAGCTGATAATATTTTGGGAATAGAGGTGTCCAGAGATTCAGCTTTCACAGAGCCTTGTTATTGTTCATGGTAGTGCAGCTTTTATCATCAGGAATGCCTCCAAGCCTTGAAAAGCCTTTATTTATTTAAAAGTAAATTTCTATTTCTGCACATTTTGTTTTTCTTGAACTTCTTGAAAAGTCTAAGAAAAACAAAATGTGCAGAAATAGAAATTTACTTTTAAATAAATAAAGTCACAAAGTGAAGTAGAAGGAATAAGGCTAGGACTGTGTGGATAGACCTGCAGTGTGATTGAAGGTAGCAGGCTCCAAGCAAGTTAAGCAGGACAGAAGTTTTAATTTAACCCCCATTTTCACAGACATCAGCATATGCATACAGAGGATTATTACCACCATCTGTTTTATCTGCAGCAGTTTTCATCAGTTGTGTTATTTTGTGGGTTTTTTAAGTGCTTAAGCACTGCTTTGAAGCTGTTGTGTTAATTGTTAACTTGGGCTGAATCTGCATGGATGCCTATAGCAGTGTCAGCATGCTAAGATTGGAACTGTTAGATTAATGAATGGAAGTATCAGCTTTGTGCCTGTGCAGTACATTAATAGCTGTGCCAGTTCAATCAAATATACTACTGACTTTGTCACTGTGAAATGGTATTTACCAGATCTTAGATGGACTGCTGAGAAAGATGAATGTAATCTTTCATTTTAGTCTGACTTAAAAATAAGGTAACTAAATTCTTCACATTGATTATTTTATTACTGTTCTTCACAGGAGGAGAATAGACATACTGGTAGATTTTAATTCTTCACTTAAATGAAATACACATGCATGAGGAACATTGTAGTGAATAGTAGGAAACAAACCATTATCTTTCATATAGCTTAATCTCATATTCTGATTTACTGGAGTTAATGTTGAAAAGAGAAAAAAGAAGTAAAGAAAGAAGAGAAGAGAAGAGAAAAGATAAAAGAAAAGAAAAGAGAAAAGAGAGAAAAAAAGAAAAGAAAAGAAAAGAAAAGAAAAGAAAAGAAAAGAAAAGAAAAGAAAAGAAAAGAAAAGAAAAGAAAAGAAAAGAAAAGAAAAGAAAAATAGAAAAGGAGTATGCTTATTCCTTAATTTTTTTTAATTTGTTTTTTCTTTCTTCTTTACAGAGCCTGAAGAAAGTGTTTGTAGAATTTAGCCATCAGGAGCTATTTGAGTTCTACAACAAGGTCTGTAGATTTTACAATACTATAGTTTCTTTGTAAACACCTTATGCTGCTCAGCAGGAAGTGTTGCCTATATGAATTAAATCTAATAAAACTGGGAAAAAAGGGGTCCAACTTAAATTAAGGCTGTTGGATTTCTTTGATCACATATACCATTTTCAAGAAGAGCCTGTGCATTCAGCTTTAGAATGACCCAGGGCTTGGGTCACCATGAGCATGCCTGGCAGTTAGATCAGGAGGAGTAGCTGATGATTGGCAGTGGGGATCTCTCTGGAAACAGCATCTTCATGTTACATCTTCAGGCAAGATGCTAGGCTCGTAATCCAGTCAAAATGAACCTTATTATTTTTTTTCCTTGTTATTATGCATTGGAAATTCACAGGAAAACATCTGTGCATGCTAAAGAGGTAGTATTTAGACAACTGTTTCTTTAAAATTTGAATATTTAAACTGCAGCAATGAATTCTAATAGCTTCATGTAAAAACAAATATTCATGAGTACAGGATTTTTATATTGGTATGCAAATATATTTGGCATGCATAGTTGAAGATATTGGTTATTTCTGTTTGCATGTTTCTAAACAACACTTTATGAGTGGAGGTTTTTTTCTCTCTTTTTCTTTCCTTTAAATAGCTGGAAACTATACAAGCACAGCTGGATTCCCTTACGTGATGTTTTTGAAGACTTATTTCTCCATCATGCTCCTGCCACCTCATTATTTTGAATTGAAGATAGATTGCCAAGCTGCGTTTCCTGAAGGATTCAGCGGGTTGCTTCTTGTAAAATTATATGGCTTATCTGCTTTTCAGACCAGTACCAGTAGCCAAGAGTCTTTGTCAAGGGTCTGAAGATTATAATGGACTTTCTCTTGTTTGCTTAGCAGCTGTGAAAAATGTCTTCTTTACCTACAGTGGGGAAATATCCTGCCCACGCCCTCCCCTCCCAAAAGAATGCTATCCTGCTCCAGAAATACTTTTTTCATTCTGTTATGTGTGTTAGTTGATTCTGGTAGAAATTTGCATGTTAGTGAGACACCAGGAAAAAATCTCTTTTTTGTAGACATAAATGTAGAAATTGTAAGAAAATACACAGCTAATAAAAATCTATCCTTTTAAAATAATATTCACACAATTGATAATGCTTCTTGCAGATTTGTCTGAATAAATTTGGAATTTTTGAAGTTTATTTTGGGGCTAGTCAAACTTCATTTCGTTATCTTTGTTCTATTTTGGTTTGGTAGGGTTTTTTTCTTTGAAATAATCAACAATGTCTCTGATATCAGTGTTTACTCTTGGCACTGAAAATAAACATGGCTTCTTAGCACTGCATGCCCACTAATGAATTTAAGAAGTGTGATATATAACTGAAGGGAGAAATCTCAGAGTATAAAACAAAAAAATAACTGAAATGCTCTGACAGATTTCTGAAAGCTATGTGGATTCTTCCTTGTGCTCTTTTTACCACCAGCGTTTTTACATTGAATAGGAAAAATTGAAGCATAATGATTAAAGGCCAACTTAGTCATACTTTCACCCATTAGTTCCAGATGATTCATGAGTAGCAGGAGAAAGGTGAAAGTCATCTTAGTTCTTGTTTGTTGATGTTTGTTGACAGGCAACTTCTTGCTGCACACCATATGACTCTGGGCTTATAGAAGGAGAGAGGAAATTTGCCTGTTCAGAGATTTAAGAATTTTTTCTTCCTGATGCCTACTTCAGGGATGGTTAATACAAACCTACAGTTTCCTTCTGTAGCTTGTTTGCTCATGACTGTAGATATAAGTATAACCAAAATGTATGTTTTTGAATAGCTGGTTCTCCTGAATAGTTTAGGTCCTCCTGTGCCAGATTTCCCACTTTGTTGCTTTTAAAGTGTTGTTTTGTGCCTTTTTGTTGCTTTGTTGTTAGGGATTTTGTTGTCAACTCTAGAATACTGTGAGGTTTGCACAAGTTGTTCAAGCTGAAAATTATTCTATTCAGGTGATAAAGCCATTAACAGCCTATGTGTGAGTAAAGGGCACTGAAGAGAAAACACACACCACAGTTCTTAGCTCTTAAATACTCTACTGCTCTGGCACCATAACACTGTTACTGTAGAAGAAGAAGGTCACTTGGAAGAAGAAATGAGTCACCATTGCTCAGCAGAATATCCTCAGCTATCCACTATAGCTTGTGAGGCTGGCTGCCAAAATCATGTCTTGTTATAAGCCCCTGGCACACATGCCATGTCTTCTGGAGATACAGATGTCACCTCCTCGGTCTGGCTGTTCAACAAGAGCTTGGCAGCTTGCTCATCTCCCCCTGCATAGACTGGTGCATGTCTGCAGGTGGAAGATCCTCACCATTCCCTCTGCTTGCTGACAGTAGCAGTGCTTTGTAGTTAGTGCAGCTGAGGGAATCCCCTTCTGCATGACTTGTCTTCACTACCAGTCCTGTGGCACAGTATACTTTGTGCAAGAGGACTTCTCTTGAGCCTTTTCTCAGAGTTTCCAGAGCTTATGTTCTGGAAATCAGGTCTGAAGTGAGTTCAGACTTTCCTGGGTGGATACAGGACATACTAAGGCAGTTGTGTGAGGGGCTTAAGTGGTCTTTGTGAATGTAGGCAGTAATTGATGAATCCTGGAGGAGGAGGTGAAGGCTGGACTAGTTTGGAGAGCAAGAGCCATTGGACAAATCAGCAAGCACATCTCAGAAAAAGAAGTCAGAGTAGGAAAAAATGGGGCACAAGAAGAATGGAGAGGGTAGAGAAATGGATATTCCCAAGGATGGAATTTGGGTATTGGAAAATACCAGGAAGAAAGCAGAAACACTGGAAAAGATGACAAAAGTATATATACAAAGAAAATACTAGGCAGAGGGGGAGAAAACCTTATAGAAGAATGAAAGGAAAATTGGGGAGCCAGAGTAAACCAGAATTAGCTATGGAAACTAGCCAGTTGTATAACTGCATCTAGTATTTCAAACTAACCCAGAAGTGCCAACCTTGGTGCAAAGTTGACCAAGATCAAAGTGTGGGATAATGAAATACAGACTTTAAATCTAGCTTTAATAGGAAATATTTTAAAAATCATAAAATTATGTTGAAAGGGAAGAAAATGCCTAAGGTTGCAGTAATTTTGTAAAATTTATTTAATGTTTATCCTTGTTTGCAGATGACTGAAAAGATTTATGATTTCTTTACAGTGGCTGCCTTTTATTTTTTACTAACTGTACTGAATTCTTAGTGTCAAAAGCTTTATTGTAAGAAGTACAGTGGTTACCTTTAGTCAAGGGCTGCTGAGAAATAAACATATAGTTAAAAAATACTTTTCTGTATGTAATGGGAATCTTTGGGGTTGTACATTGTTATGGAGCGAGGACATAACCTGTACCATCTCAGAGAAGAACACTGCCACTTAAATTTAAGTGCTACTGACTAAGGAGAGAAAATTGGCTAACTGAGAAAGAGCAGAAGACTTTGGGGGTTTTATTAGGTCTTGCAGAAAAGAAGGCTTTTATACTGATTGCTTCTCTCTGGGCGTGAGTGGACCTGGAGAGGGGAAGATTTTTCTTCTCCGGAGAGAAGCTGTCTCTGCTTGGTTTGTATAAAGTCCTGGTGTCTCAGAAGTGTCAGTGAACAAGAGGGAAAACAGACACTGGCACAGACTGGGTCATGCATGGGTAGATCTGCCTGGAGCAGGGACTCCACCCAGTGCCTTAGGGGTGGCAGAAATAGAAGCACTTCTGGGAGGAAGGCGGCGTGTGGACTACAGAGGATGACCAAACCGGGCTGGTGTCAGAGCCTAGACAGGTGTGTGCATTCTGAAGGTGTTCAGCCTTTGGTTATGGGTACTGATGAAAAACAGAACAGTGAGTCTTGGGACTATTTTAAATAGGCCCAAGAAAAATTTTGAAATTTTTTATTGCAGAAAACAAACATGGGATGTATCCCATGCTCTTTCCAGTTCAGGATCCTATCATACTGGCCTGTAATATCTCTTGGACATGATCCAGATTTGAAATTACCAAGGCTTCACTTAGTGTTGAAGGAAGATATTTGCAGAGATTTATTGAACTCTAAAACTGGAAATTGGAATGAGTAAGAATTACTAAATCTTCTTTCAGATCTTTCAGTACATTTTAAAAACATTTGATTCATGTTTGTTCAGACATTAAAGACAGTATTTTCTGTGACTGTACTTCTTTCAAAACTGTAATGTCAAAATCTGCCTCAAATGGACTGTTGGCAAAAGAAGGAAATCTTTTGATTCAGATGTAATGAGCATCAGTAATATTTTGACGTGAAGATTTGGAGTTCTGGACCTAAGGGAAAGCCAGTTCTCAAACTGCTCAAAACCACCAAATTACTGGTGAAGAGCAGCTGCTTGTACATCACTGAGCAAAACCAACACTAACGGCACATTAATGCTTGTTGAGTACAAATGCATTAGATTATCTTTGTCCAGTTCAGACTTGGAGATCTAATTCCTGTTTTTTAAGCAAATACAAAATGTCTGTAAATTTTTACATTTTATTTTTGTTGAAATAAAATACATAGTTAGACAAATATAGCTTTGCTGTCTCAAATTTTGACTAACTGCCAGACCTGTTTTGGCTCTCCAGAGGAGGCTTTCAAATTCTCCTTTAATTTCTGGGTTTGTTGACACATAAATTTTGAGTAATGACCTGCAGCTTCAGTTCTACAGTCTGATTTTAAGGGCTCTGAAGTCTTGTTCTTTCAAAGCGTGAATAATTTACTGACAAGCTAATTCTTACCTTGGTCAAAGGAAGAAAAGTGGTTATTGTTATAAAATAGTATAAACACCCCTTCACACTTCTTCATATTCTCATATTCTTGATACCAGCATCATCAGTGACATTTCATTGCTTGGCTGCATTGGCATATCATAATTTCAAAGACTATGAATTCTCTCACATTATGGTAGAGTAATGACAAAGCTTAGTAATGTCTGCTGACCAGTAAATAAGTGTCATAGCATTTTGTGTTATAAGCTTTTATAGCTTATTTGACCAATGAAAATGAGTAACATTTTGAGCTACTGTGTGGAAGTTCCTTTTCTATGGAGCAGATGTGAATAACAGTGATTTTGAGTAGGTGTGTGAACCACAGTGCTGCTGACTGGTACACTATTGATGGTTCTCATTAGGATAAAGTAATAAGATGCTTTGATCTGCAATTGCATAAGTTGATTTCTATTTTCCATAGAAATTAATCAGTTTAGTTGGATCTTCCCTTGGCCTCCTTAGTTGTTGATCAGACCAAATTATATGCTGTGATTTTAACTGATACAAAGTGTTTAGACCATCCCTTCATCCCCTCATTATTTTGTTTCTCAAGAGATAAAAACTACTGGTCTGTTACAAATCAGATAGTGTTCATCTGTGTTCAGCTATGCATCCAGTAAGCACTTGCCCCTCTCACTTAGAGGGATTAGTCTTTTTTCTATTGAGGTCAAAATGTATTTCGTGGTTATCCAATGTTTTCTCTGATTATTGAAATCATAGGAAGGCAATTTGAAATCCTACACATGCTGGAAGCATAACTGTCTTGATCAGCTGTTCTGATAAGATGATCTCATTTTTAGAGCACTTTTAACTTCTTGTCATCGGTGTTAAACATTATTTGCCCCTTTATGGTAATATAAAACATACATTGAAGAAAATGTGGATGCAGGTAGTACCGGTCTCTGCGATGGATGTGCAGATCCACAGAGGCCAGCACAGGCAGCTGTGGAGTTCTGGGACTGGACACTGCCATCTGGAGTGGCAGATTAGCTCTTTTGGAATTCACCCTCTGGTCATTCAGGACAAGGGAAGGGAGGAGGAAGCAGCACTCCCTGGACAGTGCTAACAAGATTCCTCACATCTGCACTATGTTGGAAGGATCATCCCACAAGGATTAATATGAAGAGCTCCTCATACAGGTGAGTTGCTTTTATTTCATTTAGTTCCCATCCATGGTTTCAGTAGGTAGGGAAGCTCTTTAATAAATTGCATTTCATGGGCAGCATGAGAACAATGTGCTTTTTCTGTCATGCACTTGTATGTTTTTCTGCTTCCAGGGTTAAGAAATGCTTCTTTGTTCAAACAAACAAACAAACCCAAAACAAAACAAAAACCAAAAAAAAAAAAAAACAAAAAAACCCAAAACCGAAAAACCACTACAAAAACCAGTTTGATTTAAGAAATTATGCAGTTAATTATGTAGTAAGTCTTTTAAATAATGTTTGCATTCTTGTGTTTTTTCCTAATTTCAAAGTGTTTGTCATAGCCAATATCCTCGCTGGCAGCAGAGAATGAATCTCAGTGAGGTCAGTGAAGCCCAGGGACTGAGGAAAGGACCATGTCTCCTGTTCCTTGCACTCCTCCATGTTGAGCCCTGTGGGGCAGGTCAGGCTGTGTGGCTTTGTTTTCACCTCAGACTGCCAGTTAGCTGAGCAGTCACTACCTCTTTCCTGGATAACAGTGCAACAGGAAAAGGTCAGAGATGCTGACTGCACAGGAAAAAAACTTAAGTCAGACCATGTGTTGTTAGCTTAGCTCTTTACTCTGGAAGGGATGAGGTTATTTTCTTCATGCAAGCTGCAGTTCTGCCCAGGTCTCCTCCCTGTCAGGAATGAGGTCAGAGTAGTGCTTTGCACATCAGATGAGTCCCTGATACCTCTGTCAGGAGCCGTGCTTTGTGATGGTAGATCTCCACCATCTTCTGCTCTTCTAATTCCTAGCACATTCTTGCTACTTCTAGCTCATACACAGCCTGGAGAGAGGCACCACAGGCCTCAAGAACAGAAAAGGATCTTTCTCTTGCTTCATCTCTGCTCCCAAGAGGATCCCTACTCCTCTCTCAGGCTAGTGTTCAGTACAGTTCCAGGTAGTATCCTACCTACAAGCTTTTGTTGAGGTTTTCACCCAAAAAAAAAAAAAAAAAATCACTTCAAATTTGAAACTCACTTTGAGAAATGTCCAGAAAAGATCTGTATGAGAAGAGAAATCAAATAAGACCAGCTTTTCAGGATGTTCCCTTTCAGGAGTATTTTTCACTATTTGTTTCAGAAATATTTTCAGTATTTCTGAAACAAACTCGGTGTTCAACTAATCAATGATAAAATTTATTCTTTGCAGCCAAACTGCCAACTTGAATAAAGTTATCATTGTTTCCCCGCATCATCCTTATGGATTGCAGCAAGCTAAAATATCCTTGGAATCAGATTTAGGGCAACAGAAGTGAAGTACGTCAGATAAATGTAGAAAAAAATGAAGCCTACAAGTGTGAACTGATACCTTTGGAGCTGTGTTCACTCACTGTCTGACAGGATGAGTGGCAGTGATCCCAGTTTCTTAGGTAATCTGATACTAGATATAATAAAAAAGCCACCCTAGTTGAAATAGATGTAAAGAGCCAGAAAGGACACAAATAAGCTTAAAGTCTCCTTTAAGCAAGAGAACAGAGTATGCCACTGAGGATGCTTGAAGTGAGATGTTTTCTCAGGTGTTACTTGGGGCAGCAGAGACTGTGTGTAATCCTCATTGCAGTACCTAGTGAGTGACTTGGAGTGCTTTTAATGTTCTCCTGCAACTGAGCTGCATCTCCCCATATCCTGTCAAATGTCACCCCTGCATCTACCCATTAAAATCTGTTTGGTAGCCTACTGATTGATTCCTTTGGGTCTGTAGTCAGAAGGAGGACAGTCTGGGCACTCTTCTCTATGTCAGGACAGAAGATACAAGGTCCTGAATGACCTCAAGCACTGCTGGGCAGTGCTGCTCTTAACTGCTTCTGCAAACAGCACCCAAATGGGAATGCAAAGCATCTCAAGTGATTTTAGTGCCTTTCTGTCTGAACAAGCTGTGTTTGCTAGGGTTGATAGAAAAGGTTTTGGGTGGGTGAGTGTCTCTCTCAGCAGTGAAGTTCGTAAGTTTTAAGATCCATCTTCTGTCTGAGAACAGAGAAGTTTTAAATTAATATTTAGTTGAAATACTCAATATGAAAGAGAAGCCAAAGGTGGAGCTTATTCTGCTGCCTGGAGCAAAGTTCATGCTTTAACTACTATGTTAGATGAATAAAATCTACCCTTGAGTTCCTTCCAGATGGGCCTGGATATGAATGTGTAAAATTATCTGAGCAAGAGGTCGTATCCCCGTGGTATAATGATTTCAGCATGTTGGAAGAAAGGAAATCTCCTATTAATCAACCTTATTCCAGTGTGCAAGGTCACAAAGCATGAACTTGGTACCTTTTTCTGCGTTTCACAGCCCTGCCTAAATCAAACCCAGGCTGCAGACATGACTGTACTTTTTACTTGCCAGAGTAGCCCTGTTGTCATAACTATCTCCAGTCAAGTGATTTCAGTGGTTTCAAATCAGACAGAGCATTCAGCTGCCACGTTAGCCCACTTCTGTGTCCAAGGTATTAGTCCTTGAAAATTCAGCCCTTGAGAGTTCTGTCAACCTTCAGATAAAGCTACCATATCCCATGGATGAAAAGATACAAGGGATCTTCTTATCACTTGTATGAAGATCTACCCTGCCTCTTGAGTATCAATATTTGTGTGTGCATACACACACACACACACACACACACATACATATATACACATATAGATGTGCACATATCTTTACAGAAGAATTCTGATGACTTGGTGACCAGTCAAAGATGCTACAGATTTCTTTGCTTAATCTTTTCTCCTTATTTCTGCCTTTCTGCCTATATTTCTCCTGTATTTAAAAGCTGATTTTTTTTATCCAGTCTGGGAATACAGTGCAGCAGTAATCCCCTGGTATATGGTCATAAGGATGAGGAAGAACAGGACAACATAACTGTGCCAGCTTGTAAGAGACTTTATCTTCCAGGAAGAGCCTGCTTGGAGGAAAAAAAAAAAAAAAAAAAAAAAAGGAGTTGATTTCCATAGATTTAGATTAGCTTATTATAAATTGAATGGTTGTCCATGCCTCTCCCCAGGGACAAGTTAGCTGAAATCCCACTGTTATGCATCATGCTAACAGCACATTATCTGAAAAATGCAGATACCTATCTGTAGTCTCTAGTTTTTAATCCATCAGATTTCATGAGCATGATCTCTGAGGACAGTTATAAGCCCCAGTAATAAAAATGATGCATCCCACTAAATTCCAGAACTGGAATTCTGGTTCTCCTTTGGATTTTGTGAAAACCTTCTTCCAAGCTCACCAGTATCTTCCTTGACCTCTTTGCTGATAGGTTCTGTCTTTTACTGATTTTACCTTAGCTCACTGAGCTGTCTGATTTTGCTCACAATTTTCCCTACACTTTTTAAGTTGAAATCAATGTTTTGCCATGTTCTTTCCCTATTTGCTACATATGTACTCTGTCGACTTTTCAAAAGAAGGGTCAGGAGTTGCCATTTTTCTGTCAACAGTCCTCTGCTGGTGTGCACTTTTGAAGGGCTTAGTACAAATCTTAAAGTCAGTAAAAAAATCATTCACAAATAGATTATACTGTATAAAATTGCACTATTCATCACAGTGACACTCAAGGTCACAACTGGTGATATGGGGAAGTGGTGAAACAAACCAGCTAAGCAACTGAGAAGATCAGAAAACAGTAAAATGGAAAGGAAAGGAAAGGAAAGGAAAGGAAAGGAAAGGAAAGGAAAGGAAAGGAAAGGAAAGGAAAGGAAAGGAAAGGAAAGGAAAGGAAAGGAAAGGAAAACATAACATTGCTGGATATTTGGACGCATGGGGCACGTATCTAATTCACCTTTATTAGATAAACAGTCCTGCTATGAAACTAATATTTCCCTTGCTTCTTTAAGTGATTGTGTAAACTTTTACTTTACAGATGTTTTGCTGCATTAGCAAGAAGATCTTTCTGTTATCTGTAGGTACAGTCTGTTTATGTGAGTACACAGTGGTTTTCAGCCACTTCATTGGAAAGTAATTAGGTTTGAGAATGTCCGAGACAATGTGGAATAGCCTTAAAAATTCATTTTACTATCTGTAAGGAATGATGGGGGCATTATGTTCAAATGTACAGAAGGTTGAAAACATTGATGCTTCAGAAATACCAGTATTTGAAACATATTTTTATAATCAGAAGAAAAAGGGCAGCATGAAACATAGCATAGCAAAAACCACTCAGAGTCTTGTCTACAAATCTGATGAGATTTATGATCCATGGTCCTGGCCCATGCATTTTTGCAATGCTGAAAAAGCAAACACAAGGTAATGGAAAACAATTATGAGTCATTCCTTTACTTCAGAGGTGATTAATGTGACACGATCAAGTTAAATCCTCCCGAAGAGACATCAGCCGTGTTTTCCACTGATGGGTTTTGTAAGCATGGGTTTGATACTCTTCCACAGGAGATTTTAATTTCCTGCTAAAAGATATGGTTCATGATCAAAACCAAGGTACACATAAATACTAGCTGCTCAGCTTGTAAGACTGATGGTTTTCTTATCGGCAAATGATAAGAACACAGAACATCTTTAGTTTTATGATACAAACAACTTGAAGTAAAGCATGCGGAAGTGAATTGAAATATTCTACTGGACTAGGCTGCAAAGGATCTAATAGCATCTCATCAGACTACCGTATTCTTGGTCTGAGTGTACTGGCATTTAAAATCTGAAAATATTTGTTGCCCTAAGTGAAAGAAAGAGTGGCACTCAGAAACATTGGCAACAAAAAGACTGAGCTCAAAAATACAGAGGTCCTTGGAAATGCTGCCAAATAAAACTATCTAAAGCCCACATCCACACAACTGGATTGTAACTTTGTCACTGTGCTTGCAAGCGTTATTGAACCCTGATCTGGGTCCCTGTGCATATTTGCAATCCTACTGGTGTGACTGCAGAGGGCACAAAGTTACATTTAGTTCCTCAGTAGTTTCCCTTGACACGTGTCACTTAAGGTGTTAATCCAAGAGCTCAAGACTGTCTTTCATTGTTTGTCTCCGATTTCTAATGGGAAATGTGTCCTGGAGATGCTTTGCCACTACCCCCAGCACTTCAGTCCTAAAAGGCCTCCGTTCCGACCTTTGATTCCAGTTCTGTGTGTGCTAAGTTAGCCCAGCTCTTCTATTGCCTTTCTCAGTTTCAGCAAATCCTTAGCTGGAGCAGTGTCTTCTCTGGATGGGAGCTGAGCCCAGAGGTTCCCTCTAGTGTAACTAAGCCTAGTTTTGTGGCTAGGCTGGATGGAAGTGTTTTGCAGAAGTTATTTCAAATTTTGTCTACTCTTACCTGTCATCAGGATGTCAACTCTCAGCTTAACTCACATCCCATTTCCGTGCTTAGAAAGGCAGAAGATATGAAACTCATTTTGTATTGAGTGCAGTTATATTCTAAGGTCACAAAATCAGCTACTGTCCTACTACTCAAAGCTTGAAGTGAATGTGTTCCTTGGAATATGAATGCCATCCAGGCAAAGTCTGTTCACTCCTTGTTTCCCTCCATTTCCTTAATATCAGAGACAGGTGAACTAAGGGCTGTGTACATCCACATGCATAGACATGTCTTGGTTCATCATGCTGCTGCAGAGGGATTCAATTGTATTGAATTAACCATTTGCAGAAGTATTTAGCACTTTTATGGTCAGTTTGTTCCTAGGAAAATATTGGAAAAGCTCAGTGATCTCAGTGTTTACTATCTTAATGACGCTTAATGAACAGTTTTTTGGACACAGCCATTTTGGCATTTGGAAATGGATGACTCATTTATAATAAAATTTTAGGGGCACTTCAGCAGCTTGTTCCCACCCCATCAGCTCTGACTTTATCATTCTTTGCATCTTTGCCCCCTCCACTTTTCACAGTTCATATTTTTTTTCTCCCCAGACTTCACCCATAGCTACCTATATCCATATTCACCATATAGATATGTGCAGTGGTTGCTTGGATTTCAGAGGGTCAATGCTGCTCTGTTCTGTGTGGCAGATGAGCTGTTGGTGGCACTTCAGGAGCTGGATTTAGGGTTTGGTGGCCCTGGAAAGGGGAGAACTGAGCAAACAGGTGGGGCTCAGCTCCTTCTGGCATCATTCTGCCACATGGATGTGATTCCTGCTTGAACCCTTACTAAAAGCCTGTGTTTATTCTGTAGGCAAATTCCTTTTCCAAGTCACCATTTTTCGGATTGCTCTCTGACACCTACTTGTTCTTCCCCATGGAGAGCTTCTGATATTAAATTTCTCTCAGTCAAGGCATATAATTTAGTACATTCTTTATGCCAGCCCTGAGTTTATTGTGTCTTCACTTTGTTTTGTTCTCACATTACTCACTTACAGAGATAGTTCGTATTTTATACCAGAATTATTTTTCAGGAACACATAGTGTGACAGATCTCTGAGGATTAAATTCCTAGGTAGTCTTCCAAGGTTTCCTGGTTTCCCAGTTTTGTGTTGTAGATATGGATCAACATGTGAATCAGATTTTTTCTCAGGTCCATTTTAATCTCAGCACTTGGGCACTGATTTCTTGCTTTTTTGGGGAAGTGTGAGGTGGGTAAGTATATGTCCTCCTTTATTCACCCAACTATTTTTCTTATCTAGTGTTTTTAGCATCCAGACAGTATAACTGGAGTTTTTTCCTATCCTCATTTCTCTTTGTTGTGTTTTCGTTTTGTTCTGTGGTGTGGGTTCTTGTTTCTGTGTGTGGCTTTTATTTTTTTCTTCCCTGTTTGTTTCTTTGGGGTTTTTTTACCAGCTTTTGTTGTTACTATTTATACAACCTTTATTCTTAACTTTGATCTGATTGTTAGGAAGTTTGCTCTATTGTTGCAGGATACCAAGTATCAGATGTTAGACTGTACGTATTCCTCTAGTACTGCTCTGTTACACTGATGATCCATAGAGGAAGAATTGCTTTAAATGTGCTGCCCACTAAAGATAAGGACAGCTCTTAATTCACCTTTTTCCCCAGAGACGTCTTCAGGCTGTGAAGACTTTTACAGAGATATAAAGTGATCGGGATTTTCTCATAAAAGAGAGGCCAAAGGCTGCTTGAACTAAAGCAAAGAGACATGGCATTTCAGTCCCAAAGATTTTTGCCTCTCCTTGCAAAGACCTGAAATGAAGTCAAAGGATGAAACTGAATCTTGAATTTATGGACACATGGTTACTCACAACTAACAGACAGAACTACAGAATATGCCTTGCTGATGGAGTTTGAAGATAGCCAAGAAGCATCCCTCTGATGCAGTGTCCAAGAGGGATAACTTTTTTGCTTCAGGAGTGTGTGAAAGTACTTTGGCACTTCTGTCTTTTGCTGAAGGACAGATAGTTTCTTGTGCTCATCTAATTTTTTTTTCATATCTTTTCAAATTGATATGGATTCATAACCTTAGTCCTTGGGGTCTGTTGCTGATTTGGAGTTGGGACCAGGGTCAGAGGTAGGAGGACAGAGAAATTTTATTTGAGTGGAGTTCATTTCACCACAAAGTGCTATCAAATTATTTATCAAGTGTCAAATATATGAAGTGAAAAGAACTGTAATGTTTCTGGCAATATCTAAGAGGGTGACAGAAAGGTAATAAATTGGACAGGGAGCTAAACTATTACAGAATCCTGTCTACTGCCTCTGTTAAGATCCATTCTAAAGGCATTACATCAGCTTAAATAGAGGGAGTACTTCCTTACATCCCCTGTTGGGTCTAGAAAGTTAAATGGTAAGCAGAGGCAGGAGGCAGATGAAAAATTATTTGCTTCTTTGAATTCCACCAGCCTTCATCTGTGGAGTTATCTTAACCCACTGTAAAAACCTTAAAAAGTCAGTATGTGACAGTAGTGTCTAGTAATTTAAGTAAAAAAGAAGAGGATCTATTCTCTGACAGTAATAAAATTCACATACTAGGGAGTTTTTATTCTTTGATCCATAAAAGCCAGGTATTCAAAGTACAGCTTCAGTGTCTGCCTCATTAGCTAAAATGGAACCTAAATTGAAAGGGAAACAAAGTGTTTGTGTGTTTTGGTACATCTTTTAATATAGATAATCTATTCAAGGGAAATCAACCAAGCAGGCTGGCTTTTGGAGAGTGGATGTCTGAAAGGAATAGCACTCACTTCCCAAGACTTCTGTTCTATAATCATACCCCTCCTTGAATACTAAAGATGTAGCTAATTGTGGTAGTAAAAATAAATAATTGTGTAAGAATTTACATTGTTACAATATGAATAATAAGATTATGGCCCTTAAATTCAGTCAAGATCCAGATTTGTTATGTGGAGTCTATTTTTAATAGTGTTTTCTATGTCTTTTGATCTGGTTGTGTCCTCATTAAGGAACCTGGGGTGCTGCTACATAGGATTTCTTGAGGAAGGGATATCCTATGTCAGTTCCACAGCAAATGAAAATAAAAAGTGGGAACACAGGCAGATCAAAGCAGTGGTATGCAGAGGTACCTGGTCTAGGTGGGGTGCTGAAGTAGCCACGGAAGATCAACACAGGATAATATATTTTGCTTCTCAGCAGAGTTGTGTAGACAGAAGCAGAAGCAGGTGAAGGTAGCTCTGAATAGGCCTGCAGTGAGCCATGAGGATGTTTCTCATTATTGCAATGTAATAAGAACCCTCTTCTGAAATTTCTTCCTCTGCTGTGTTGATGTAGGGTTCACTTAGTCTTGTCAGTCTGGAGGATGTTGGAACAAGAATATTGTTTTAGCTAAAATAATGGTTTAAGATCACACATTTTTGTATGATCAGTACAAAATCAGTAGTGATCATATTATTAATTTAAAGCTTTGAAAGAATAATTTGTATTCTTCCCCCTCTCTTCTACTGGCCTCCTCTTCTAGTATTTTGTAAGTAATTTTAAAACAATTTCCATTTTCTTTTCTTATATAGCTGGTCAGTCATGCAGGATTCAGAATTCTGTGTGGAGCAGTTTTTATTTGCACTTGATTTTATCTGCCTTGTATCTGACTTTTTATACTTTCTTTAACTGTTGGAATAGGATTGCTTGTACAATGACAGAGTAAGGCAGTCCAGATTCTGAAAGGGGCCTGTGGGTACTACTCTCCTGTGAACGGAAATAATTCTGGTTTGCACTGAGACTGCTTACTTATTTGTTAAGCTTCCAGGAGGGAAGTGGCAGAAGCAAATGCTCTGGCTGCTAAACTTCAGCTGGGTGCTATTCATCAGGATCATGTCATGCTAAAAACCACTGCAGAGCTCATTCTTAAGGTGACTCCTATACCCATTATTTCCAAAACTAGCACTGTCATCATTTCTGTCTGGACCATACACATGGCAAAGAATAACTAAGGTGTGTGTCAGCTGTCAGAAGACTTTTAAGTGTGTCTCTAAAATGTACTTAAAGAATAAAACCTTCAGATGTTTCAGACTTCCACTGGCTGTGTTTATATATCTGTATGCCAGATTTTGCCCACACTAGACAGCGACTTAGAAACCACCTATTTGAAGCCTGTAAGGCAAAAGAGAAGTCTCCAGCAGAAGTGACTGAAGTCCCCACCGGGCTTTATTCCAGGTACCTGGGCTGATGGAACGTGCTCTTCCTCAGAGGGAATCTGAAAGGCAGCTACCTGTTTTATAGACCAGTATGAGTCTGCAATGTTCAGCAGATGTGGTGTCTGGAAGTAAAGACTCCTTGCTGTGATGTCTGGTTAGTCACTGTACATTTAACCAGCAATCTGTAGGGTGTTTCCATAACTACTTATGCTTATCTTTAATGGGAGGAATAACAGCTCTATTTCTTCTCACTTTTATCTGTTACCTCTGTGTAAACAAACCTAATATGTAGAAAGAAGCTAAGTAAGAAATGCAGGTGAGAAAGTGCAGGAGTTCTTCTAAAAGGCTTTTTACCCCCTCTCAATCTATTTTTCTGAAAACTCTTTTTTTTCCTGGAGAGGGGCTGATGTGCATTGTCAGTAAAATTGCACCTCTCAGCATTGAACAGGAACATGGAGGAGGCTCATCTGTCATGTCCCCCAAACATCACAGTGAAAAGCTTATATACTCTTGCCTTGGCCATCAAAGAGAAGGGATGCTTTTCATGCTGTGTAACTCATGGGCAGCTGACAAGGTTAAAAACATGGTTTCAAATCTGCCAAGTTATATTACAGATTCAATACTCACTTTTAACTTTTAATCCAGAGTTTTCAGGGAACTTCCTTCAGTAACTTTGCTGTGAACATCCTTCAGACTCGTTACACAGTCTGGCAGCTTGAGTGAGACACTGTCACTTGAGGTCCTGAATACATTAGGCAGAGCAATGAAGGACTATATATATACATATTTTGGTCTATATTTACTCTGTTGGGATGTTTGCTTTCTGTTCCATAAGCATTCTTTTGATCAGTCTCAGCTGCATTTTCTTGTAAAATATAAAGATCAGAAAGCTGACTCGTACTCAGATTCTTTGTTGGAATGAAATTACCCAGGTTGTTTCAGAATTTCCAGAAATTAGACAGATTCCATTTGTTTCTTCTCAGAACAGATGGTGGAGTAGAATTTGAATCACTGAAGTGAAAGTGGGAGAGAAGTTACAGTGGGGAAAAAAAGGGAATTTAAGTGAAACTTTTCACACTTTCCTTTTTTTTGCTGATTCCCAGCTTTTGTTTTTTATGTGAAGAGTTTAATAGATCCAGCTTTCAGATTTGTCTCCATTGTTCAGACAACTATAAAATCAGAAGGATACAATCTAGAATTTTCTGTACTTTTACTAGATACTAAATGGATACTCATAAAGAGTTAGACTTTCACCTCATGAGTTGAGTTCAGATCTATTTTAGTGGGCTGTTTCCTTCTTCATTCCCTGAAGTGACAGAGCTAAAATCAGGATTAATTCTCCCACTCTTTAAAATGAGATGGATGTATGAATTTAGCATGGAGTCTGAAGAAGGCACATCAAAGCCACCATCACTACCAAAACTGAAACCCTGGATGAGAACTCAGTCTATTTCTAGACCATCCCTTTAAATTATTTCTGTGGAGATATTTTTTAATTTATGCTTCTGTATTGTCTGCAGTTGTAGGATCACAGACCAGGCTAACTCAAGGAAATAGCTGGCACAGGGCAGTGACAGAGATGGAGGACTGCACTCTGGATACCAGCAGAAAAGGCAAAACTGAACCCTAAGGTGCTCTCTGTTGGGTTTGATTTCTTTGTTATCAGTGGCTCTTGTACATGGCACAGGTGATCCTGAGAGAACACATGAATTAGTGTGCCTTGAGTGTCTGTGCCTGCAGCTCTCTCACTGACACCAACAAAATCCCAGAAATGCCTTGCTGCAGGTTAGATGAATGAGAGATTTCCCCACCCCCCACAGCATAAGCCAGTAAATGCAGTGAGGTTTTAATTTTTTGGTTTCTTTCATTCCTGTTGTATTGAATGGCTCCTCTTAATGTACCACGCACAGAGCTGCTGGGGGCTGAGAGCTCACTGTGCAGGGAGCTACAAGCTCCTGCCTTCCACATGCTTCCCTCAGACACATTGTGGGTGAGCTCTGCAGGCTGACCAGACATTCACTGCATGTTTAATGTTTTCTTCCTTTTTTTTTCATGTCTCAGTCTGCTCTCTCTCTGCTATTATGTGCCCAGCCTCAGTACCTTAGGCTCCTGATGAATGTCACCTCACCCCTGCAAGGGTCTCTAAGAAGCTGGGTGGGATACTTGTGCTGTAGGCACTTGGGTACAAGGTTAGAGTTTCACTCTTTTGGAGTTTATATCTTTCTTCACTTGGTCTGTCTTGACTTTCATCTGTGCTTCAAACTGTGCTCCTGGGTCACTTAAGTGGTGCTCGGGTTGTTAATTAAACTTGTTAAATTGTTGTGTGGGGTAAGAGGTCTACACATGGTTAAAAAAAAAAAATCTATAAGCTTCCAGGGACAGATTCAGCAAAGTACTTCCAGAAAATGCCTAAATGGAGAGATGTGAATAGCCCTACAGACTTCAGTGGGATTATGGATGCAATTAAAATTATACCTGTGATAAAATACCTGGCTGCACTGAAGTCTAGTAAGAGGTTTCTCAGAGCTTCACCTGTCTTTATGCAGCCCAAAGCCCTGGGTGGTTTCCACGGGCTCATCTGCAGCCCCAGTGTGGTGCAAATGCTAACGGCCATGCTGTGCCATTGGCCTCCCCAGCAGCCAAATTTCATTTCAGAAACCACAGATCTGGGCTGGGAAGCAGGCAGAGGTGAGAGCACGGCTGTGCATGTGTCTCTTCTCTTTTTCTGGTGAATGAGCAGCCCTGAGTCACTGGCTCTGTGACCTGCAATGCGCTGGCAGATGCAGCCTCAGGGCTTCAGATCTGAGTTAGCCATGCCTGTCCCTTGCCACTCTTCCCAGTGATTTTCTGGCAGGGAAGAAAAGCGAGTTAAATTGAATAAACTTTTAGGCAGCATTCACTGTAGCTTCAGGAAACATGGTTATGGTCAGTTTTATCTCACTGCCACGAGTACATGAAATAGCATAAAGAAAGAAGGACAAAAATGTGGAATCATAAGAGGAAAATGTAGTAACACAAAAAAGGGCAGAATTCAGAGAAGGACTATAATAGTAGTATAGGAACATAAAAATAAAGATGTCACAGTTCATCACTGTGAGGATAAAAGGTGAAATTATTTAGTTTAACCCATTGCATATTGCTCACATGATTTTCCACCACTCAGATGCTTCAAATTGCTTTTTAACCTCTTTTCAAGCACTTCTAATGATAAAACACCAATTACAAGGCTGTTGTCACATTGCTTTATAGTTAAACTTTCTGACTGCATTATTGAAATGTTTCAGCATACCAGTGTCACCTAAAATACCCACATTAAACTGTAGGTGCATTAAACTGTAGGTGTTTGTGGGTTACTGAAAATGTCTCTGCACATATAGGCATAAACAGCTCTCTGTTGATTCCCTAATTTAGTTATCAGAAACCACTGCCTCCTCCTCGCCCTGTCTCTGGTCTCTCTGATTCCACACAGCCTCATTAGTTACTAACCTTTAAATGTTCCCCTTGCCCTTACAGGTCTAGGCCACTCTCTACTAAAAGAGACAGAGCATACAATTTGAAGCTTTTTGCAAGAGATGAAATTATACCCTCAACTCCCCTAGGTTTCATTTCCACTTAAGAAAAAAAGCAGCCTGAAGACACTGGTGTCACCAGGGATCTTGCTGTGAGCAGTGGTGGCATCTCAGGTGCCTGTGGCTGGACTGTCAATGGCAATCCCAGATGGTCATTTAGGAGGCCCAGGGCATGGCTTTTCCACTGAACAACTCAGGACTTCTGAGTATTCTGTCTGTGCCTCTGTTCAGAGCCATGGATCATCTCTGAGGAGACTGATCCGAGACCCCCGTTTCACAGGCATTTTCTCAACATCCAAGGTGAGGACTTAGTCCTACTTGATATTTTTAAAATCAATGTTTCATTAAGCAATGCTTTTATGGCATTTCAGTATTCATCTATAGTAAATAATATAAGCCTTTTATCTGTGTAAATCAAAACACTTTGGGAAAGCTGAAGTGCATGAAAACTCTGTATTAAAGATGAAGATATATGAACCATGCAGAGGGATTATGTACTTTGCCCAATTGCCCAGCCAATTAACGGATTAATTCTTAATCCAGTTCCATATCCACAGGGCCACGCTGCCAGATTTTATCTCCTAAATGTAAAATATTCTACATCTGAAAAAAACTAATCAAGTTAATGTCACAGTCTCTTTGCAATTCAAGTAATACTCTATTTTTAATGAACTTAATGAAAAAAAAGTGTTTGATTAGGGTGTTTTTCTGAAATGTCTGTATTTCAACCCAGTGTAAGATTTTCAGTTAATGACATGTTTAACACTCAACTGTTTGGCAACATATTTAGTTTTCCTCATTTTAATATTTCACTCTGGTTGTCTGCACATGCAGCTGGGAGAGAAGTCTGTGTCACAGAGAAACCTTATTTCTAAGGTGTTTCATCACCAAGATTTAGGTGAAGAATACAAGTGGAAAGAAGTGTTTACACAAACTTGATGTTCTCTGGTTTCCCTGAGCTTTTTTTTTTTTTTCTTTTTTTTCCAAGGGGCAGCTTTCCATTTCATAGCAGGAAAACAACTAAACCAGAGGGACTTCACCTACACAAATGCATTTTGTGAGATAATTATTCGACTAACATTACAGAGCTTAAAACCTCTCAGACTTCACGGTCTCTGAAGACTGAATTCATTATATCTTAAACAAGACAAGATTCTCCTTTGGGAATTTTCTGTCTGTCTGTTTTTCTTATATATATAGATTATCTGCTCTGGAATGAGGCAAGGAGAATAGATCAGCTCAAATTCATTGATACTTCTGACTTTTTTTTCATTAAAATGTTGCTTGTTATTAGAAACATAACCTGCTTCTCCTTATGTAGGCAGGCACATGCTTCTCTCCTCAGCTGAGACACAAGGCCCTATTCTTAGCTCCACTTTCATTTACATTGTGCCTTGAGGCAAGATGCACAGGATATAACAGCTCTGCAGTTAGGACTGGTTTAAACTATACAAAATTAGAGCTCTCTCTGACATTACAGGCAGTTTTGAGGGTATGTGAAAGGATGTTAGAAACATGTTATAGAAACCCTATCCAGGGATATGTAACCCTGGCAAGCAAGAAGGGAACGTTAAAAATATTTGGAAATATTTGAATGCAGTCACTCAGATGGGTATAGAGCCAGCCTGCTGTTTCATCCCCATGGCAGCTGAGAACTGGGAAATGTCTGCAGTAAAGGGTCAGCTCCCTGGTGGATGAATCTTACTCGGTTTCACTGATGTTGATTTGCACAAATTGACAAACTAGACAGATTTGACAAATTGACAGACTCAGAGCATTCACCTGTGATGGATGCACTCAACCTCCTCAACCAAACTAGCAGCAGTCTGGTACAAACTCAAAAAAAAAGGTAAAGACCTGGGCCACAGGCAAGGCAAAATCTCCCCAGGGAAGCCACAAAGAGGCAGAGTGACCCAGGGAGCATCAATGCACGTGGACTTGGAACTCCAAGCATGCTGTTAATGCAAGGAGAGCAGGTGGTTTTGCCAAGAGTCATATGTGTAGGTACAAGGAGTCTCTTGCTTACATTTCTCGCTGTATGCACTTGAACTGTGAGCCAACTGCTTTGTCCCATAAATTTGACAGCCTAATTGAGCTCTCCCTGCTTGGCACTGTGGCTGCATAAGTGTGATCTCCACTGGAGCTGGGATGCCTCTTGAAGTTTGAAATTCTTTACCTGAGATCAAGACATCCTTCCTTACCCAAGGCAGAGAGATATCTTCTTTGCAACAAATCCTCTGTAAGTGGCTGATAGCATGCTAAATTAATACTAATGAAATCATGTAATTGATTCCTTTACAAACAAATTGATTCCTTTGATACAAACAATTGTCCATGTCTGAGACTAAGATTGGCCCTAGGTGCAGCTAGGCTTCATCATGAGTTTAGAAAGAAAGGGGATTCACTCTGAGCCTCACGACTCAAGGAGAGAACCTCCCATACCATGTTGGATCTTTGGTCTCTGTCACTCTAAACGGATTCTAACTTGATTTGCCTTTGTATGTTTCATCCATGTGGTAGGTAATAGAGTGAACCTTGCCACTGAATTTGTTAATGCACATTTTTATAAAGATGTATTAAATGTATTTTTGCCAATATCTTTGATGGTGATTCCTTGAGTGACCCTAAAGTATTCATTTGTGACATCACTACCTTATTACATCTCCACTGTTGCTTCAGCACTACCTATTACCCCTTTCTTTAAGATCTGCACCTTACCTATCCCTCCTGTCTCTGTACCTGGATGAAAGGAAAGCAGACTAAAAACTGTCCTTGGAATATGGCCTTCATTATCCCAAATTAGTTCACAAACATCATAAAGTATTTGGTAAAAGACTCAATCTTGCCAATAAAAATTCAACCCACAAGGTGTTGAGCAGAAGAAACAGTATGGAGACCGTTCCTATTCAAATCCTGAAAAGCAGGTGGCAGCTTGGCTGGTCATGGCTTTGCAGTCCATCCCACAATATTCAAACCAGGAGTTTGCTTCCACAGAAACTTTGCTAGTTACTGGTTGTGTTTGGGAAGCGCTCTTGGGAGCTAATGTCCAGGGTGCTTTGACCTGGGATATGAGCAGGAGGCACATTGCCCTGCTGGTGGCGAGGCCAGGCTGCACTGTGGAGGTGCCATCTGTTCCACCTAACACCACAGGGGATATCCATCGGCTTTGGAAGCTGCATATGTCTTCCTGCTAGCCCAAAATGGATAGCAAGATCCCTCTCCCTCCTCATGAACTTCTTGAAGCTTCCCTTGAAGCCCCTGTGCAGAGGAGCAGCTCCTCCAGGTGCCTTGAAAGGGCCTTCCCCTTGAGGGGAAGACAAGAAGTGAGAGGAAATTATTTATTTCTCTTTCTCCCTCACCACCTCTCCAAGTATGCTGGGGAGGGCATGGATGGACTGGCATTACTCCCCTAAGGCACAGCTGCTGCAGAGTTTGGCACAAGGCTGAGAGCAGTGGCCATGGCTTGAAATACTGACACTGGTGCCAGCAGCAGCTATTCTGGTTCCTAGTTTAGGGATTTGGAAACAATTTCCCCAGATGAGGAATCTGGCAAAAAAAATGGTTTAGGCCTTCAAATGACGGGCATCTGCATTTTGAGTGTTGGGTGGGTAAAGAGTTAGAGGGGACTTGATCTGTGACCATGTGTATCAGAGGGCTGATTAAGCCAGTTACTGCAGGGGCATGTGTCTCCATGAGGAAAGACTCTGGCTTCAGTTCAGTATCTCTGGATGTTACTGAGAGTGAAGATAAAGCATCAATTTCATCACCAAGACAAGGTTTTCAGCAATTACAGCCATTGGCATGTCTTGCAGCTGGTGCTGCAGCAAAACTGCCAGAGATCTGGACATTTCCGTCCTCTGGGTAACAATGGTAGATAAAGGTGTAACTTCATAATTGACCAGGTGGGGATTCATATGCTCACTGGTCTTTGTTCACCATGTTTCCTTGCACAGCACAAAAATCTGTTCTCTGCTTGCTCGTTCCCTTGTTATACCTGAAGATCTGTCAATGCCATACAAATAACCCTGCAGTAAAAAGAAGCAAACAGAACCAGTCCCATTTCTGCTGCCAGGGTGTATGCACAGAGCCTGGAGCATCTACTTGGGCCAAGTCAGTGACATGACATGGCTGTGTGATGACAAAGACATTGTCAGACCTTCCTTCCCCCAGATTTCAATCCTTCACCTCTTACTGAAAACCTGTCTGCTGTGGTGTTTTGGATTCATTAAGTAGCCCTCCCCTTTCATGTTAGCTCAGTGCCAAGACTGCTGAATGGTCTTGGAGGGGCCATTCCACTAAAAATTAATTGTTTGGGATATTCTCTGACAGATCAGATAAACTAAAAGACCCTTTGGTAGCATAGGTGCGGAGTCAAAGTTGAGGATGTCAGGTGAGCTGGTATTGATGTACCTCACAGCTTTTTTTGTAGGTTGGTGGTTCCAGAGTCTGTTTTGGTTGCTAAAAATAGCTGTGCTGCTGCAGAAATGCAGTCTTCAGGAAATAATTTTATAAAGGATTAGAGTGGCTCTGCTCTGAAAAATAACCCAGGAAAAAGTGTGGTAGAGGGGTCTGTATTTATTGTTTTTCATAACTGGTTGGGATCTGTACATGAAGCCGTGTCTTCTGCATCATTCTGCACTGTCCCTGGTAAAGGAAATGTGAAAGCTGATGAAATAGAGAAAACCTTTTTCTTTTTCTCTTGCTCTCAATGGTGTCAGTTTTATGCAACTAGAAAGCAGAAGGTAGTAAAAATCTATTTCAGTCACCTGAAATCAGGAAAAGTGACAATTCACAGAGTGAGCAGGTCGGTCATGTGAGAAGGTGCTGCATTTGCAGTCAGTTTTCAGTGTGGAATTTCACCATAATTTCTCACTCACGTGAGAACACATGACAATTTGGAAGAAAGACATACATTTTCTCCCCCAGGAGTAACAGCTGCCCAGACACAGGGAGGTAACTGCCAAGGACCTGACTGCTGGTCTCTGGTGTTTTTTGGGTGAGGACCATTGCTTGCTTGCTAACCCTCCCAAAATGGAACTCAGTCCCCAGACTTGGCTGGCCTGATGTTGTCTTTGGTATGAGCATTCCCTGAAAGCCATGAGTGAGATGCCACCAGAACAGTGCAACATCTTCCCCATTGTGACCCATCCCTGCATGCCTCTGATCAGTAAGAAGACCCTCCATCTTCCTTGCATGTTTTGTCTCAAATGTGAATTTGCTTGCATGATGGAACTCCTCAGTTTTCAAAGAGGGAAACTCCAAGATGGTCTTTATGAATTTGGGGCAGCCAGAAAGAGTGGAAGGGGTGTCAGTCTTGGGTAAGAGCAACTGTAATTAGCCTGAATCAAAAGCTGAAACAAAAGACAGCAATACATTCAATGGCAACCTCTGTTTTTCAGTGGTCACTCTGCCTCCAAAATGCATGTGATCTACAGGCAGAGGTGATGTGACACCAGCACTGGGTTCACACTCTGTCCTCTGACCCACCAACACACAGTTCAGTCCTGGGGACCAGACCCCAGCCTGGACTTCAGCAATGTGGGCTCCCTCCTCTCTCCCACTCACAACTGAGGTGTCATTTCCCCTGCTCACATCCATTCTGCAACAGTGGTGATCCCTGAGGAGCACAAATGTATAATTGTTTCCATAGAGCCATGGGATGCTCCAGGAAAAAAGAAATCATAGGCTGGTGCCCTGGGAAAAATTTCCAAATTAGACTTCAAAGCCGGATTGGGTAGGGCTGCTGGCAATGACAACTGGAAAGAAAAAAAAAAAAAAAAGTGTTCTTTTTCCCTGTATGTGTAGCTCAAAGTGCTGCCTCTTGGATAGTATTTATATCCTTCCAAGTTATTTTACTATTCCTTAAAAATATGCTTTGTGTGCTAATCTGGCTCCGTGGCTTTCCTGAAAAGAAGCAGCTAGCTCCAATTTATTTTCAGCAATGTTTTGTAAAATGGTTGTAGGGTTTTTTCACCCTGACAATCAAGCAAAGTGGTCAAAAAATAAGTCAGTCCTTGAAATTAGTCTTGACTTTACATTTTATTAGGCCTAATTAAATATTCAAATTAGGTCATTCTTAATTGTCATTATGTCATCATTAAAAAAGTTAAGGTTTAGTAAGTGATTGCTTTATTGACTATTCTATGCAAATGCTTCTGTCAAAACTTAATTATAGTTTTGCTGGTAGTTTATTTAAGGCATCTCTATAGTGATGAATATTACATCTGAATTGACCAATCTTTATATTTGTTCTTATCATTTTTCATAGAATCATGGGATGGTTGGAAGAGACCTTAAAGATCATTTTGTTCCAATCCCTCTGCCATGGACAGGAACACCTCACACTAGACAAGGTTGTTCACAGCCCCATCCAGCCTGGCCTTGAACACTGCCAGGGATGAGGCATCCACAGCTTCTCTGGGTGACCTGTACCAGTGCCCTACCACCCTCACAGTAAGGAATTGCTTCTTAAAATCTAACCTAAACTTCCCCTCTTTCAGTTTGTACCCATTACTCCTGGTCATGTCACTGCAGTTCCTGATGAAGGGTCCCTCTCCAGCTTCCCTGCAGGCCCCTTCAGATCCTGCAGGGTTGCCATGAGGTCTCCCCACAACCTTCCCTTCTCCAGGCTGAACAGCCCCAGCTGTCTCAGCCTGGCTTTGGAGAGGATGTGCTCCAGTCTTATTAAGTCTGTGGCCCTTGAGTTGCTCCAACAGGTCCATGTCCTTGTGTTGGGGCCCCCAGAGCTGGACACAGCACTGCAGTGGGATCTCACCAGAGCAGAGCAGAGCAGAGCAGAGCAGAGCAGAGCAGAGCAGAGCAGAGCAGAGCGGCAGAACCCCCTCCCTTGCCCTGATGGCCACGCTGCTTTGGATGCAGCCCAGGACATGTTATGTTTTACAGGCTTTTTGGGCTGCCCCCCAGGCCCTCATCCACTAGCAACCCCAAGTCCTTGTCTGCAGGGCTGCTCTCAATTGCTTCTCACCCAACCTGTAGGTGTGCCTGGGACTGCCAGATCCTGTCATACCTTGATAATGAGCCTGGTGAGAAAGCCTGGCAAATATGGGGTAAACAGGTCATGTACATATTGTCAAGACTGAAGCTGAAAAATAGCTAATTAGACTTCTTGTTTGCCAAAAATTTCTGTAAATTTGTTGCTTTATTCTGGACAATAGTTGGTACTCTTCTTAAAAACAGTGCTAGCTGAATTCAGTATGGGATCACTGTGAAGAAATTGAGTATAGGGTGTTTTTGAGAGGAAAACTTAGAAAACTTGAAGCATTCTTCAGCTTGACAGAGAAGTGAAAGGCTGCATAATTTATAGTACTATATTGACCATGCTCCACTGCTGCTTCGTTCATATACCTGCTACACTGCTGCTACCTATATTCAATGCAGTTTTCAAGAAGAAACAAACCTTTGCATGAGTGAGATCTCACTGGATGAGCAGCCAAATTAAGTCTAGAGTTCTCAGACCAAAAACAATTACTTTTTTGAAGGAAGCTGAAGAAAATTGCTACTTATTGCCATTGAGCCTCTTTACACCAGTTCATATTTCAAGCCAACTATACACTTAGCATGAGATGTATTTGTTTAAAATTAAACATGCCAAGAATCAGACTTCAAGGGGAAACAAGGTGAGTTTGTTGCTTCCACACTGGAAATCTCTACGTCTGCATCAGTGATGCAAATGGCTCCCTATTTTTCCTACTTAAATTAATTGCTAACCATGCTCAAATGGAGCAATTAGGGCCTGAAAGCTCTGATGCAGTGGTTCTTGGTGAGGGAACAGGGAGGGAAGGGTAACTAGTGGCAAACCAGCCTTTATCAGGGGTAGAAGAATAACAGGAATGCAAGAGAGCTTGGGAAAATGAAGTCTGGTCTTTTAGTGAACAGACTGTTGGGCTGGGATACAAAAGTTTACTGTGTGAAGACCTGGGATTATGCAGTGGGATGAGGGAGACGAGCCTTGCCCCAGCACGTCTCGCGCAGCTGCGATGGACGCTGCAGCTCGAGAGGTACCTGCCAGGACGGTATCTGTCATGTCTGTGCTTACAACAGGATTAGAAACACCCATTGCAAGGGGTCTGCAAATCAACTGGAAAAATTGGCTCAGATCAGGAGCCTGGCTGACAAAGCTATGGTCTTAAAGCAATTGTAAAAAAAACCAGATCATCTGCTTTTCAAATCACAGCAGGAGAGCAACCAAATGGACCTATTTTCTGTTTTGTTTGTTTTTTTTAAATTTTATTTCCCTAGTTGTGGTTGCATAACACAGGATATTTTTTATAGTTTAAATTAAACCATTGGTTGTTGTTAACTGAAATTTGAGATGTGTGAGAAAGAAGTGTGAATGTATTTAGTAAAAAATAAACTGATTAATACTACAGTGTAAGCTTTTATAAATGAGGAGCTATATTTTGATTTTGTAGCCAGATTGCAATGTAGTATCAAGGTCAACATAATTTGAAAACATCCAAATAAATTTGGAGCAGGAATTGGTGGGTGAAGCAGTATTCCCAGGGTGTTTGGAAGATCACACTGTATTTAATGATGGTCTCTCTGGCCTTTAAATGCACATTCTCTGAAGTTTGCCCTCCCTTGCACAGAGCCCCGTGGCCCCAGCATCCCTGCATCACCAAAGGGGCTGGATGTGCCCCTCAGGAGGTCCATATCATTGACATTATCTTTCCCTGAGCATGCACTGGGCTGGGCAGTGAAGTGGGATCAGTATGGAGTGCTGCCTAGCTGGCATTACAGCTCCTGCTATACATCTGCGTTACTGCACCTGGGGCAAACACCCCTATGAATATGCACTTGTTTTTTCAGCACAATAGGAAAACTGGGTTGTTTGTGGGTGAGAAATCTCTTTGTTCATTTAAATTCTCTGTGTGAGACCTCAGGTGGGCTCTGGTGGGATGTCTGAATTCAAGCAGGGTCTCATGACTCAAGAGGCTGAGTATCTGCAGATGGATGTACTTGCAGGTGAGGTCTGCTAGCAGTCTAGCAGGTCACTCAGCTCTTTGGTTTGGTTTGGTTGCCTTTGGCAGAGTGGAACTCCAGGAGGCTGCTGCTTGTGCTGTAGCAATAGTAGGAAAGTTTCAGAGGGCCACTCATCTGTGAACTCAGCATAACTTGTGTCCTTACCAACAGCAGTAAAATCTGCGACCTTGAAACAAAGCCAGATGTTTCTCCCCATTGTTGGCTGAGGCCTGCTTGTACAGGGAGAAGAATGGCAGCATCAAATGAGCAGGATTATTGAGGGAAAAAAATAGCAACAGCAACAGCCTTGTCACTTAGTGACAAGGTAGAATTACGATGAAGAAGGTGGGAACGTATATAAATAAAATATTCACGAACATACATATTCATTAAAATGATATCCAGAAAACAGAAAGAAGAAGGGCAATAGCCAAGCATCTAAAAATGTTCTTTAATGAAAAAGAATTTTAAATATCTGTCTGCACTGCTCAGAGCTCTGTGATGATATTACCTTCCCACATGGCACTATGCTATTTCAGGTTCCCCTGGTTTCCTTCCCTCTTCTCCTCACTTCAAGTACATGAGAAGTCTGACAGATGAGCTTGAAAGTGTTGCTTTTTCTTCCCAGACATGTGTTGCTGGTTTATTATCCTTACTGTGTCTATGTGAGTAATGTTCTTTATGTGTCCCCATGCCCAGTGCTGATGAATACACAGTGATATATTTCAGCTCTGAACAGCATCCAAATTAATTTGCCTGCTACAAGAGGCAAATTTGCTGTGGGACCAAGAATGTGTTCCTCATTGTATTGATTGCTTTCCTTATGTCCTGGATCAGGTGAAGAGCAGAAGATGAAAAAACAATGCTAGTAACCAAATGAAACTCTTTCTGTCCTTTCCACATCTCTACACTTAAATGTATTTATGTCATCTTTAATTCAGGGGAAAAAAAAAAACAAAAGCCAACCAAAAAACCAAACCCAAAATCAAAGCCTCAGTAATCTAAAATTCAAACCACTTTCACAGAAGGAAAAGTGAGAGCTTGGAAGCTGTTGCAAAACAAGGTTTTGTGTTACTAGATGTTGTTCTTCTACCTTGAATATTTAATCAAATGCCCAAGTCTGTTCCCACGTAAAGTATAAGATTAATCATTGCCCTTATAAATCATTCTCCTCATCTCCCTTTCACTTGCACTGAAGTTGCTCTCTTGTCTTTTAGTGCTGTAGAAGCTGCTACCCCTTATCACCAGCTTCACTTTTTCTAAGGGCTTCAGCTGGGATTGTTAAGTAAATGTTAAACAGTCACCTTTATTGCTTATTTTATGTATGGTAAACTGATTGCAAGCTTTTGTCTACAATCCACTGTTTTTATTAAATATTTTACCTTCCACTGCTGAAGCACTAGTTATGAATTTTCATGAACAACTTCACATAAATCTTCTTTACAACTCTCCACATGAAGAAGGGCTTCAAAAGCACTAGGCTGGCCAGGGAAGGGTCATCTTGTATTTGGTTTCTCTCTCTCCAGTAGAGTACTTTCAGGGATTCAATGGAACATTTAACACAAAGAAAGGTGTTGTTCCAGGCTTCATTCATCTCTGTTGATAACAAATGTTTGACATGACTGGAGGCTACACAGTGTGCTTGTGTAGCAGTTAGTTTTGGAAGATCCCTAAGATAAAAATTGCTCCTGTTTGGGAAATACTCAAAAGAATTCACATTTATATTTGGATGTGTACCAAGACCACATTTGGTGTTTTCCATCTGAAATTTTCATAGTAAACTTAGAAGCATGTATTTGAAGTATAGATGCATTTAAAGTTTATCTGGTGTATAAATATTAATGTGATCAGTTTGTCTGTGCAGCACCTGTCCACAGTTTATAGAGATGATGAGGAGCTACTGTGGCCAATAAATGACCCCTGTGAAAAAGATCCACTGGCAGACAGCAATGGCATTGTCAAAAAGCTGAACAAATTTCTTGCACGCATTGGCATTCACTGTGATGGTGACGCAGTGAATGGGGAGGGAGTCAGAGGAGCCACCTCAAATGGAGGTGGTGGGAAAAAAAGCATGTTAGGACAAATTGATAAACTAAACATTAACAAATTCTCAGCACCAGATGGTGTTTACACAGGAGTCCTGAAAAACCACACACCACAAATAAGAATTTTCTGAATTGCTAACTATGTGTGATCTGGCACTACTATCAGCTCCGGGTTTAGAGGGATGCAAGTGGGAACGTGATGCCAGGTTTTGAACAGGGTTTCAGGAGTGATCCCAGGAAGTAATGGCCAGACAAAGATTTCATTTACAGTGGTCAGATTTGGTTGGAGGTTTGAGAAGAAGGAGGGTGTGGAGAGGAAGGTCAGTCTTGAAAGCCACAAGAGCTCTTGGAGGGATACCATGAGCATACACAATATGCTTGTTCAGGTTATGTAACTTTGAACAGAAGCTTAGGGAAGCCATGGCTCATAACAAATGACACTTACTATGGAACAGGAGAAGTTACTTATGGGCTAACCCCCAGAAAAGGGAGGGCTGGAGGAAACAGGCACCTCATACATCAAGAGGAGGTCTAACAGACACAAGACCTGGGTCTGGTGTTCAGCATCTTCCTAAGAGGCCTGGAGAAGGTGGTACAAGCAAATAGTGACAATGTATACTACTAATGAAATATTATTCAGGATAACCAAAAACTAGTCTTGACTCTGAAAAACTGCTGAAATTCTTCACTACGCTAAAATGAAATTCTGTGTTAGGGGAAAAGTGCCTACTTACATAAAATCATGATCTCTTAGCTCAGGAATAAGTGAAAGACAGCTTGAGTCATTGTGGAATGTTTGCTAAAAGCATCCAAGTGCTGCTCAGTGGGCAAGCTGGCTGTTGGGTTTGGAGCAGAGGCAGAGAAGAGCCTTTTCCTGTGGTGCAGAATTGCACTTTTGCTTCTGCATATTGGGGATGCCAGAGTGCCAGTGGGGTGTGGGGGAGCAGGTAATCTGAAGGAAGAAGACTGTGGGGAGCAAGTTAAACCAGGCAGCATGGCTACACCTTCTGGCACAGCCGTGTCCCAGACTGGCAGCAGCACAGGGGCAAGGCAGAGGCACTTGCCCTGTTTCACACAGCCCCTCTGAAACCCACACTGCAAGCTTTGGATGGCTCTGTTTTTTGGGCTAAATGGGACTTTGGTGTGACATTTCTCAAGGCAGTCCCAAGTTACCAGGCTTTCAAAGGTCTGAGATGAGTTATTACACCCAGGAGAATAGAAGCAAGTTGGTGGTGGGTAGCAGGATGCCTGACACAGCTTACATTTGTGGCTGGACAATAATAGTTGAGACACACCTGACCAGCGGCTAGTCAGAGTTTTTTTTGCCAGGACTTGTTTTATGTGCTGGTATTTGAACCTTGATTAAGTATACTCAAAGTTGTCCTGTCTTATCTTACTCCCTTCCCTGTCTGAAAATAACATTGTTTTTTTTTTTTCCCTGGAGAAGTAGGACTTGGCTCTCTGCTGTCCTAGAATTGCCCACAAGAAGAAAAAATAAAGACCAAAATGAACAATGAATGTAGCTGTTTTCCCCAATTATTCTGTATATTATTTATTGCTTTATTTTCAAGATACAAAGAATACTGTTAATGTGAATATATTGAATGGAACACCTTATTGTTTTTATCACAGTGATTTTCTCTTTTTATCATGTGGGAGAGCAGTAGATTTGCATCTCTTTGACATTTGAAATGTTCTGCCTTTGGCTGATCCAGACTAAGAAAAGCTCATTTCAGTTCTTAGGACAGGTGCAAGATTAAGCATCAAGCATCTCGCTTCTGAAATTGCTTGTGATTGTTTTTTCCTCCACAAATGTCTGCATAGCTAGCAATTAACTGCATCCAGAGATCAAAGCTAAATTGTTTCAGACAGAAATTGCTATATCAGAGCTTACTGCTACTTGTACTGTACTTTAACAATCAGGAAGTTCCACTGATCTTTCTTTGCTTGAAGGTGAAACAGGCAGGCTGGGCTTGCTCTGCAGCCAGGGAGAACAGAAAGGGAAAGAAAGGACTACATGATGAGCTGAGGAGAAGTACAGGTTTTATGGTCCTGAGATTGTAACAGAAAAATGTTTTTGTTCCTCTGTAGGGCTAGAAGAGTGAGAGAGGGCTCCTCACTGGACTTGTAGACCGAAGTGCCACAGATGCCTCCTGCAGGGGGAAGCCCTGCACTGGCCCCCCTCTGGCATGGCATGGAGCCTGGGGCTGGCCATCTCCTTGCAAGACAGGAGGTGACAGCTCCATCCACCCAGCTGGGGGAAGACGGGACCCAGCAGGGAGAGGGGCCTGAGTGTGGCTCCCCTCATGCTGCAGGCAACATGGGCTCAGGGAAGCAGAGGGCTCGGTGCTTTGGTGACTTTTTTTCCTGTGATTTGTAGAGAAGCTCCTGATGCCTTCACCCTTAATTGCCTTAATTAGTCCATTATCCTCCTCCAGGGGAATTTTCCACAGGAAGAGAAGATGTCACTCCTTGAAATGTTTGACTGGTAGACCAAAAAACTCCACTGTTAGCTTTTTTTTTTTTTTT
>VZRH01003321.1:260437-273600 GCA_013397555.1 Urocynchramus pylzowi | reverse complement strand
TTTTTTTTTTTTTTTCCCCAGTGTCCACATGCTTCTCAGGGAGGTGTTTTCAGAGAGGGCTGTCATTCCTCTTACACAAAATTGTATTATCAAAGAGCTTCTGCTGGTAGTACAAAAATGCTGAAATGAAATGTAAATCTAGACATTAAAGACACAACTTCCTTAATAACTGAAGTAGATTTCTTCGAGCTTTCCTCTTCTGAATGATACTTCTTTTCCTAGGAAAGAATATGGAGATAAGGGAATGTTTCTAAAAAGAGCCTGTTTTTACAACCCTCCCTCAAATTTGGTGCATATCCTCCTTAAGAGGCCAGTGGGATCATACCATTTGCAGATGTCCACATCATGTGATATTCTCCATTGTATTTTAACATATATATTTTTATTAGGTTGTGATATAACTATTTAATTAAAGTTACTACTCTGAGGGGAAAAACTGTGGATGATTTAATTTTCCAGAGGCTGTTGAGACCTTGTCAGAAGAATATATTTCAATGTTTTCTCGTCTATCCTGCTAAATTATATGCAAACACTCCTTCTGAAGCTAAGCAAAGTCCATTTTCCATTTTGAAGATTGCACTGGTGTGTCCCTATCTGCATGTCATCTCTTCCACGAATTCCCCATGGTCCTTTTTTAGCATTTCCTTGTGCTGTGAGGTGGAGATAGGAGCAGCTACCAGGGTGGCTGGGCACCCTGGAGAAGGCAGGTTAAATGGTCCTCCAGGTTAATAAAGGGTTAATATTTTCAGTCCCAAGCCCGTTATTTTTATTTTATTTTCATGGTCTTAGTCAATACCATGAAGCCCCCAAATCCCTGGCAGTCTTTACCACAGAGATAGCCACACAATGAACCTATCTGCACATCACAAAAAGCCGACAGTAAATTTACAAGTACTCAGTGGGATATGGGGCCTCGTTGCTGATAACCGGCTTTGGCGCTGAATAGGAGCTGTACACGAATGCCTGCTTTGTTGTGTTATGTTTTTCCCTGCAGATAGCAGCTCGTTGTGGGAAAAGGCAAGGACTGCTGCTGGAGCACACTCAGCGCCCTTGAAAACACATCTGTGCTCTGTCTCAGCTCTCCTGTCCAGTTTAGTCAGCACTGGCGCTTGTTCCTCTTTCTCTTTTTGTGCCTCCTCTCCCTTGTCTCTGCTAATAACTTCACAAATTCTCTCTATCTTATGGGCTAGAGATAATTTCTATTGAAACTGGCTGAATTGCACAAATTGTGAGATGTTTTTCCATGGTACTCTGGTTTTAATCTGTGTTGATGTTAAGATCATCCTCTTCTCTGCTGAGTGCTTGCTGGGGTGTGAAGCATCTGCTTAGCTGTTATGTAAAGAAATACATTTATTAGGTAGTTAGTGTAATCACATAATCTTGACAGACACCAATGCAGTCACAGTTCCATATTTTATGAAGTGGGAGGATGTATAAGCAGCAGGCAGCAAAGCAAAAGTAGGCACAATTCTGCTGCTGAGGGACACCTTTTCAGAATTATGTTTCCCAAGTCTGTTTTCTGGAAAAAAACATAGGGTCATTAGCTCTCTGTGAGTGCAACAACTGAGGCAGGGGTGGAGTGATCACTCTGTGTCCAGTGTTTCCCAGCTGGAGGGGCACAGGGCAGTGTTGCAGGTAGTGTATGCAGTGAGCAGGACAGGGACAGGGACAGGGCTGGTCCACTGGAGGAAGGTGACAATGACCCTCAACCATCTTAGCTGGTGGGAAGTGGTGATGTCTGCGTAGGAGGTGTGGATGGAGCAGGGCCAGGAATCATTCCACAGCATGGCCAAGTCTGGATGGAGGGGTGTGGGTGGTCATGAGGAATTTTGGACATCCTTGTTGAGGTGTTCAGCAGTAAGCAGCTCTTTCAGGCACAGTTGGTGACCAACAGGTCATATCAATTTATTACTGCCCTTGAATGGAAAGGAAATGTTTCAATCCCTTGTGCTGCTCAACCTGCAGCAGAGTTGGTTTCAAATGTACACAGTCTTTAGCAAGGTGTGTGCAGGAATGGGCAGGGACAGGGATGAATGTGTATGGAGAGATCCCTGCACATGCATTATTGGCAGGACTCCCTCTGCCTGCACTGCCCAGCGCTGATGAGCGGTGGGGCCTATTGGGAATCAATTTCACTGGAGCAAATCCCAGATATTCCGAGCTAATTGTGCACAATTGCTCCCAGGGGAGGAATTTCCTCAAATCATTTCAGTGCAGAGAACTGATGGAGGCCACAGAGTTGCTTTGTTTCCCTCTTCAGACTGGAGCCAGAGGCTGTCACCCGCAGATCTCTGGGTTCACTTTGCCCACAAGACTCCAGTCCAGCAATTGGAATAATCTGCATTTGTGGGAGAGGTGCAGGCTAGAAATCTCACTAGGCGTTTTAGTCATGCAAAACTGTCACCTTTGATTTTCAGAAAGCTGCTACCCCCTTACCATCTGGTGCCATTTTCCTCCCTGGAGACACCCAACAAAATAATAATATGGATTTTTGCATGTGACCTGGAGATGATCAATAGCAATCTTTCCCACAGCAGCAGCACAGCATGTGAAGCACTGTAACATTAGAGTATAGGAGACTCAAGGGAGACAGAAGCAATGCCCTGCACTTCCTTGTTGCCCAGCTTGTCCTCCCAGTGCTCCAGCAACCAGAAATTCTTGTTGCTGTGCTTGTGGTCTGTTTCCCCGATGTAAAATGAAAGAAGGAAAGGCTGAACTACCCACCTGCTCTGAGGAAAGTGGTTGCTTATGGTGGACAGGCTGGAAAATAGTTTTCTTTCTGTTTCTTCCATTTCTTAATGACCTCTGTTATGCAGTCAAGACCTTCAGTGATTTGCCATCTCAGTGCCAGTCAGGCTACCTAAATCTGTTGACTCATTTATTTTACATATCCAGGGTGTTTTCCACCCACAAAGGATGCAGGCAATTTGTATAAAGAAGGTATGAGTGACTTTGGGCCAATTCCTTTACTTAAAAATTTCTGCATCACTTGAACTTCCAGCATGCATTGCCAACATTTATGAGATTTCTGGAAGGGACGACCTCAGCACTGAATGTCTGCAGAGAAAAATCAAACCTGTCTATGTATTTTTCTAAATTATTCAAGGATGTAAGAATGTTTCATGCAGCATGAGTGAGCTCTGAAACTGTGCATATGTGGGCCTAGTAACACGATGGAGTAAAGGTGTACAGAGCTCTTGGAGATGTTGCTCCTCTTTTCCTTAATCTGTCATTGTTGATGATGAGAAAGCAAAAATATTTCTAATTTCTTCTTCACTTTGCTGGTGGTATAAAACAAGACAACCTACCACCCCATGAGACTTTTTCTGTGCTCCCCTGTCACAATAGATGAATGAAACTGGAGTACCTCAAATGGATGTACGAAATGGTCTCTCTTGTGTCACATGGTAGTCATACATGTCATCCAATTCTTTCCTCACACACCATATGAATCTCTTACTGGATTTAGAATGAAATGTAATAAGATGACAGAGTTCTAGAGATTTCTGAAAAACAAACCAAACATTGTCAGTTTGCTCTGAATTTTCCAAATCTCTAGTGCATGATGAAGCAAAAACCCTTTAAATACATTGTAATCTGGTATCAGACATTTCTCAAATTAGCATTTTCTGTAGCATCTTGTATGAATTAGAATTCTATTGATACTTATTTTTTATACTAAGCTGGTTGTGTGATACATGAGGTGTATGCCATTGTGTCCATTAACATAGATTTATTTTCAGCAAGTAAAATGTATGCAGTTTAAAGGATTTTGCTACCTGGTGATGTTCACTTTGGTATGTATGGATGGATAGTGAAGATGGTGTCTTTTCAGTTAAATGTGTTACCCTTTGGATAGGTCTTAATTTGCTTCAGTCTGTTTACAGGGTGTAAATACATCTCTCAGTAATTCTTTTGCCAATCAAATAGTCTTTGAAGCACAAAAGCCCATAATGAAATAATGGCAGTTTCAGTTTTTTTTTGTTAAAATTAGCACCGCCATTTCTGACATATCTTAATATTTTTGTGATTTTTAGCTGTCACACTTCGTGCCATTTTTTTGTACACTCCCACTTCTACCTTCCCAATAACATGTGCTATTGTTCTAGAGAATGTTACAGACACATCACAGGAGGATCTGTACTCTCATTTCACCTGCCACATACTGAGTAATAACATCAAAACAGACTAATCTTGTGGAAATAAACTGACTTTCTGTTTAGAGCAATATTTACAGAGATGTGAGAACCGCAGCCAGCACTCTTTTCATGTGTGTGAAGGATGATCTTTCTGCTGTCTCTAGTTCCTCCCCTCCAGCAATTTCGGCTCTGTCCTCCAAATTTTACCCAGTGAAGCTGCAAGAAAGGGGCTTTCCAGCTCTTGAAGCTGCTGTGGGTAGGTAGGCTCACACTGTCAAGTGGCTGACAGCCACTGTGGCTGGCCACAAGCCAACACTGGGATGTATGTGTCTATCCCACATGGATACTGAAGTTTGAGTGCATCAGTGGACATATGGACTAGTTTCAAATGTTAGGTGCAAGTGCAGAGAGATGCTGCATTTGGAGAGGTGAATGCTTTGGGGGTCAGGATGAGCCCTCATCTTTAACTAAATGAGTAGCTGATTAACTGACCAAGTCTGCAAGACAGTGCTTGGCCTTGCAAAACCTTGTTTGTTCCTCTGAGGAGATGAAAAATATTTGTTTTGATTAGAGGGTGGCAGGACTACCTCAGGAACACGTCACAGGGAGGAGGACAAGAGGCACAGTTGTATCAAAGGGAAGGTTAGACTCCCTTGGAAGAGCTTTACTGTAGGGGTTCCTGTGTTTTACTGAGCTTGGGTGCTCTCCAGCCAGCTCTGGAGGAAGGCCAGAAGGGAGGGAGAAACACAGAGACCTTACATATTTTGCTAGCTGAATCTTAAGCATGGTTTTCCTTTGTGTCTTTACCTATGTCTTCAAAAGAATAAACTATCCCATCTATTCTGAACGTTGTGATTAAATGTTTCTCTTTTCATGTAGCCTAATTTAAGGATGGTGCAAAAGTAATTGGACTGTGAGCTCTCTTCCAGCAAAGTGCTGCCAAATCCATACTGTGATGCAGCAGCAAGTGTATGTCTCCCTTCTCCGTGGCTTTTGCTTGCTCCCCTTCACATTACCAGCTTTCAGGAGGAGAGCACGAGCTCTCCCCAAGGCAGAAACAGTGAGTTTCCAGGGGTGACAGCCTCAGAAAAACCAAGCCGGGAAGGAACCTCCGCTTGTGTCTGAGCCTGTGCCTTGCACCAACTCCTGCACAGGAGACCCTTGCTGCAGGAATATCTGCCCTCTTATTTGGCTGTCCCTGGGGATGTGCGTGGGCCAACATGAGGCTCCAGCCACAATACGAGCACCTGATGAATAGATTTTGTTTATGGTGAGGTAAAGGTCAAAAGTGCACTGGCTTTGGCAGAGCAGTGCTCAGAGTTTGATCTGAGGAAGGTACCTGTATCATATTCTTTTCAGAAGAATCTCTTGGAGCATATGTTATCTGCTAGTGCATCTAGCAGTTGTCATTGGCAAGCTAAAATTGGGATCTGCCTGTGGAGTGTATGAAATTATAGTCATAAAAATAAGTAATGGACCCTGGGTACAAGGTGAGACCCTGTGGAGTAGGTGGGAGAGGATCCCTGCAGCGCTCAACAGCCTTCAGGAGTCACTGCCCAGAGCTGATGGAATGCTGGAAAATGGGACCTGGAGACTATAACACCTACTCTGGGATGTTCATAGGGTGGCTGTGAGAATGGTCAGGCTTTATGACGGCGGAAGAATCAGAGACAGAGGAAGAGGGATCAGGGATGACTGAGAAGAAGCAAGTCCTGAAAAACAGGGGATAAGGGATAAAAGGGGACAGATGTACGTGAACAGGAATTCTTCTGCATGCATGTGTATGCGTGTGCTTTCAGTGCCAGCTGTGGGAGTCAGCCCATGGTCAAGAGACAACCTGCCCAGCTAGGATCCTGGCATCTTGGAAGGACACACTGTGTGCAGTTTTCCTTGGGGACTTGTGTGTGTGTTTGTGCACGAGAAGCTCTGAATAGGAGCTAGGGCTTGTAAGGCAGGCAGGGATGCTGGGGATCCAAGGCCATCTACAGCAGAGACTGCAAAGGCCACTGACTGGAGGGAGAGGATAACCACAACCAGGCCATACGCATGCTTCCCATTTGGATGAGCACTGTGTGTGTTGGGAATAGAAGCTCAGCCTTGCTGCTGGGTGGATCTGGGGACACAGAGCAGCAGCAGCAGCAGCCTCAAGGCACCTCTTCAGCAGCTATGAGCACTGGGATTATTAAGTAATTCACTGATTACTTGAATATTGGAGTAGGGATCAGGCTTATCAGTGCTGCTGCAAGGAGGTTGAAAGTCTGGATTAGCATTCCATATAATGTTGACAGTAGAGATATGGACCTAAAAAAGAATGGGATATAACTCAATCAGGGTGAATCTAAGGTGGGTGAATATATAGATTTAAATGGAAATAGACAGCAGTACACAGACACAGTATTAAGTGACAGCCCACCTGCCTGCAGCACATGAATGAGACTGTAAGGTGGCAAGGAGACACGATACACATTTTCTGCTTCACACAGAAAAAAAGTTCCTGAAACTACTGGGTCCAATTTTGGACACTGCATCTCAAAACGAGGCTATCTTGATTAAAGCCAAGAGGACAGTGGGAGTGGTACAGTAGACTAGAAAACATGAAAAAAATTTGGACAAACTGCTTCTTTAGCCAGAGAAGAAAATTCCAGCTGGAGATAGAATGACTTTGAATCCAAAACAAGTTATGGTAAAGGGGGTGTTTGCACTTGATGTTCTTGGACAGGCAAGAAGTGCTTGACTGGCATCAAGAGAGATGTGGAGAGACTGGATCAGGTCTGGCAGAGAGCTGCTATGTTGGTCAAAGCTCTAGAGTATACCTCTCACCAGGAAAGGCTGAGAGAGTTGAGTCTGTTCAGCCTCAAGAGGTGAAAACTGAGAGGGGACCTCCTCAGTGTCTCTAAGTATCTGCAGGGATGGACCAGGCTCTGCTCAGTGCTGCCCAGCAGCAAGAGAAGAGGCAAGGGGCAGAAACTGATGCAGAGGAAGTTCCACTTGAATATGGGAAAGACTTTACTGTGCAGGTGGCCACACACTGGAACACATTGCCCAGAGAGGCTGTGGGATTTCCCTCGCTGGATATACTCAAGAACTGTCTAGAAACAATCCTGTGCCATGTGCTCTAGGATGACCCTTCTTGAGCAGATGACCCACTGTGGCCCCTTCCAACCTTACCTGTTCTGTGATTCTGTAAACCATACAGGGAATGGAAGAACCACAGAACCACGGAGGAGGGCAGGTGAGGCTCTGGGAAAAGCTGACAGCTCACAGGGCTGGTGGGATCTCCAGTGCCCCAGCACTGATGTTATCAGGCAGGCATCTACCAGAGGTGGCCCTGGCACACAGCACCCCTCACAGCCCATTGTCCTCTGTGGGTACCTTGAGGAGGTCACACTCCCCAGTCTGTGCATGCCATTGCTGAGAACACAGGCCAGGGTTTCCTGTCTTCACCGGCAGAAATGTACAGACCACAGCGAGATTAGTGAGGAAAGCACCAGGCCTCCCAGGCTCTGGGCTCACTGTCAACTGAAAGTCATGCTTCCTCCTAAAACTCTGCCGACCTGATGCTTTGTGGGAAACAAAGGACTATTGAAAGCTGCTTCTAGCAAGAGATGAATGCAGAAAAGTGCTGCCTCCAGGCTTAGTATATAGGTCAGGTAAAAAGTACAGCGTTACTAACCCTTTGTAAATAAGTAATTAGGGCACTTAATGTAATTGAGCAGCATAATAAATAGTAGCAATAGAAATTAGTTGCAAAATGCTTCTGTCCTTCAAAGAAATGCACAGGTATGCAAAAAGCATTTGCTGGTATGTTACCGTGTTTGTGAGTGAGAGCAATTATCAGAAAGACAGAAAGAAATCTTAGGTTTTCCACTCGGTGTCCTGCTGGGGCAGATTTGGTTCCAGCAATGCACTTTACAGTATTTTGTTACCAGAACTATCAAAGGTGGGTGAAATATATACTTTTTAGACTCGGGTCCAAGAGGCTCAGAGGGTGTAGGCTGACGGAGTGCTGCTGAAGGCAGCAGAGGTGTGCCAGATTACACTGTCTGAATTAGCTAATGCACACTCGGGGCAACACATCCTGCTGGGCCCCATCCGCCTCTGCGAGCTCAGCAGATTTTGTCATCAGCTGGAAAATATGGTGGCAAGTTTTGGCTGTGTCCTGCCCCCAGCTCCCCTTCCACCAGCACCCTGCCTTTCAGTTTCTTCCTGGCTCTGTCCCCTGGCCCTATAACAGGGTAGCATCTGCTTGACTCAAGAGCTGTTGTTACGAGTCAGTCTGTTAAAAGGATCATGAAGTGACTGGGTATCACAAGGAGAGAAACCCTTTAATTATTTCATATTAGGCTATTGGAAGCTGTTGCTGGGTATCAGAGGGTTAAATATATCTGAACTTCTGCAGGCTGAATTGAGAAGATATGTTTTCTGTCATATAATAAATGTTTATAGAAGTTTCATAGACGTAGCGCCTGAATTACAAAGAGACTGGAATATTCATGAAGTATAACCCTAAGGGAAGCAGAGTATCTGGATATATAGCCACTCCACCTTTTTTTCTAATTAAAACTCACCTTTTTTTCCTAATTATATTTCACCTCCTGGGCTTGCTGAAGGTTTAGTTTAGCTGCTCCTCACCTGCATAGCACACTGTTCATGTTTAGCTGTGGTCAGTCCTGCATAAGGATCAATGGGGAATATGTTCCCAAAAGTGTCCTTCTGGTGGAAAACCAGAAGATGGTCCTTTTACCTGCAGATAGGTCATAGCTGGTGTTACCTCTCAAGCCTGGGCCCAGCCTTTTTCACCCCTGTGATGTGCTCACCAAACCCACATATACTCCAGAGCCCAAGATGTTGCTCCTGACAAGATCAAGAACACCCCAGGAGAGCTGGCAGTATAGTCCATTTGGGACTGTATTTTATGTGCTTATCTTTAATATAGCCCCCTAGGGTGACTTATATATTTCCAATTTATTTTATGTATAATCTACTGTGCACACTACAATTACAGATTTCTGTACTGTCCAACAATACAGTTGTAAAGCATGACAGCAAATAATATCTGAGTGAGGGAGAACATGTATTTTCAGTTCAGATTTGAAAAGAGAGGGGCAGTCAATCAGGCATGTAAATGTGAATATAAATGTATCTAATTTTCATAAAGGAACTTGTGCTCCAGAGGGATTTTACCATTTATCAGGGTTTCTCCTTTGGGCTATAGAGGCTACAAACTGCCTGGAGTCCTGGGCTGCAGTCAGGTTGCAAGCAGTCAACCCACAACACCATCCATCCAGGGGAAGGAGCAGAAGAGACTTCAGAGCAGGATATAAAAAAGGTACAATGTAGGGTGGAAAACCTTCCCCTGCTGAGTCTCTCCTTCCTCCAATGTGCAGTCTCGTTGCTGGGAGTCTGCAAAAGAACATTGCTCACCCTGGCCTCCTTGCTCTGGTTTCTAACAGCTTATCAGGTGACTGACTGCAGCAGCTCAAGTTGCAAAGATGGGGGAACACTCAAGCCAGTGTTAGGAGTAGCTACACATGCATGCACATAAATCATGCACGTGAGTCCTGAACCATATATGGAACTGCAAAAGACAAAAGAAAGTAATTTCTACAGTTCAAATAATGATTATTCTATTTTAAAAAAATATCTAGGTTACCTAAGGCTTATTTGAACCAATCTTAAAAGACAAATAAAATCATATGATGAAATAAAGTTAAGCCTGCTAAATGGAACACCATTTGGCAAATAGCCTGTTTTGTAAAACAAAAGGGTGGATAATTCCTCTCTGATGCATAATAATGGTCTAACAGGAGAGACTCAGTTTAACAAAGAGCTAATTCAAGGTATTTGTGAATACAAGTAGGGTTGTTTCATGGAAGTTTTCAAAGGAATTAGTACTTTTTTCTTTCTTGAACTTTTAGCTGAATGTGGGCTGAAGTATTTCAGGACTAGGTTAAACATTGTTTAAAATGTGCCTTTTTAAAGCTCTCCATCCCCTAGGTTTTTGCTGTCGTGTCTTTCTGCTTCTAAGTAAATGAGAAATCTTTGAACTGCTCTTGTTGTGTGGTTTGTTTATGTGTTTTTATAGGTTAAAACCTTCTGCTTTCACATTTAGCTGTGCAGGAAATGTATTATTTTCCCTGAAATAAGCTTAGACAAAAGCTTTCTGTTCTCCCAAGCCTGGAGTCCCTCAGGTATTTTATGCTTTAAATAATCCCTCTGAATGGATGAAAAATGCCTTGTAACTTCCCAGCCAGCAGGGCGGGTGAGATAGTCTGGTGGGATTTAGGCATAGTAGCTTTCTCTTGACCTGTGCCCTATTCTTGTGTTCCCAAGGACAGGAGAGTATGGTATCCTGGCACTTTGTGGGAGCCACTGCTGATGCCATGGGGCTTTGAGCACTGCCACCACGCGTGTTTAGATATTCTCTTCCTGGCCATCTTCTGCTCCTTTTTTCCTCCTCACACTAGGAGTTTTTTCTCCTTACACTAAGACACCCCAAAAGACAGATGATGAGCCTTCTGATGAGCCCAGCTGCTCTGCAACCCCCAGACCTCTGCCACCCCCGGTGTTTCCCTCCTGCAAGGGGAGCACAGGCCCCAGGCCTGTCCGGCCTGGTGGCAAAAGGCGCACAGCCAAATGCATCAGACCCTCGGGGAAATGCATCAGACCCTCGGGGGACGAGAGATCGGGTTACAAGGACCACGGAAATCCCCAGATCTTCTTATCCGTCTGGCCACAGCTGTCTGTGCCTGCTCTCTCCCCTCCCCCCGGCCTGTGGGATGGAGATGGGGGGTGTGAGGTGATGAGGGTGGTGGGGGGCAGCGCAGGGGTGCACCCATTAACACCAGGGCCGCTGTGAGGAGAGCTCTGCTTTCCCAGTGATTTAGCCCACGCAGAGTGATTTGATGCAGAGAGCTGTGCCTCATCTACCTCATGCTTTATTAGGCTCTTTTCCAGCTAGGCTGTGCATGGTTAAACAGACTTTGAACCCCATTATGTGACCAGGGTCCTTGCCTGTCAATTGAATTGCTTCCCACATGCTGCTCTCCCCATTTACAGCTAGGGCCAGACCTTGCCCTCTCCATAAAGTATCATGTCAGTGCGACCTGCTGCCACTGTAAGTGGAGCTTGGCTGTTACCAGCCATCCCTACCCATATTCCTCCTTTACTGAGAGAGCAGGCAAAACCAGATGTGTTCACAAACTTGTTTTTTGTGTTCCTTCCCCAAAACAGCCTAAAACCCAAATCTGGGCTTTTTCTCCTCAACTCTAGATATAAAAATAAAGAAAGATTATTGTTTGCAAATTGGTCCTAGTGTGCTGAATTTGCCTTGCATCAGTGTATAGCATTGTCTAAATTCAAGGCTGTCTGTGCCGGCTGCCTGGGCCAAAAAGCTGTAGTGCCTTATGTCCCTCATATCTGTCCCTGGATTAATCAGGTTACAGGTATCTGCCCCCGTTGTGCAAAGGCATGGAAAGAAAAAGGAACCAGCTAGGAGACTGCTAGGGCCCCATCCTCCTCTGCCTGGGTACCCTCCACTTCACTGTGTCATTCCCTAGGGTTCACGTGCTAGGAATCATCCATGGTTTGTATGCTTTGCATTTCTTAAGGGCTGAGGTTTGTGTTATAAGGTCCTTCATGCCCTACTGCAATTTACATGTGCAGTAATAATAAGATAATTATTTGGTGATACTTATTCTTCCTATTACATGTGTTGAAGTTCAACCCTCGTGAGCAGCCAAGCCCCACACAGCTGCTCATTCACTCCCCCACCAGCAGGCTCAGGAAGAGAATCAGAAGGCTAAAAACTTAGAAAACTGATGGGCTGAGATAAAAACAGTTTGATAGGGAAAACAAAAGCTGTGCACAAAACCAAAGCAAAACAAGGAATTAATTGACTGCTTCCCAAAGGGCAGGGAAGTGTAAAGCCATCTCCAGGAGAGCAGTGCTCCTTCACAGTACCAGTGACATGGGAAGACAAACACCATCACTTCAAATGTTCTCCCCCTTCCTCCTCCTAACCCCCTTCTTTATGTACTGACCATGATGTCAGATGGTCTGGAATATCCTTTTGGTCAGCTGGCTGACCTGTCCTGGCTGTGTTTCCTCCCAGCCTCCCAGGCAGCCCCAACTCCCTTGGCAGGTGGAACTACAAAAGCAGAAAAGGCTTTGGCTCTGTGTAAGCCCTGCTCAGCAATAACAAAACATCTGTGTTATCAACACGGTGTTCAGCACAAATCCAAAACAATGGCCTGCACCAGCCACTTGTGAAGAAAATTACCTCTACCCCAGCCACAACCAGCACAGCATGAACACAATCATTCAAAAAGACCTAAGCAAACAAAGTCCTTTAATGTGAGAAAATTATATCAAAATTGACATAAATTGTACTGTTTTCAGTGAGTCTGGAAAAGGAATCAAAGTATATTTTAGATATTTATGGGTTTTACCTCTGAAAAGTGAAAGAAACAAGCCCACAATCAAGTTTATAGCTTTCTTTTCCTGCATTTCTACAAGATCTTAATGGTAAGTGAAAACACTGTTGATTTGAGAACAAGTAGGAATGTTTTTTCTGTTCTGATAACTGGTTTATTTGAGATGCACAACAAATGCCAAAAGAAAGCAATTTTTCATAAGGAAAATTCCTGTTGAGAGATCTGCAGTATTTATTCTTTTGACCATGATCACTGTTTGTACTCATGCGTGTCACAAGATAAAGTCAAGAGCACTTTTGCCTACTGTTCTGACATATACTGGAGCTTGTCCACCCCACAAAATGTTTGGTGTGTCAGAAGGGCACATCTGTTCCACTCTGGGATCCTCTTGGCATGGTTTACTGTGAAGGAAACATTTTTTTCTGTGTGATGAAAGCAGAGAAAACTGGTGTTTGCATTAGTGTGCCATTAATGCCTTGTTTCCTTGTGATTAAACAAGTCCAAGGTTGACCTGTTAATCAGTGCTGTCAAATTGCCTTTTAAAGGATATTTTCTCTCTCTTTTTTTTTTTTTTTTTTTTTTTTACTTT
>VZRH01003321.1:139212-253305 GCA_013397555.1 Urocynchramus pylzowi | reverse complement strand
CCTGGGGAAGCCTATGGTGCAAGAGGGAGACTCCTCTCTTCCTTGATGAACTGGAATTGGTTGTCTGAGGGGTGGTAATGGACTGAGAATTGAGTGTTTGAGGGGTGGTAGCTGGATTGGGAATTTAAGGGTTTATCTCATTGTGTTGTGGTGGAATTAGGTGGGGGGAGGAGAAGTGTTTTGGAGGGTTTCCATTCTGAATTTTATGTGTATTCTTTTTAGCATATTGTAGATTAATACAGTTTTTTTCCTTCATTCCTAAGCTGGAGCCTGCTTTGCTCTGTTTCTGGTCACATCTCACAGCAGCCATTTTGGAAAATATATTTTCATGGGTGCACTGTCACTGCACTAGTGTCAAACCATGACAGGAGGTCCCTCCTTGCATCCACCACAGCCAGGATGCAGTGTACTGCGGTAGCTTTGCAAGCCCCCACTGCTGTGAACAAGTTACAAGTTACTGTACCAAGAACTGAATATTAGCAGTTAATTTGGCATATAATCCCAAGAGAAGTACTCTTTTTAACAGACATAAAATATATTTAATATAACTTTAATATATCTTGTATATCATGTATGCAAACCACATGAATATTTATATAGATATATTTGCATATATATATATATTAGTACAGTTGGTGTTTTATGTGTTCAATTGGTGTTCAATTTTGGTGTTCAGTTTGCTACAGGAGAGTTTCTGAATGCAGGAGTTCCTTGATGTTGGAGGCATCCCATTTGCCTGCCTGTGCCTTGGCAGCAGGATGTCCTGTGAGGATCCAGGCAGTGCCAAGGGCAGGGCAGGAGCTGTGGGGCAAGTGAGGCTGGTGTAAAGTGGTTGTACAGCTTGTTCCCAGCCTGTAGCTGCAGGTGGAAACACACCTCACCAGAGAAGGCATTGGGGGGCCTCTGTGAACCCCTCCCTGGAAACAGAGAACCTGTAGCCCTCACCCCCTGGGACATCTGTCTGGTTTCCTTCCTTCTCTCACACCAGGAGCTCCTCTTCTTATTCTTCTTCCATGCTATGGGCAGGTTCAGTTTTGTTCCTGGCTCTTTTTGCTTGAAACGTAAATATCCATGTCTCTGCCTTGTTTGTAATTTCTTCACAAAAGAGAATTCTTTTCCATTCAACCCCCTTTCCTTTGATTTTCTGTTTCTGCCACCACTCTCCAGGTTTATGGAGTTGTGTCTTTCCTCAAACCTGCCAGTTATGCTGGGCAATGCAGATGAGAATGTATGAGACAGTGACCTGGGACCTTGTGACTGCCTTGTCCCTGCTGCTGGTTTGCGTGTAGCCTGGGACAAAATGGCTTCAGTCCTCACTTTGCCTGCTCATAAAATGTGTTATCCAGCCTATCCTCCTGCATCAAATTAGTCTTCCAGTAGGACAGGTAGCAGGATAAGAGGGAAAGGAGAGAGAAAAGAAGGATTTAAAAAGGAACAGCCTGAATCAAACCCTTGTTGAAATACATGAAGGTTCCCTGCGTTCTCCAAATCAGGTTGAATGATCTGTGGATGCAGGCAGACTTCTGGGCTGGAAGGGAGCAAAGACCACTTCTGTGCAACCACCACAGATGACTGGGAGCATCCTTGCCAGAGGCTGATGCTTGTAAGGCATACCCCTTCCTGCAACTCTCATGGCACCTGTGTTTTGCAGTGCCAGCCACAGGAATGGTAGTGACTCTCAGGTGCTTCCCTTCTCATGTGGTGAAAGTCCCACAGACATGCCAAATCCATATAAAGAACTGCCTGGATGATCTGAGCTAGCAGGGCAGCTTTTAATTTCCACCATTAAAGCAATGGGGAAAGGCCACATAGGTCTTTATCCAGGTAAGGGGAGAGTTTGTCCTTTTTCTTGCATAACATAGTCACAGAATCCAAAGACAGAAAATTAGTTTTTATTGCTTTTAGACCAATTCTAAATAAAGTCCTTTCCATCATTAGAGCTAGTAGTTCAAACTTCAGGTAGACTTTTTCATTAAAAAATTAAGACGAACAAAATAACTGTTATTGAGTTGCATTTGTTATACAAAATGGCATGTGCATTTAAAAGCAAATACTCTGGAGACTATTTAGTTTTCTGTCAGTCAGCCTAATGCATTTCATATTCTGTGTATCAAGTGAGATCTTGTATCAGCTGTAATTATGGGTGAGACTGGACCATCTAAACAATCTCTATGTTGAGCTGGTTACACTGGGAGATGGAATGAAAATTGCAGCCTGTGCAGCTCGAGACTCCTCTATTTCAGAAAGCCCCTTCCTGAAAATCAGATTTCCCTTCACTGACTAATATTTGGTATGACTTAAGTGTCATTACATACATTAAGTGTGTTTTTCTGCACAGGACTTTAAGCTCTAAATGCAGGTGTACTACAGTTAGGAGATATTTAAACACACAAGTTAGACTAAAGGAGAGCTATTTGAATGTAGATGTGAATTATTTAAATCTTTAGTAACTGGGCACTCTGAGTAAAGTGTTTAGGACAGTAAGAAAGTGGGATGCATTTCTATTCAGAAAGTGTTTATATAACTGTAGTGCCTCAATGTGGGCTTAATTACCTGCTGATCTTAATCACGAAATCTCAGTTAAATGCATTTTAATCCTATTAGTACAACAGAGCTAGTACAGCAGAGGATGAAACAAACAGTGTTACAGGCTGCATCAGCCAAGCCCTATTCCTTTGTCCTTGGTGTTTCCAACACACCCATGAGTACAGCTTCTGGGTGCCACATGGAATAACCAATTATGTCCACACAATTAGTGGGACATGAACAAGGAGAGTGGAAGCAGGTCCTGAGTCTGCAATTTACCTTTATAGGCATGGCATGGCCTTCTGCTTGTTCAGTTCTGTCAGGAAACTGCTTTAGATTTACTGGCTTGGAGGGCAGTTGTTCTTATGGATTATCAATGGCTGTTCTTATGGATTATCAATGGCTGTCTGGCCTGGGTTAGTTTAAAAGAAGCTCAGCACCATTCTTAATGTTGCTGGAAATGAGGTTTCTTCAGGAGGGGCCCTGTGGCCCTGGCCAGAAAATCTGTCATTCTGTCCCAGTTTTAAAACAGGGAGCTCACTGGGCGAAATTGTGTTTCAAGTCAAGTCTTTCCCTGGGTCAGTATCTGTGTTGCCAGCAGTAATGCATTCCAACTCTTCCAGAGTGCATATCTGGATCCAAATGCTGCTCTCTGCACTAGCTGACAAATTCAGCAGTTCACCAAAGTTCACATTTCTGCACCAACAGTAAATGTCAGCTCTTAGCTCACCTGCTGCTTGGATTATCCTGTGCTTATAAACATGAGCTAAACTCTCTGGACTCTGTTCTGTGAGTTTTCCCCCATTTCTCAGTTACCTGCAGAACAGAAAGTCTCCAGGGACCTTTCCCAGGACCAGAGACAAATACATCACCATGCACACTGCAGCTTGCCACTGCCCCAGACTCTGCTTGAGGAACAAAGGACCAAGGAACAAGGTAGTAAAACTGATAAACTGGAGTGGGGAGGCAGCAGTAAGGATCAGCACACTGGGCGCGTGCTTTCCAAAGAGGAGGTCTGGTTAACTCAGGGAGATTTGCTGGCTGAGGTTGACAGGGACAACCAGTGCTGCCCCTGTCACATACAAATGACACTCTGCTTAAATTCAGTGCAACTATTTCTGAAATACCTGCTTGCCCTTTCTCCAAACTCAGCAAAAGGAGTCCTAGGACCTAAATCGTATCCCCAGCCCTGTTCAGAAATTTTATTTAGTCTGCTGCAAAACAACTGCTTGTAAAATATCCTTCAAGAAATGGGGTGTTTTTGCTTTGAGCCATGCTGGAGCTTTAGCCCTGTCTGTGTGGCTCTGCTGCCTTGTATGTAGTGCTGTAGTGCTTCTGCACTCAGGCCAGTATGCTTTTGTAACTGGACATAGTTCTGGGCAGAATTGCATGGGTCTGAGTGCCCAGAGTGCAGCTGGGAGGATGACAGACACAGTAGCAGCACTGCATAGGGTCATGCACTAGTCCTAGCTAAGAACTCCAGCATATTGAGGTCTTGAGAATAGCTGTGACTGGGGCAAAGTGTTTTATACATCAACATTTCTGCAGTCTTTAACAGTACAGGAATTGCATCTAATGCTACATCACTGTTAGCATCTGTGAGAGTAGGACACCTAATGAAAGGGCATGCAGCCAGGTAAATTCAGATAGTTACCTACCTGTTTGGATAAACAGCTGAGTTGTCCTGATTAGGAACCTTGTGTTTCACACTTCTTGCACATTGGGAAGAGCAAAATGCTTATCTCAGATGGGTGGATTATTAGCCTTTAATTAAGGAAGATCAGACACATGTCCAGATTCTGAACAGTTTTGGATAGTTTTGCAGGCTGTTGATATCTGCTTTAATCCCATAAGTTTATGTTGTGTCCTGTAGGCTCCACAGAGATAAGAAAATACACTGAGTCAGCCATGAGGACTATCTGAAACCTGAAACTTGGCTCTGGGCATTTGCAGTCATTGTTTTTTCCTTATTGTGAAACCACAGTGCTACAGATGAAAAGACTTGGTTTTTAACAACATTTTTCTTTTCTGTTTAGAGAAGAGATTTGATTATCAAAGAGGAAAATGTCCTTCAGATTGTGGGTTGCTGTGGGACAGGCCTATTCTATTCTTGTGCTACCATCAAAAGGTAAAATTGGCCAGCAATACCATGCACCACACCAAGAAAAGGAAAAAAGAAAAAAAAAAAAAAAAAAAAAAAAAAAAAAAAGAGGGTCAGGAGAAACACACACTAGCGCACACAAGTCCTTGAACTTCCACAAAGAGATATTATGTTACATTTTGCAGTGTTTCCTAGGAAACCATTATAGTGTAAGAGGAACTCTTTGTCTCCTGCTCTTTGTAAAATTGTTTGAACCACCACATCTCGTAAAAGGTTGCTTCACAGACAATTTATGCAACATTTAATAAAAGCTCAATCTGCAGTTTGCTGCACCGTCAGAAGCAATATTTCTATCAGCAGTCTGAATATTTTAGATTGTATTTGTTGAGATTATGTAATGATTTCCAGAAGTCAGAGAAACAAAATATTCTAGTTGGCTTTTTCTTTTTCTTTTTTTTTTCTGACATGGAGTACCTGTCTCTAGCAGCAAGGCTGTATTGATATATAGAAAAAAAATGCAAAGAAAATTCCCCAAAAGGCAGAAATTGCTTTAGGAAGCTCTTATCAGCACCTTTTTATTGGAATGTTGGCATGTTCCCTGAAGCAAAAGTGTGGTTGGGTTTCTTTTCCTGTGAACATGGAAGAGGCTTGAACAAGATTTCCACAAAACAGAACAATCTCTTGCTTGCGGTGCGGGCTGTGGTTGGTGTGGCAGTGCCCAGTGCTGATGTGGGCCACCTGCTAGCCATGTGGGCCACCTGCTAGCCCAGACCCAGCAGGCTGGAACAAAGGGCTCATCTGCCCTGTCACTCCCACAGGCCATGCAAGGTGCTTCCCCAAAACAGGGCAGCGTCTCAGCTGATGCTGGGGGGGTTTGCTGAGTAGGAGGGGCAGCCTGCTTGCTCTGGAGGGTGCAACCATTCCAGTCCCACTCCACAGAGAGGCTGAAAACCCTGAATACTAGGGCAGGGCTTGTGAGCCAGAGAAAGGGGTGAGTTTCCACTGAGGTCTTTACCAGTTATCTTCCATTATTTATCATCTTCCTTTAAATCCAGCATTTGATGTCTGCTATTTCATTTTAAGGAGGATAAATGTGAGGGCTGACAGGGCCTCCATGGCTGCCAGCAGGCTGTCCTGTGCTTCCCCAGCACTTTGCTTAAAGAGCTGACCTAATGAGTTTTGGTCCCTCCTGTAGTCCCTGTCATTTACAGTTGCTATAATTTCCTGTCATAGCTACTTTCTTCCTCCCCCATCTCCTTGTGATGATGCAGGATTCATCTATAAGCCTGATGTGCTCTGACTGCAGCATGCTAGATTTGTCTTCGTCTTAATATATTATTTATGATGCTATTACTCCTTGCAGCGGACTGCCTGCCACGCTCTGCATACAGTTGCTGGTCCTCCAAATGCATCATGGCCAGCAAAGGAAAACACTGATCTAATTGAATTAACAGTGGTTCTGTTAGCCTTAATAGAGTTTGTCATGAAACACTAAGCAGATGTGACAATGATCTTGGTTAGTCATATTTTTGTCCCTACTCGTAGACACGGTTACTGTTAGCCAGATCAGTGGGGAGGGTAATTCTCCTTTGCTGATCAGTAAATGTGCTTACCCAGACATGTAGCAATCACTTTGGACTGATGGCTGAAATAAGCCAGGGACTTGAATAGCAGAAAGTTTTATATTCTGACAATAAACTTGGCTAATTAAAACAAGATGCAGATGGTACTGCCACCTAGCAATTTTCACCTTACTTACTCTGACTCCAATTATAGCTTTTCCCTACTGACATACACTGTTTAAATTACAGTCAGGGGATATGTGACTATTTACCTGGTTCTATTCATACAAATATGTCTTAACACATCATTGCTCTGCACAAGACATGTGAAGATGGACTTAGTACTTATTCTGAAAAGTATCTACACTTTCTAAAAGAAAGGGAAAAGAGTAATAAAAAGACTACTTAGAGACTCATTAGCAGACACATGCATCAGCAGGAAGCATATGAATATTACACACCCAATGTGTCTCTCTAACACTTGTTCATTGGAGCAGGTGCCATACTTCTGGGAAATTAACTTTAATTGGATAAATAGAAAACTGGCCTTAACTAAGGCAGTCCAACTCACTTTCTTAGCTTATTATTTTCTTTATACACTCTGAAATGCTTGATATTGATCCCTTGGGTGACTTTCACTGCTCAGAGTAAAATATGTTTACAAGGAAAGGGTAAGACAATCAGTCATCAAGAATGAGTTAGGTTTGCTTGATCCTGCCTTGGTGCAGTGGAGTGGATAAGACCACCACTTGAGGTCTTCCACATTGCTTTAAACGAGCTTTAGAAACAAGATTTAGGGAGCAGAAATTCATGCTAACCCAGGGAGAGAACAACCTGCTAATTCTGTGGCAGAAGAATTATCGGAATTGAATTCCTGAAATTTGTCTGGCCATCATCTGGATCGTGTGTTACTGCAAGTGCTGATGCATTACTGTTATGGAACTTTATTCTGGCAACCCTTTCCATGCAAACCAACCGTGTGTATGGCCATCCTGCTGGCAGCAAAGTGCCATGAACTGCACATGCTTGACCCAATTACCTCATCTTTTTTTCATATGGGGAACTTTCAGGTGCAAAATATTCCCTGATGGGTTTCCCTGATTCCCTGCTACAGTGGGGCAGGACTTGAAGTTATCTTTGAAACTACACTCTTGTGTAGTTTGAAATGTGTGTCCATCTGGAGGCAGAGGAGAAGAACTGGGCAATGGACCAGGATTTATTTGCAGAGACCTATTGTTTTGAGTCATTCAGCTGGGTTCCATTTTGTGTAAAAATATGAGTGCAAATTAATGCTGATTGGAAGGGAACTTCCCTGCATCCTTGATGACACACTAAATGAGGTCAACGTGAGTACCATTAATACGATGAATAAGATGACACTAACTTGAGTGAAATGCTCAAAGCATCCTTGCTTTCTCTTGGCTTTCTTGTTTGTCCTGTTCAGCCCCAGGGAGCTTCTGCAGTGTGGCACCAGCATCCCCTGTAGGGGACAGATCTCATGATTCAAACAGACAGTGAATAGCTCAGTGGTCTCCTCCCCTGTCAGAAGCTGCCACGGTGTCACTGCTTCTTCTGGGTGGGGAGCTCTGTGTTCTCAGTGGAAGAACCATTCCTTGGCAGGGTGCTGTTGTGGGTGCCTGCCCTCTGCTTGGCTGGCCGAGACCCCACTGGGGCAATATGTTTCCTTCAGTCCCTCTCCAATCCTTCCTGCCCAGCAGAGGTCAAGGCAGGTCTCCCTCAGAGGATTTGTACATGCCATCTCGACGTGCACCTTTGGGGAAGTGTTGCAAGGGAACATTGCTTTAAGGGGCTAAGTACAAGCCTTCCCTTTGGCAGCAGGTTTTGGACACATGAACAGAGCAGTTACAGACCCCAAATAGCTTGTTCATCAGGGCATTTTCTTGCCCTCCCTCCTTCATGCCCGTGTTTTAAATGGGTGTTCCTTTCACTGGCAAGAGATGGAGGAGCTGTGCAAAATGAGACATCCAGCACCGCACCGGGCACTGTTGGGCCCTTTTCTCCAGGCTTGTCACTGCTTATGGAGGAACATTTATATTAATTTGAAAATAGAGGTATATGAATCTTTGAATAGCTTCTGTAAGTGCTGCGTATAGAAAGCATTTTAAACAACTATAGACAAAGGAATTTCACAAAGGATTGGCTGCAGGACTGAAAAAAACACAGGTCCCAAAGCACCTGGAGAGCTTTTGCTTTCCCATTTGCTGCAGCTCTGGCAGCATGCAGGTGAAATGCAGCAGAGAGTGGAGCACTGTGTAACTGTGCACTGCTCTCAGTTCCTGGGCTGGAGAGTCCCTCAGCATTACCTGGGGCAATTCCCAGGCCTGGCAGACATTCTCCCTGTGTGCACACCACACGTCTGCATGCCAGTGTGGTGTGCCCAGCTTGGGGAGCCTGCACTGAGAAAAACCAGGCAAGTATGTGGGCAAGGCACTGAAAAATGATGTGTGCAATACACTGCATTTGTGTGTCACATATGTGGCACGTATCACCAAGGCAATAGGTCCTGAACAGAGTGTACTGTCAGGGCAGAAAAGCCCAAATATGATCTGAGCAAGGGTAAATTACTGGATTAGATCCCTTTTATCTATGGGGCCACATTTCACAATGCCTACTCCTCTCACAAAACAAGTCCACTAAGCCTAGTAATGGACATAACCAATGTTTATTTGTACCGTAGTTAATGGCTATGCATAAGTGATCCCATTTACACAAAATCAAGGTGAAGAACCCAGGTATGTTCCAATGACTCTCCGGACTAGGGAGTCGTTACTTTTACACTCTTCTGTTATTATCTGTTCACAACTATTTTCCTGATAATATAAGTCTCAGAATAAGTCTCAGACAACATCCTCTAAATCAGGCCTATGAAGCACAACAGATTTATGCCTGCTGAAAGAAAATACAGGGTACTCTGCTATTAATATGTAAAATCTGGAGATGAAGTCACATCTGTATGATGATCTATTTTGGTGGACCACATGTTCTTAAATCCCGGCCTTGCTCTTTTGAACTATTAAGTCTGTCATAAATATTTGATGATGAACAAGCTTATAAAAGCTAAATGCAAAATATGAATAGAGGGAAAGCAAATGTGTAATTTAACTTTTAATTAATTACCAGCACCTTACACTAAAGCCCATCTTCTGTAAGATGCAAAAAGTAACAAATTTCTTCCTCACTGTAACCTGATCTAAATGATCAGCATTGCATTTATTTGTATTTTTTAAAGGAAAAGGATAAATCATCTGGAAACAAGAGAACCAAGAAACAAGAAACAAGGTAGAACAGTCTGGTTTTATTACCATATGTAATCAAGAGCTTTTATTTCTCCTTTCCCATCTCTCCTTCTTTTTCTTTTCCTTTCCTGCCTTTTTTTTTTTTTTTTTCTTTTCTTTTACAACTGACATTAAGTTGTGAATCATATGTTAGGGGGATGTGGAAATGAAGGGAAACTGGTGACATCACAATACTTTACAACTTTACAACAAATGAGAGTCTGAATTTGTTGCATCTACGAGTGTATAGCAAGGGTGGAAAGCAAAGGCACACATAGGTTCATGAACACCTTAAAACAGAGGGTGGAAGAGAACTGGGGTTGGGAAAAGGATGAAAACAGAAGACCCACCGAATACAAAATGAACATTTCAAGGTCAGCCCAGTAACTGTGGTGTACTTTGTGAAGGCAGATCGCTGCACAAGCTGTTGCCATGATTATCCATCTCTATGTTTTGGGAGAATGTTTAATAGGATAATATCAAGGGAACTCTGCTTCAGGAGTTGGAGCTTGGTAAAAAGGTGTTGAGTTGGTTCTTTTTAAAAAAAATTACCTTGCTACCTACTGTTTTCAAAGGGTTTTCAGTTTGTTTTTATTAAAACAACAACATTGCTTTGGATACAGATCTATCTACTCCAGTCTGCATAGTTCACTATGGGTGAACAAAACTGTTTCATAAAAGAAGCCATGATGAAATGAAAGAACATGCAAGCACCCTTGTTACACACTTTGGTGTGTAGACCATCCAGACCTTATATATACCATCTATAAGCTAGTGGACTTAAAATCTGTCTTTTCAATCATTCAGAAACAAAACCAAAACCCTGAAAAACAAATGGAAGTATAAAATTTTAAAAAACAAATTGAAACAGAAACAACCACCTTACTCAAACATACTGTTCAGTAGATATATATATATATATATATATAAAAAGCTTAGAAGCGATCCCCATCATTTTTCTACAGTATGTTGACACAGTTATTGTAACAGATTAAAAACACAGCTACGTTTTTGCATAAACTGAAAGACTGGAAAGGAACTTACACACCTGCGCGCGCACACACACGCACACACCTGTGCGCACGCACACTCCCACACTAGCTACATGCACAGTCACACAAAAGAAACAAAGGAAAAAGAAACCCCGTGTTTTTCCCCAAAGAAGTATATGCAGCATCCTTCTGGAGCAGCAGGTAGCTACAGCAGGAGCCTGCCTGCCTGTCCTAGCTCCATGTGCCCTGCGTGCTGCAGGATGTGTGGCTGGGCTTTCTGCAGGGCTTGGCCCCTCTCACCTGTGCTGTCCCCAGCCAGGGGATGTACCAGCTCCATGGACAAGGGTGTTAAGTCATTTTCCTGCTGCCAGTGAGAACGATCTCCACGCTGACATGCTGTAAAGGGGGAGCGGGAGGTGCGGGAAGGCAGAACCCCAGCATGGTGCCTTGGGAGCATCACCACCTGTGGGTGGTTTTGAGAGAGGACTTGGCACAGCTAGAAAGTCAAATTTTGAGGACATGGTGCTAGCCTAATTTCTTTAGGGATGTAGGGTTATGAAAATAACCACCACATTGTTCTTTCAATGTCTTTACTCCAGTTTTTCAAGGGGCTCAGAGGAGGAAGGATCAATAAATATTTGCATTACTCAAAGGGGAAAAAGAAAAAGGTTTTACATACTACAGCTCACAAATATACACAACTGAGGGTGTAAGGCACAAATTTACATGTGGAAGAAAACAGGCTATTCACAGATATATTCCCACGAAAAACCCGTGTGATAAGACCATAATTTATGCATGGTAACAGCCGGCATATTAGCTAGTTCACACTCTTTGAGGATTTTGTTTGCCGTCTCACATGCAAGGTGAAATGAGATGGCACATCACAAGCTGGTGCCTTCACAGAAAGTATTAGCTACTGACAAAGCCATGTTGATAGCAATGGTGCACAGATGTGCAGCTTATAAGTTTCTCTTGCAGCTGCTTTAGAAGTTATGAACTTGCGGTATTTGTTGCTGTCTTAGGTCAGAGGCCCAGCCAGCTAATTAGCTGAGAGACTTAAATAGATATCCCCTTTTTTTTTCAGCTAACCAGGCAGTCCAGGCACAAAGTTCAGAAATCCAGCTCCAACTCATCTAACTCAATGAATTTCTTGGAAAAATAAAAGAGTTCTAATTACTCCAGTTAATGGGTTTCACGTTAAATAGGTATAACTTTCAAGGTACTTCTCTGAAAAGCTGCTCACGGGATGATGATGCAGGTCAGTTCCTTGGGAAAAACAAAAGTTGAACAATAAATAAGAAGAGTTACTTGTGTTAACAGTCACATGTTATTCGTTAAAAGAGAAGGGTAGCAGAAATCTATGACATAGTTTGCCCAAGCCAGCATTTAACTGCTATGACCAAATGACTGTAACACTGAAGGGCATCATTTCACAGTACCTGCTAGTGGTAAACCTCTGCCATTGTTAAGTCAGAGTTAGCTTTATCAATTGATTTTTTTTCTTTTTTTTTTTTTCTTCCTTNTTTTTTTTACATTTGTGTGGTTTTTTACATTTGTTTTGCTTTTCAGAGCACTCTTTCCCAGTTCAGGAATGCACTGTGCAGTTAGGGGCAGGGGGTGAAATGTCACAGTCATTTTCACCTGTGTGCTTTTGGCTCAATGTTTTTGATGGAGGGTTAGTCTTTTGAGCAAAGAACTGGCAGGTTGTGGGGGTGAATCCTGCAATTGCAAACCTTCAACCATGGGTCATATGGCTCGGGTTTAAAAAAATATTCCACTTTTCCCAGAGAGCAGAAATCCAACACATCTTCAGCTTGCAGCAACCATCTTCTCAGAGGAGCGAGTGATAACAGTTGCAGAACACTGGCTTTCAAGGGCAACTTCTGCTTAATTGCCATCCTCCTCCCACTCCCCCTCCCCCTCTGATTATGTACATGTATCGTTGGGCTTCATGGAGGTGGAAAGCGGAGCAAAGGAAGGTTTGGGAGGTACGTCTGGCTTTAGCGAGGGCGTGCGTTTCAAGCCTGACCTGGTCAGAGAGTTGTAGGCAGTGAGGCTTGGCTGCCGGGATACAGTCACAGCCTGTGCCTGTGCAGCGTGGACCTGTATGGAGTCCACGCGCTGCGGGGCCGGCGGCGGGTTGTCACCCCGGCCGAAGCTCTGATTGCGGGACAGGTGGGACGAGTTGGAGGAGTTAGTGTTGTTTCTTTTGAGGGTTGAGGCCTGATGACTTCTCGTGAGCGAGTTTGTGGGGTAGCTTCTCTTGTAGTCCACGTTGTAAGCAGAGGAGTGCATCTCCAGCCGCTTGCTCAGCCCGCTCTGTGACAGCGAGGCGCCCGGGGGCCCCAGGGAAGCCTCCCGCTGGGGGACTTTTGGTGGCATGCTGTCGAGATTTTCCACCAGGTTAACTCCATGGCTGGGGCTTTTGCTACTGAGGTGGTCCTTGATAGTTTTGTACTCAAGGGTGGCATTCTGGTCCTCCACAGACATCTGAGCCCCATCGCTCATTTTGGGCTGGTCAACATACTCATGCTGGTAGCCTTGCTGGGCTATGGGCAGGACCACAACACTGGGGATGTGGCTGGGAGAAGCCCTGAGGGGCAGGTCAGTCGGGATCACTGGTGAGGCCATCGAGGGGATATCTTTTGTGCAGGCATTGATGAGGTTCTGGTTTCTCTCCCATTCCCTACTGCCTCGGCTGGGCTTTCTCTTCTGCTGCAGGGTTGGGGTGGACTCAGGGGTTGGCAGGGCAGCCAGGTCCAGATGGTGCTGGTCAGCTTTGATTAGCATCTTGGCAGTGCTGCCTGGGGTAGCCAGCTTGCCATTGTGCATCAGAGGCGTGAGGATAGCTTCAGGCTTTGGCTCCCTGGACTGAGCATCCCCAAAGAGGCCACTGAGCTTGGAAACACTGCTCATGGAGCCGCGGCGGGAGTGGGTCAGCTCCTTCTCCTTCCTCTGCACAACAGCCATGTCTCTGCGGCGGTGGTCACAGATGCAGTACACTATGATTCCCGAAAAGACGGCCCCCATGACAAAAGCAAGAATAACAGCAATGGCCAACAGGGTGACTGGCACCAGCTGATCATGACCTTTCAGGTAACTCTCCCGAATCACTCCTGCAATAGACAGCATACAGAGGTTAAACAAACTAAAGACAAAGGAGAAGCTGGGAGGTGGGGGAGGCTACTTATCATTAACTACTTTATTCAAAGGCATGCCCCTGGTAGGTCGCTTTGTGTTTTGCAGGGTGATTTTGTTTATCAGCTTGTTCAAATTTGGAGAGATACTCTACCTGCCAGCTACATCATCCATGTGCAGCCTTCAGCTTTCAGTACAGCTTTCAGATCTGGAGCTGAAGACTACAGAGTTCAGGAGGCAAATAGGGAATTTACTTGTAGGATAAGTACAATTGTTTTTAAATCCTGGCCCTGGGCAATTCACACTGACTTCAGCAGAACTTTTAGCTTTCCTCAGACATACTGCTCATTCCTCACCTTCCTCTTTCTGATCTCTCCTAGGCTAATACCATCTTATTTTTACTATGGTAAGTCATTGACATTTAAAAGCCTTTAAAAGGAGGAGAGGAGATAGAATCTTGGTGAATACCAGAGAAGTGTATCCCACATTGTTTAAGGCTTCTTTCTTTGCTCTTCATTCTGTTATCTTTGTCATGTGTTTTATAAGTCAGTGTCACATGCCTGGGCTTCAGAAGGATGCTTGAGTAACTATGAAAGATAGAGCACAGTGTTGAAATTTATTGAGGCTGCTAGATGACTGTCCTTGCTATTTTAATTTTAAAAGCTCCCTCTTTTCTGAACACATGAATAGGTTGACCTCTGTGCTGAAGCCTATTCTTTCTGTTCTAAAAGACCTGACCTGGTGCCTCATCCTGTGGTCAGAGGTCACTGTCAAATCCTACTTGACCATCCAAGCACCCGCTGTCTGAGGAGGCACCTTTGGCAGAGCGCACCTCCTCCATCCGAAGTCCCTAATGTAGCATTAATGAGTACCCTGAATTTCCAAAGTAAGCTTTTTTCCTGATATGGGCACCAAGCCAGCAGCACTAATGAAACACAAGCAAAAAGCCTGTGATTTTTTTTTTTTTTTTTTTTCATTTCTGGTTTTGTTCTTACTGTTACAAAGTGCAGCCACAGTTTGACAAGGAACTGAAGGAACATCTCTCCCACCTCTTCTTCCAGAGAGGGCCCAAGTGCCAGGGGATTAAAAGCTCCACATGCTCAAAGGAAATGGAATAGCAGTCCTTATTTCAGGAGAGACAGCAAGGCAGAAAATACAACTCCAAGGCTCTCCTGAGACTTTATGAAGATACAAAACTGTCACGTTGTTAATCAACTCATAAAATAAGGTTTTTTCATATTTTTGGCACAGAAGGTAATTACAATCCAGAATTAGAACCAAACTATGTTAAAAGAATATTAAAAATTGCCACTATCTCACAGAAGCCTTGATAAGTATTCTGGGCAGATATAGTATTGTTCCCACTTTTCTATCCCAGGTTAATTGCAGCATTTAGGTGGACAAGGGATATTTGCACACAAGAGATGAACTTTATATTTAAAAGCAAAACAGCTCTTGAAATCATAAGCACCTGCATGTGACATCACAGCTGGGTGCCACAGAAATTATTGTGCTGTGGCAATACAAAGGATTGTGATCTCACAAGGAGAATAAATAGCAAGAGCAGATGATCACTTAAGAAAATAAGATCCGGCATTCACATAAATGTCCTAATAGTAAAATGTAAGGGCAGGGAAGTAAAACTCAGAAAACAATATATAATGAGAAACAATTTTCAAATTAAGTGTTTCCAAGAGAACTCTCTTTTAAAGCCCAGAAGCTTCTTCAGAGGCAGATTCTTCTATTCTTTGTCATCGGCACTTAACAAGCAGCAGTAAAACCTTATTCTGTAATTTAAATGCATGTTCAAAATTGCTGTATGTTGAAGAACAGTCTAGTGGTTACAGCACAGTCAGCAGGAACTATATTTCACTGCAAAGGTGTTGGTCTCCTGTGATCCTTCACCTGCTGATATTTGCATCCCAGACTCTGTAGCATTTTGTGGCCAAATTTATTTACTTGTAAAACTGTTTGCAGTGATTAACCAGAGAATCAGATAGTTTTAAATAGATGGGAAGAATGAAGTTAAGAAAAGCTTCACCTTAAAAAGTCTAATTTAATGGATTTCTGTGCACAAACTTCTCAGGCATGTCCCTTTGAATACTTATCCAATGCGTTTTGCACAGAAAAAACTCAAAATCTCTGCTCAGTGCCTATCTAAGGGTGTAAGCACCTACAGTCAATGCCCAAAAGCAAGGGTTCATGACAGGAAAGTCATATCTTACTAACTTAATATTCTTCACTGAAAAGATGGTCAGTCATTGAAACAAGCTATCTATGGAAGTGGTAGAATTTTCATTCCTGAAAGAGTTCAAAAAGCATGTCAATGTTCTACCTGGGGACATGTTTTAGAAGAGATCACAGTGGTTCTAGGTTAAAGGTTGAACTTGATCTCAGAGGTCTTTTCCAACCTAAATTGTTCTGTGATACTACAATTCTAATATTCTTTTATGTATAGACAGGGAGCAAGAGGCTGGAGTGCATCTGTGGGAAGGGAAATGGCATTTTTGTTTGATGGTAAGCTCAATATGAGTCAACCATATACCCTGGTGGCAAAAGAGGGCCAACCATACAAAAATATTGGAATGTGTCAACATTCCAATGCACAAAAATGGTGGAAAGACTACAGGGCATACCTGTAGAAATACCTTAATACCTTAACATTAGCAAGGGGAATACCTTAAAACTCATGTCCATGCCTGAAATTTCCTACTGGCTGAGGGAATCTTCAAGCTCTGCACTCTCAGTCTTCTGCTTTAGGCTAAGTCCTACTCTATGTGTGATAGCCTTAAGCACAAACCTGCATCACTGCATGAAAAAGCAATGTAAAATCTTCAGCTTTAGGTTACTAGTAGATATCAAAACATTAGCACTCACATTACAAAATTACTACACCACCCAGACTGCGTGACCCTTTGTGTTCATGAAAGGGGTAGCTGAAATGATGTTGTGCACACTGCAGGTGTTTTACATGCAGAAATTTATGAGTGTCTTAAAATATCCTGATTCCAGCTATTTCCTCTTTAACTCAAACCTTCCTGTTTGTTATGTTTCCTACACTAAAGGCTGTTTATTATGTTTCCTACACTAAAGGATATTTAACATTAGTGGCTTTTCTCTAGGCAGGCAGATCTTCTCTGGAAACAAAGTCAGTTTAATGATATAGTTTATTTCTTATCAGGGATTGCTTCCATGTGTCCTTAGTCATGTAAACTATCCCACTAACTTAAAAGTAAATAAAATAAAATGGGCAAGATTTGACCCTTCATCGATGTCCATGGAATAGATAAAAAACTAAGTAGTAAAAAAGTAGGAGAAATGCTCAGCATCCTACTGTCATGACCACAGGCTGGGTGGGGGTGGTCTGGAATTTAACATGATATATCAGCCTGTAGGCTGATAATTGCAGTTGCTGTCCATCAACATGCCAAACCTCAACATCAGCAGTAACTGCCTGCACAGTGCAGGATGACTAAGGAAGAGGTGTGATCCCAGCTATGTCAAGTTTGAGGCAAACTGTTCATGTCACTTTACAGACTGCATTCTGCATGCTTTTACCTATCCTGCAACTCTAATAGAACATCACAGTCCACATGGCAAGTTCAGCATCTTTCATTTGCACTCATTGTTCAAGGAATTGAAATGAAGGATAAAATAATCAGAAAAACGTAAGGTTTACATTTTTGAAAGGCAAGTCAAGTATTCGGACTCCCAGCTTTGAGGAAATACCTGTTATTAAAAAATCTTACAGCTATTTATTATCTGACATACTTTTAAGACATAATGTACTGAAAAACTGACTGGGCTGGTTTCATAGAACCAGTAAAATATGTCTGATATAAGTATCCCCGTATTATATATACCTTATTTAATAATAAAATTATTATTCTATATCAAATACTTTAAAAATGTTTTGTCTAGCACTTTCCTGTTTGTAATACATCATTTGCAAAAGTGAAAAGATATTGCTTATTTCATTTTGTGTGGTCTGAATCCATACCCCTGACTATTTTCTCTAGTTCATTGAGACCTACCACTTTGGATAACAACAAACTATTCTTTTGAAAGGGATAGTTTTGACAGAATTATCTGTATTAACATTGTACTCCAGAGTTGTGTAGTGGTAAAAATAAAAGTAAACCTGATATTGTTACAAAGAAATAGATAACATCAAATATTTGCATCTTCAAGGATGACATCTCACGTGTTGTGTCACTAATGCCACAAACATGCTGACATTTATTGACCTACCTGGACTCCTCCTTTTAAGTCAAGCTCTCTTCCTTACAAATCACAGCTGGGCTTACAAGTTCAGGGTGCTCCTACATGTGATGTAATATTATTTGTGGCTACTAAAAGAGCCAGTCTAGTCACCTGATATTCTCCATTTTCCATGGCTATTCTGATTCCCATAGACAACCTGATCCTTCCTCCTCCATTAACTTTCTGTAATTTCATCCCGTGTCCTTTTGTCTGCATCTCCTAACATTGCGATTCATTTTCTCAGTTGGTATACCCTGCACTGTAACGGTCTGGAACATGCAAAATCACCTCTTCTTACTCATCTAATGAGAGAGAACACCTGAATGGTATTGTGTTGTACTGCTATGCATAATTGATTCCTTCTCCCAGCGGAGCTTCTAGGTAAGGTACATAGTTTGGGCTGGCTGGTTGGTTAAGAGGACATTTAGAAAAATGTTTCCAGACCTTCAAAGTGATTCAACTCTGAAATGAGCTAGGACATGTATAAATCCCATGAGCAGAGCATTGATCTAGCTAAAGGTAGTTGTTACTAATGAGCATAAACATATACTATTGCTAAAGTTATGGAAGATGGGAAAGCAGACTTGTGATATGTCTCTGGGTAACAGTAATACAGAAAAGACCAGAGGTAATGCAAAGATATAGATCTCCTGTATGCTAGATTATCATAGACAAAAAAGTGAAGCTCCTTCTTTTCACCAATTAACAAAAGCATTCAGGCTTTTGGACAGTACATATGCTGAAAAAAACAAGTTAAAAAGCAAGATGTGTATGAAAATGCTGATGAAGCCGTTCTGGAGATGCTCTGCTCCTTCTAATTCTAATAGGAAAGAAATTTCAAGGGCAGAAATGTAATTAAAATGAAATAATCACAAAGGGATTAAGTTCATTCTAAGGAATATATGGCATGAGCATAACTGAATAAGAACAATGAATATTAACACAAAAAACTTCTTTAATGAGGATAGATAAGTGAAGACACGGAGACTAAACTATTTACTACTTTTCCTGCTGCTATTTAAAAAAAAAAAATCCCCATTCTGACCTGTAATCAGAAATGTAACAAAGTTAGGGAGTAAGTGTTGACCATGGTAGAGAAAAGAGGTAAACCTACTTAGATAATGGAAATTTTAAAATTTTCTTAAGAAATTTGCCCCCAACAGCTTAAGGAGCTAGCCAAAGAATTCTTGGACATTGTATGGTATCTTGGACAACACTAGAGGAAGTACAAGCCTAAAGAGCTCTGAAAAGGACAAGTGTATTATGTGCCTTTGAGAATAGCCAAAGGGAGGACCCAACAAAACAGTGCAATCTTTCAAATGGAGGTGACACTAGAACAAGTAATAAAACAATCAATTTTATAAGCACCCAAAGAGCAAAGTAATTAAAAAGGAAGAAAAAAAAATAGCAAAGCAAATTTTCCAATAGTAGATTACAACAAGCCAGACAAGCTTCCTTGCTTGGGAGGATAAATGGCTTACTTTTTGTGGAGAAGGAGTAAGTATGATAGCCCTTGACTTCTCTAAAGCCTTTGTCTTATCTTCTCAGAAGTAAATGAAAGTGAGCTAAAACCTGCTAAAAAGCTGCAGTTGAAAAGTGCTGATCAAAGGTCTCCCTGGAAAGAGATCTGAAGTAAGGTGTCTGTCTCAGGAGAACAGCAATTAACAGACATCTGCAGAAAAGAGACCTCGACTCCAGAGACCCAGCAAAAGCTCTGTGTCCTTTTAGCATGTACAGCATAAAAAGAAACATATCATGATGAAGCCTAAATTTCCTTGTCTCACCTGTGATCCCTGCGACATGAATGGCAGGACATCAAGAAAATCCCCACAGTCACATTTCTTTCAGTCTAAGTTCTGGTGTATGCTTTGCAGTGAGTACAAACTGAAATTCCAGCTTATAACCCTCACAACTCATTAATAATGAAAACAAGCAGCAAATTACTCCCCAGTTTGAATAGCTTGATGACTTTTAGTGATACAAGAGTTTGGATGCTGCCCTTTCCACAAGCGGGCTGAAGCTGGCAAGGATAACTCACAGGACAGACAGCGATACCTGGTCTGCCACTGCAAGTTCCTGTGCATAAATAACACCTACCTGTCCTGAAAAGTAACACCTTTCAGTCTGAGCACTGCAGTTTGCTGCAGTGTGGAGACAAAGAAATGATTTATGGCTGTGCCCTGGGCAATGGGAAGACCACATGCCACATGCACCACGATCGCTCTGTGATCAGATCCACAGGGACCTGTCACTGTCTGTCTTTCCAAAGTTGCCTGCAACAGTTGGTAAAGCAATAACCAGTGGTGTCACACATGAAAAAATGGTGTCACACATGAAACTTGAAACACCAAAGTGGGAAATGAAGAATGATGTTTTGGAAGGGAAATGAGGGAATAACTGTCAGGAAATAAGGTAATATTTATCTCCAGACCACACATTAAGAGCAGTTAAGATGTGAGTGTCATCACTGTGTTAAATGTCAACTCTCTAGCTAAATGGGAATAAGCCCACGTCCATCTCCGACAGCTACAAAAATCACTTGAGACTTTCCACTGAACAAGCCATTGTTCCAGAAAAGCACAATGATTTCTTTACTATTGTTATCTAAGGGGAAAACTCAGCAGTTAATTTCATTCTTCAGTGCAAGCTTCTCTGTAGGATGTACATCTCCCTCACCTTAGGCTTGCAAGCAACACTGGTGAAAAACCTTATTATGAATGGAGGTTTTTATGGGCTTCAGAATATCTTGTTAAAATACCACTGAATAGGTTTTCAACATGTGTCTCCAGGTGTTAGAAATGTGTTTACAGGTAGTCTCATGCTGCTAAAAGACTATTTCAGACTGGAAAATCCCTGCAGGTATTAACAAGCTTTCGTCCTCTTTTTTAACAAGCAATAATAATTAAAAAAAAAAAATCTCCAGAAAACAACCAAACAAACAAAAATCTCCAGACAAATTTAGACTGAACTCTGAGATTTTGGTGTCAGAAAAACAGCGGAATGATCAAAGTCTACCATGCACTTCTGAGATCTTATCTCATGTTTTCCTCAAGGAATAATTTAAAGATTTGATATAAGCCAACCACATAATTATCCCAATGACTTGGTGTTTGCCACTTTAATGGAATTGCTTTGTTGAAAACAGTGAGAACACTTTTTCTCCATCTTTGTTCTAGCTGCCAGGACTCATTGTGCTGACTCAGTTCAATACTACCCAGTATCCATTTTTCTGGACTCCTGGTGTCACCAGCTAGAAAAAACCCAGCCCAAACATTTATACTTAAAGCTGCTGGAAAATGCTTTCCCCCACCTTCCCTCTCAGTCAAGCTGTATAGTTGACTCATAAAGGTCTACAACTCTTAAGTTTTGCATGACTGTGTTGAGAAAAGCAATCCATCTTCTCTCATACTCTACCCTAGGGCTCTCAAAGCCAGCTGCCTGAGCTAGTAGTCTGAGGTATCCAGCAAGGAAAAAGTGAGTGCATGAAGCTGGAAAGGGAATGAATTTGTTAAAGAAAAGCCTTCAGTAACAAGAAGCCTGGGGATCATTGGAGGTATGAGAAGAAATCATACTTCAGAACTATGAAAAAAAATCAATAAATAATGTGACTGAAGTAACCTGCAACAAAGCCTTGAAAACTACCTAAGCAATCTGATCAGCTCTAGTGGCCTCTGTTAGGGTTTTCTGTCCCCTTATCAGACCTGAAATAGGACAACAATCCCTCCAGGACAAGTTTTTCAACTGATCTTTAACAGTGGTTTAATTTCTCCTTTCAGCTTGTTCATAATTTTATAATTTCTCTCCCCTTTCCATGAATGACTGCCAACATGACCCTCTATAGAAAAAAGATGATTGTAATTTACAAAAGGAGGGGAGATCAACATGTCCATATGATATATAACTTGTGACTCTTGAAGCATCATTTTAAGAATGGATTTCAATTATCTGGTTTTAGTTTGATTATGAGCCTGCAATCCAATTTTTCTGCACGCTACAGTGGCCATACAAAATTCACACCATGACCTTGTGAATCCACACTTGAGAATTTTGAAACAAGGGATTATTATAGATGGAAATCACAAAACCTGAACCAGAAAATTCATGCTCAGACAATTTCTACCCCCAGTGGAGTGAAGGGGAGAGAAGACTGAAAAAGACTGGAATAGGAAGCTCTTAAAGCTTTTTTAATTCTGTTACTTCTGAGTAGTATCTCTGTAAATGAACCTGTTTATTAAGTTTGTAGGTAGGGGAGAAGGTTTGTCTGACACATCCTCCTGTATATATATTATAATGAAAGTCATTACAGTCCTGAAGCCAGCCCCATTTTGTTTGTCCCAGAGGCTAAGCTCAGGGCCAGCTCTTGCACTAGAAAGCATTTGACAACCTTTCTCCCACTGGCAGGTGGCTGATCATCTGAACTTTCCTGATTTCAGTACTTTCCTTCACCTCTGACGCTTTCCCAGGGAGCGATGATAATTTTAGATGCCTCTGCATGATGGGGAATAAGCAGACCTATCAGGTCGCTTAAGAAAGCCCCAAAAAACACAGGCATTCACAGTAGTTAAAAACAAGATGTATAAAACCCAAATGTCTGGGAAAATTAATTCTTTTGTAGCTTGTCTCAGCAGACACAAACTTTATGCTGCTTTGCATCTTTGAAACACAAATTTCCTTTTAAGTCTGCAGCATTTCCTCTAATGACGTAAAAAAAGCTCAGTGCACATTCTGGGACCTTTCTAGTGTGCCTGGGACAAGCTTAAACATATACAGCTGCTCTTTATTAGCTTACTTTAGGGGATCTTTCACAGCTGGGTTAAAATAGATTTACATATGTTTGACTGAATATGCATGATTTCAGGGCTCCAGAGAAGTTGTTGTAGCCTGCAAAGTGAATCTCTCATCTTCACAGTTCCCATTTCACTGCAAGGAGCTTCTCTGATGGCACAGAACAAGTGTTGGGTGTTTCTTTTTTTTCAGTTTTTTTTTTCTTTTCCTGATGCGGGCATTATGTATTCTGAGCAGCCCTGAGCCTTTCTGGAAGAAGTTTTATGAATAGTGTCAAGGAAAAAGAAGCTGTCACTGAGAAATTCTGTGGCTTTTCCTCTCCTTTTATACAGCCTGTTTTGAACTATGGCCTTTCAGCACAACAAGGAAAAGTGAAGTTTGCAGAATGTCAACATAAGCAGCTCTGCTTAGCAGGCTGAAGCTCAAAGAAGCCTTATGGTAGAATTTGGGTTAAATTTCAAACACTGCATGTAATCTAAAAGCAAAACTTGTTTCCTCATCAGCTCTGATCTTGTTTAAAGACACAAAAATACAAATGCTAATTTTGACCTAATAGGACAACTGAACGCATCACAGCTGAACTAACAAAGGAGCCATCTATTAAACATTCAAAGACAAATAGAAAGACAGTACCCTGTATCTCCTATTCTCCAAGGCTCCTGGAAATTATAACTAAATTGAGCAACTATGTGACCAAGCCAACAGTGTTTATTCATGCACACAGGCTGTATTTCTTAGAAACAGTCCTTCTGCCCACAGCTGGGCTGGGCTGGTGCATGTTAGGAACGTGGCTGGATCCCTTGTTAGCTCTGCTTTTGCACAGAGGAAGGATGAAACTTCTTCTGTGATTAAAATGCCATCACTGTATATTGCATGACAGAAAACAAACACTCTGGATTAGCTCTTCGTTTCTCCTACACTCATGAACGCAGCAGGTGTAGTCAAAAGGCCTGGACTTAAGAATTAAAACATGCCCCTACCAGGGATACTGAGAAGACTGCTCCTGCCAGACAGATTTGCAGGGCTGCTAAAAAAATAGATTATACATGTCTGATATTAGGTTTACCATTTCCCCTTGCATTGCAGTACCATTGCCTCACCTGCCTTTGAATACATTAAGTGGGATTGTGATGAGTTTGAAACACAGGCTGTAACAGTCAGCAAGACTAATTTTACTGCTAGTTCTTCCTCGATATCTCACAGCTCTTCAAATATAACTATCAGAACGTTCCTTTCCTCTGTTACATTAATTCACATCCATAGTATGTCCAGTAAAGCAAATGCAGTTACTCCACCCACATCCTGAGGTAAAAGACAGCATTTCCCTTATGGACTTGGTGCCCAGATGCTGCTATGGTCTCACTTAATTTTCTATCTCCAGCAATACCTTCTTTCATGCATTTTTTTTGTCTTATTTCTAGTTCTCTGCTTTTTTTAAAACCTAATTTTTTAGCTTTTTTAAAAACCTAATTCTTTTTAGCACCTCCCTACCTTGCAGATGCTGGTATAATGTGTGTACATTTATACTTTATTGCCACAACTTAATTGAACGCTTCCTGTGTTCATTTTTTAACATACTCAGTAATTACTATGGCCAGTGTGTTCCCTGGATGAAGTGAACCTGTAGCTTCATCTCAGAGGACACACATTGGCAAGTAGGTACCTGCCCCAGCTCCAGTAAAGCTGTCCTGAGTCCAGCAGTAATATACCCAGAGCAGTGTGGGCAAACAAGTGTCCTCTCCAACATGCATTCAAATCCCATGCAGACACCCTCTCGATTGTCCAGCAGCAGGCCAGGCAGCAAAACCTGTCTGCTTTGCCTAAGGTCTCACAAACAGCAGTGCTGCTGCTACAAATAACAATTCCCCTAGCCTTGCAATCAGTTCTGCTACTGGGTCAAATTTTACTCTTCTGGATTTACTGCAGTCATTTGTCCAGTTCCTGCTCATGCTGTTACTTTAACCCAGCATTTTCCAGTGCTGCAGGAAAAACAGGGAGCTTACACAGCTAGCTAGTCAACATGAAGGTAGCTCCTGCAACAAAGAACATGACTGGCTTTTCCACATTTGTAGACTAGCTCTCAAGACGTGTTTGCTGATCTACAGATATACAAACTTCCACATAAGAGGTTAAAGCCGAATTTATTTTCCTAGTGTTGGAACCCTATCAATTTTTATCATGATCTCTTTTCACTTGGGGACATGTAATACAGTGTAGGTGAGATCAAACCTTCTAGGGAAGCACTGCTGATGTTATCAAGTTGTCTTGCCAAGAGCAAGTAGAGATAAACTGTATTGTTTTTCCATGTCTTGATGCTGGGTATATGAAATATGCTGATTTGATATTAGCAGTTTAGTTCAATGAGTGTGAACTGCACACTGAGATATGAAAAAACCCCAAAATTAATTGGTCATACTGGATGACTGCCTCAGGACATTGCCTGTTGCTGGTCATATTTAAAAAAAAAACCAACATATAAAGTGCTGCAAAACTGTAAGACTTCTTTAAGACACTGAATAGAGACTCCTGTTTTGTAGAGATAAAGCTGAATGCTGTCTGCAAAAAAAGCAATGCTCTTTATGTTCCTTGTTATGAGCCATGATTGCACAAACCTCTGCACAGGCTGTGGTGAATGCAGGAGGTTCAGTGTGGACAGCAGGCAGAAGAAAGACAGAGGGAACTCCTGCACTGGGCCCCCCTTTGAGAGGCTCTGATGGACTCATTCAGCAATGAAAGCACATGGAGAATTGCTGAGCTGTTTGATGGGAAATATGAGCTGGGAGCAGAAATAAATTTCTCCAGTGCTGGCCATGGCCTCAAAGTCACTACTGATGGCCTTTTCTGCACCACTTGGTAAGACCACTTCTGTGAGCATCCTTGAAAACCAGTGGTACTCAGTGTCCACCCAGCTCTGTGGCTTCTGTTGCACTTACCCTGCTTGCTTGCAAATAGAAACTCTGTATTTATTTAAGAATAAGAATATACCGATTTAAAGAATAAGAAAACATCAAAAATGTATCTGCTTCTCAAAAGACTTTGGGAATTATTTTAGTGAAGGCTTTGGTCAGGTGCTTCTGCACATGCTTAAATTCTCTGTATGTGTGGTACTGTTTGTGTTCAGCAACTGCAGATCTTTCAGGCTCTCCAAAAATACCCCTCTGTTTCTTTCTACAAGGACATGATAGTGGATAGCAGTAGCTTTGTAGGGCTTCAAAAATGTGCCTACTCTCCCCCAACTGCCTTTTTTTATATAACAGCTGCTCTTTTATTTTCTATCACAATTGTGGGTAAGATGGGATGGAACATGAACAAGATGGCATATTATTGACAGCATGCAGCTGGTGTTATTTTCCAATTAAAAAATCCTTGATGGGCATATGAAAGAACTGTCTAGTTTATGCCCAGTTGTGACAATGCTATCAAGCTGCCCCCTCAGCTGAGATTTTATTTCACAGAAGATAAGCAATCTTTGGTTGCTAGTAGAAGAACAACGGTTTAATATCCTGGCCAACACAAAATTGGTGATGAATATGCTGTTAGCCATTTCCAAATGTTTGCTGTATTGTATAACTGTGTCAGAAATTCTTCTTAGCGCTTCCTGAGCAACTACGCTATAAACTGCCCTAAGCCCTTCTAATGCCAATGGAGCTGTTAAAATCTCCTTGAGCAGGGACCCTGACTTATTCTGCTCTGCTGGGGCAGGGAGAGTTATCAGATTATCAGCTGGTGGTTTAAGAACACCAGTGCTCAGTGTACACAGAGTTGTTTGTGTATTTAGTTGCCTAACTGTGACAAGTCTCTTTTGGGCATGAGGGACTGAGATTTTAAAAAAACTTACAGCTTTGCCAACAAAACTCCTTTTCTTTTCCCTCACAGGGATGTTAGGATGCACATTTTTGATACAATGGTAAATTTGTACTATCAAAACTTCTCAATAAAGTGCCCTTAAGACACATTTTTGTAACACGGGAATAACAACATATCTTTTCCCTATCCTCTCCCTCAGCCACTGGCACAATCTTGGAGCACATGATTAAAGCAGTAGCAATGGTAAAAAAGTAAAAGCAGTAACAATGGTAATCAGACAGCAGAGGCTACAGTGCCTCACTAAATGACTATTAAAGAGTCAAAGGAACACCTCCCTAAACACCTGACTAAATGAAGGAAATTCAGAGGAACAACTGCTTTCCAATCACAACGACATTTGTTATCTGTATTTAATGTTCAATAAAACTGAGATTGCAAAACCTAAATTATGCCTCTCCAGGTTTTTCATTTTTTAATTAACTACATGCTGTTGATCAGTAAGCACCAGCTCATGCTGACACAAGGAAATAAGTGTGCCTATTTTACAATCAAAGAAAACTAAGAAAAATGGGAAAGTTATTTGGGATCCTTCCTATATAAGTAAAGAGATATTGATAACCATTAACTAAAACTTAATGAATATGAGAAAAATGTAGGTGGTGTTTTTTACAGGGCAGGTAATTAAACAGTTGACAGTTTACAGATCATATTAACAGTGCTCTGAACCAGGACTGTCAATGTTTATTTAGGTCATTGTAAATTACTACATCACATATGAACTATTAATTAATACAGTAATTGAAACTAGGCACCTCCTATATGAGATATTCAAATATCTTTAACAGGATATTGACATTTTAATTGTACACTGGCATTAACAAAATTAAAAGGTGCTTTAAATATCTTTCAACTACTAGATTTTCTGCTATTAAATCCCTTTGAATGTCAAACCAGTTTCAGAAATCTCTTGTTTAAAGGGCCAGACTGTCCTCCCAATTCAGCATCTTTATTTAGCACCACATCTCCTTATAATCAATATAAACATCACAAAAATGAAACTGGGTAACCTGTTCACCAGCTATGCCTTGCTATTTCTAGATAGAGTAGTGGCTCTGTGGAGCAAGCATACCCTACAGCGAATTCCCAGCTCTTGATAAATATGTCAGTGCTACAAAGGTCAAACAAGAGCACGAGGCAGTCTGTGTTCCTCCACTGAGCCATCCTCACCGGGTGACAGTGGATGAATGCAGCTGGGGATTTGGTCCACCACACAATAGCTCTAGTGCCCTGAACGCTGAGCAGCTGCCTTGACAAATTAGATGTGGCCTCTTTTATTGAAAAAGCACATCAGGGTCCTGGGGCAATGACAGGTTTTCCCTCTTTTAGTAAGACAAGCCTCTACAGCTCATTGCAGCCTGGAAATGGATAGCCTGACTTGAAATTTATGCAGGTGGACAATTACGGGTCAAGGATACCTGCTGGTTCCAGAAGCCACATTTGATAACATCCATTTTAAACTTCACCATTCTTTTATCTGCAGGATCTAATGTGGGAGCAGAGAAGCTCTGTTTTCATAACCAGATCAATACAACCTCTTCTGTTACCACTGATGTAATTTTCTTTTTCGCTACTAAACAGCAAATGGCTCTTGGTTCTAATCTTGCCACTCAATGTTTCCACTTCTGCTAGTTAAATCTGAAATCTGTACTGTTTGTGAAATGCAGAAATGTTTTGAATTCTGAAAATGTTAAGTGAGTGTCAGTTCTAAAGTATAGGCAGTGGTACACCAACTGCCTGTACCACTTCTTTAAGCGTGGTACAGGCAGTTGGTGTGTGCTGGAATATGCCCCACCATTATCTTGATTTCCTCATCCTTGCCTGTCTTTTGCAGTTAAATCTGTTCCTTTCCTTACACTTTCAGATGGCCACTATAGAAAATCTGTGACTAAATGAGCTGGAGCTTTCTTTACATAAACTTTGAAATGCAGGCTTAGTCACAGAGAAGGCACATTAAATCACTGCCCAATAGTCTATTATAACCCTGTGTTTGACTAAAATTGGCTTAAAGATGTGGCCCTGCTCAAGGATTTAGCTCCTGACATATTTTCTGAATGCCTTGTCTCTGCTCTGTCTCCTCACTCTTGTTCTCAGAGAAACTTCCTGAAATATCATAAAAAGAAGTCTGAAGAAAGTCTGCTGTCAGAAACATCCTTCCAGCATTCTTATTTCATGAATTTTATATACAATTTCCATTTTATTAATTAGCATCTACTTTACTACTGTCACTGTTTGAACTTGAGGATGTAATCTGAGATGATTAGCTGTCTCTAGCCATGGGAGCAGACAGCTCATACATGTAAGACAGAACAGAAGAAGGATCAGTGTCATTTCTCTGGACAAGTCTGGTGTGTTCCCTTAATCCTGACTGCACAGCCCTCCTGGTGCATGTCACAGGACACCAGCCATTCCTGTGTGGTGAGCTCATCAATCTTCTGGTATGTTTGTGAGTTATTAGCCTGGTCTAGTGACTCAGGTATTTGGCCACTAAAAACTACACTGGGAAATTTGGTCTCATTCAAATGCTAATAATGGCTTTCAGGTGTTTATCTGATATGGTGCTGAAACAGTGCTCCACAGTAGGTATAATGGGATTAGATTATGAGACATCCAGTTCCTGGACAAGTTGTTCATTAGAGGCATTTTAGGCAAATATAGGATTGGTTGTCTGTTCTGAATTTTTTTTTTTTTTTTTTTAATTTCAACCAAGCAACCAGTATATAAATAAGGCCTCCTTCTGGAAACAGGGATGTTTACAGTAAGCTGATGCTAATTTACTTAAGAACATTTCAGAACAAAATCTACAGAGCTTTGTTTAGTACAGACTCATCCAACCAACCTCTGTCTTCATCCTATATGAGAAGTCAGTGCTTTTTAATCTAGATTAGCTCTATATAAATTTAAGTAATCTAAATCCTGTGTTGTGCTGTCTAGGTAAAATCTCTTTGTGAACCAGCTCTGAGTACAGCTCTGAGTAACCACACCTCTCACCCTAAATCTCAGCCACATGCTACGGAACCATAGATAGAATCAGAGTAAATTCTCTACTCCCTTTCTCACAAATTACTAGACTCTGGGCAGAAAATGTCAAAGTATAGTAAAGGAAGGATCTGGTCTGATTCAATTTTCATTGTTTCCTCAGCACTTGAAACGTAGTGATCTGCAAAGTACTTGTAACTGTTTTGTATTTCTGCGTATTTCAATGCTTTGAGATATGGGAAAGAATAGCAGTGTTTGCATAGTTTCCCCCCAGATGCACATGCTTTGGGTGAATACATCTCTCCTCAATCCCATCCAGGCAGAACTGCCTATGGTGCAACTCCTCCCACTGGATTTACACTTGTTTTAGGCTCAGTCAGTTCCTTCTGACAGTGACAGGATGATGGCACTGATGAAATACTGAGTGTTTGCTTCACCTCCATACGTTAAAAGTCCAAGCCCTTCCACTCAGACTTGCAAACACTGGCTCAAAACCTAAGTTTTGACAAATTTTGTGCCACTTCAATTCCTCATTTCTTCATCTGATTTATTACATAATGCCAACAACATAATAACATTCCTCTGTTTTCTCTGATATAGAAACTGCTTTGAATCTTCTAGATCCTTGTACATATTAGCATATAACAATATTTTTGTGTAAAAACATACTCTGTAAATGTACTTCTTGATGCAAAACTCAGCTCTCCTGTGATGAATATTAATTGTTTAATTTATGCAAAAAAAAAAAACAAACTCTGAAGCTTTGTTTTGCCACAGATTTTTTGCCCACTTATTTCATGTCTATTTGTAAAGTATCTTGTTATATCAGCACTTTACATTCTTTATCATAACTGTACCTGAAGTTTCTTATAATTTTGTCTCACTGCAGCAGAATCTGCCTGAACATTTGCAGACTCTCCAGAGACAAGCATTGTCAGCACTTGGCAAATCATTCAAGTAGTGATAATCACAGTAAAATTTGCCACAGTAAAACACTGCCACTTGTGTACAATATGAAATATCTTCTGGAGACAGGTTTTGAAAGGAGTGGCTCTTGGGCTCCCCAAGAGCACAGCCCTCTCCAAATAGAGGAGTTGACTATTGTTAATGATGTACCAGAGGAAGAGCTGCAGTTATTGATAATAATAATATAGATTATATAATCTATAAAATAATAGGTGCTACCAGATTCTGTCTCTAAAGGAGCCCTCTTGATATCCAAATAAACCAGCAACTTTTAACTCTGTAAACTGTGTTCGTCTCATCCCACTTCTAATCAGCTTTTTATCTTAGTTACATGGATATCAACAAAAGGCTTGCTAAGGAAAGGAGATACCACTCACAATCTTCACCTAAGGACGGCTGAGCCAAGTAAGAATACAAACATTAAAGACTGCTAACTACTACACTTTTGCCGTTGTGTGCCCAGCTCAGCACTTCCACCTGAATGCTGTGAAGAAGAAGCTGTAGCAGAGCCACAAAATCATAACCTGAATTTTCAACCAGCTTATCAAAACAGTGATTAACAGGCACAGATTTCAGGCAGATAGGGAATGTCTGAGAAAACCAAGCTGCTGGCTACGTTTGCACTAATGAACCCAGTACTAGAAGAGCATGAGGCATTTCTGAATGGAGGCAGGAAGGACAGGAGGCAGCAGAGAAGGGCAGCAGGGTAGTGAGGGACAGGGCCAGCTACTCCTGAAGAAAACCACTTTGCTTTCTTCAGGGAGGCCCTGTCGAAGAGCTGTACATCTCTACTCCCCCCTTCGTTAGTAGGGCGACTACAGAGGGACGCAGCACTAGGGCACTACTGCGGTGTGGAGGGTAAAGCCTTGGAGTGCTCCGCAGGAGGAGCCTCATGACTCCGACTGCGGAGGAGGAGCACCAAGTACAATGGCAGCAGGGGGGAAGGTTAGGCAGCAAGGTTAGGGAAACTGTTTCAACAAAGGTGAGAAACACACTTAAATTAACACTAAAACACAGCAAGAAAGAAAGCAAAACATAAACATACTCTAGAACTTGTGCTGTTCTTTTTTTTTTTTTTTTTTTTTTTTTTTTTTTTTTTTTTTTTTTTTTTTTTTTTTTTTTTTTTTTTTTTTTTTTTTTTTTTTTTTTTTTTTTTTTTTTTTTTTTTTTTTTTTTTTTTTTTTTTTTTTTTTTTTTTTTTTTTTTTTTTTTTTTTTTTTTTTTTTTTTTTTTTTTTTTTTTTTTTTTTTTTTTTTTTTTTTTTTTTTTTTTTTTTTTTTTTTTTTTTTTTTTTTTTTTTTTTTTTTTTTTTTTTTTTTTTTTTTTTTTTTTTTTTTTTTTTTTTTTTTTTTTTTTTTTTTTTTTTTTTTTTTTTTTTTTTTTTTTTTTTTTTTTTTTTTTTTTTTTTTTTTTTTTTTTTTTTTTTTTTTTTTTTTTTTTTTTTTTTTTTTTTTTTTTTTTTTTTTTTTTTTTTTTTTTTTTTTTTTTTTTTTTTTTTTTTTTTTTTTTTTTTTTTTTTTTTTTTTTTTTTTTTTTTTTTTTTTTTTTTTTTTTTTTTTTTTTTTTTTTTTTTTTTTTTTTTTTTTTTTTTTTTTTTTTTTTTTTTTTTTTTTTTTTTTTTTTTTTTTTTTTTTTTTTTTTTTTTTTTTTTTTTTTTTTTTTTTTTTTTTTTTTTTTTTTTTTTTTTTTGTTTTCCTGCACTATTAAGGGCAGATTCCTTAATGGCCAAAATGAAAATGCCAATGTGATGGCAATGCACAATTCCCACTCTATGGGTTGGACTACACATTTTTATCTTGGCAAGAAATGTGATGTAGCTCAGAAAAAACAGTCCCAGAGTATATTTAGCTACTAAAGCTGTGGCACACAAATGTCACATTCCCATGAGTCAACCCTTTTAAAGAACCCCATCTTCACACCCCCACAGATATTCCCCAAGATGCCTGCACTGAATTAAGAGTGAAGCATATGGATGGATGTGATATCATCAAAGCAACCGTGTTACAGTAAAGAAAACAGCAAGTGGATTCTTATACAATTAGTACAATCAGTAAGGAGCCATTTGTGAGCACAGAAAAAGAAAGAAAACCCTGCTCAAAGGAATAGACACAACCAATGAAGAAAAACACAAAGCACCTTGCAAAACAAGGACAAAATATTAAAAAAATAAAATTTTCATTGTGAATGTGTGAAAGCAAAAGAAATCACAGCAAAAGTGGAAATAAAATCTTGATAAAAAGACTGTAAGTGTAACATTTATTGATTTCATTTTGTGTGAGGACTCTTTCCTTTGCCCTTTAGAAACAACAACTCAATAGAATTTTGGAGCCAACTGGCTCTGACTGGGCAAGGCAAGGAGTAACAACACACAAGTGGATGGTCATGGTGAACAGCCATGCGGTCACCTCTGCCGCCATTGTTTTGATGGGTGTAGACTGCTTCCAGCTTTCTCAATATTCATAATTAGGCACCAAAGAATGCATGATATTTAAATGACCCTGACAAGTGCTTATAAGGCTCTTTGGTAACCATTATTCCCTGGGGACGGAAGTATTGAATGTAAGCCACTTCATCAGTCAGTGAATTGAAGCGAAAATGATTAGAATTCAACAGCTATACATTTATTAATATTTTCACTGGATGCTCTTCTGAAAGCCACTAGTGGCATACAAGATGCTTTTAAGAGCTAGTTTTCCATCTATTAAGCATTGCTTTTCAGAAGACTTGTGTAGCAGGGACCCACACACAACAAACAGTGCTATTAAAATGCATGCACATCTCTGCATTCCTCTGGGTACGTAAAGGGGCAGATCTCCCACTTTTGGTGGTTTCTGACACCACTCCCTTGTCTGGCAGCAGCAGAGGAGTTGCATCCCTTTCCCCTTTCCCCTTTCCCCTTTCTCCTTTTTCCTTTCCTTTCCTTTCCTTTCCTTTCCTTTCCTTTCCGGGTGGACAAGAGGACGATACCACTTATTTCCAGATGTGGGAACATGGGATTTTCTAAGAAATGTCCTCTTGCCTGAAGTATTTTGTTTAACAGGTGTTACCAATAGATTGGACAAAGAAAGAAAAGATCCTCATCCTTTGGCTGTCAGCATTATCATCGATATTGCTGGGAGGAAAGAGGAGTGCTAGGTAAATCAAATGTCATCTTAAGGAGGGCATGCAGGTTTATCTGCTTTCCCTCTGCTATGTAAGTGATACCCCTTTTTTTAATTGAACAATTTCTACTATTGAAGAGAAATGGACAAGGAATTAAAAAAAGAAGATATCTCAAATTCAGCTTAAACTGGAGTTAGAGTGTGAGGTTTCATCTTCAGTACTGTCACTCCCTTGCACCTGAAGTTAAGGTTTTGAATTTGAGTATTGCGGCCACCTGAAATTCTTCCTCTGCCAAGGCTCAGCAGCCCCCAGGTCTGCAGGGTGCAAAAGGCTCTGTGCTTAACACACAGGTAAGACTGAGCTGGTTCTAGAAATTTACTTTGCTGGTTTAGATTTTGCAGTTATTCTCCCAGAATGTCCCAGAATCTACAGGATGAAGCTCTTCAAAGAAATTGTTCAAACAGGGGTGGTTTTTCCTTTACTCTGTAGGAAGAGCTAATTAGCTGGGAGGTGGGGGACAAGTTTACATCCTCTGCCTGTGGGAGTTTAAATCTTCACATTCAATTTCCTGCCAATAAGCCTAAAAGCCAAGGCTACTAGATTAATATTTTCCATGGTATCTCCTGCCTAATTTGTCCAACCTCCTCAACTGGAAAAGAGCTTCAGGCTTTGTCTCTGCTGGGCCAGCCAGGTGATGCCCATTGCCTTTATGGTAAGGGATTGTGAAGGCTCTTTGAAGTCAGTCCTGGGGAGTTCAGTGAGAAACCCTGGATATCCCTGGACTATGGGAGGGATCATGAATCTGGGGCTGTAATGAATGACAGGCACTGAAGTCATAGTCTGGGTCCAGACCACCAGCAGCTGCTCATGTAGCTCTGCTGAAGACTGTTCTGTGATGTTAATGTGCTCATCACCCCTTGCTGAAAGTCTCCACAAGTAACACAAAGAATTCAAGACTCAGTGGGTCAGATGGTGGGGGAAGAACAGGGGAAACTAGGAACCTACTAGTTTGGGCAGACAATGCAAAGCATCAGGTCTGGCATGCCAGTAGCTTCTCTAGGAACAGCTGCTGCTTTTGTCTAATGAGTTTTTCATATAAAATGCATGAACAATAGAGACTGGAATCCACATTTCAATTAATATTTTAAGTGTTTTATATCAAGTATTCATAGCAGAAAGAACTGAACTCATGTGTTCCTGCCCCTGGTGAGTGCCCTAACCACTCAGCAAGTGAGTTCTGCTCATACTCATCTTCCTTCTGACACACTGAGTACTTAATTAGTCCACACAGAGAAAAACATCTTCAACAGAGATTGAAAGAAGAGATCTAAGAACACCCTGGAGAAGAATAACAAGGATTCAGATCTCTCTAGGCAGCTCTCTATTTGAACCTAACTCCCCTATTTAAAAGGAACCATATTAAAATCTCTGAGATACAGATTAAAAGGAGCTGATGGTGAGGGTCAAGATGCAATAAGGGACACCACCACCTCTACACAGGAGAAAAGATTCTTCTTCTCTATGTTCAAGAAGCAAATTTTGGCAATTCTCTGCTGAATTCTCTATACGTACGGCAAAGGAGGAACGGAGGCCAAAGGACAGGATTTGTATTAGACCCCAGTGCTTCAGCACTGGTGTGAGCACTGTGAAATGACACCTAAATCCCAACCTTTTGGTGTGTGAAAAAACAAAACATAGAACCTCTCCATGAGCAGTCATTTATGCATCATTTAATGTACACTAATGACCACACTCTTGTGTGTCATGACTAAAAAATGACTAAAAAAATTATTAAAAAAGTTTAGGAACTTTTTGCTCAAGTCTCACTGAAAACAGTGGGATTGAGGACCAGTGACTAGGACTACTCCCAGTTTACTCAATAGTTAAAATAGAGCAGGCTTTCCTTATCTGTACTGGGTTACTGGACCTGATGGTCACCAGCTCAGTGAACGGATCGGTAATGTCACGAGTGGCAGCAGCCTGGGCTGCAGTGATCGTGCACTGGTGGAGTTCACAGTCCTCAGGCATATGAGTCAGGCAAACAGAAAAGCCAGGACCCTGCATTTTAGAAGACCAAAATTTCAGCTCTTCAAGAAGGTCAGTAGGACCCCCATGGAAACTTCCCTCAGGGACAAGGGAGCAGAACAGAGCTGCCAGATCTTTAAGCATATCTCTCAAGAGGGAAGAGCTAGTGAAACCCTGGTGAAAGAAATTGGACAAGAAAGACAAGAGACTGAATGGCTGTATTGGGACCTGCTAGCTGAACTAAAGGGCAAAAATGAAGTGCACAGGTGGTGGAAGAAGGGACAGAGATCATGGAAAGAGTATAGGAACACAGTCTGGTTGTGTACAGATGGGGTCAGGAAGGTCAAGGTGTAGTTGGAGCTGAGCTAGGCAAGAGGTGGCAAGAATAACAAGAAGGGCTTCTACAGGTATGTCAGCCAGAAAAGGAAAGTTGAAGGAGATGTACTCCACCTGACAAGTAAGGCTGGCATGAAGAGAAAGCTGAGGCACTCAACAACAATTTTGCCTGTCTTCTCTTGCAACCTCTCTTCTCACACTTCTTGAGTGTTTGGGCCACAAGACAGGGCCTGGGGGAGCAAAGTCCCTCCCACTGTAAGAGAAAATCAGGTTTGGGATCACTTGAAGAACCTGAAAATACCTAAGTCTATGGAACATTGTGAGATGTACCTCAGAGTTCCAAGAATTGGCTGATTTAATTACCAAGACACTGTCTGTGATATTTGAAAAGTGTGGCAGTCAGGTAACTGGAAAAAGGGAAATATTGTACCCATCTTAAAAAGGGGTAGAAAGAAGGGTCCTGGGAATTATCAACTTGTTAGTCCCATTATCTCTGTGCCTGGGAAGATCATGGAACATATCTTGCTAGAAACCCTGCTAAAGCAAATGGAGTACAGGGAGGTGTTCAAGACAGCCAGCATGGCTTCATCAAGGGCAAGTATTGCCTGACCAGCCTGCTGGAGAGAGTCCATCAATGGATAAGGAAAGAGATACATGTAATTTATCTGGACTTTTGTAAGGCCTTTGACATCCTTTGACATCCCCCACAACATCCTTGTCTTTAAATTGGACAGAGACGGACTTGATGGGTGGACAATTTAATGGATAAGGAATTCGCTGGACAGCCTTGTTCTGAGAATAGTGGTCAATGGCTTGAGGTCTGAATGGAGGTCAGTGAGAAGTGGTGTCCTTCAGGGGTCAATTTTGGGACCAATGTCTTCATCCATGACATAGTGGCATTGAATGAGCCTGCAGCAAGTTTGCAGATGACATCAAGCTGTGTGGTGTGACTGATGCACCTGAAGGACAGGATGCCATCCAGAGGGACTTGGACAAGATTGAGAAGTAGGCCCATGGGAACCTTGAGGTTTAACAAGGCCAAGTGCAAAGTACCTGAGTCAGGGCAACTCACAGCCCAGAAAGTCAAATGTATACTGGGCTGCATCCAAAGCAGCGTGGCCAGCAGGGTGAGGAAGAGGATTTTGCCCCTTTGCTGTGCTCATGTGAGATCCCATGTGGAGTGCTGTGTCCAGCTCTGGGGTCCTCAGCACAGGAAAGACATGGACCACAAAGATGATCAGAAGGCTGGAGAACCACTCTCAGCAGGCTGAGGGAGCTGGGGTTGTTCAGGGTGAGAAAGAGAAGGTTCTGGGAAGATGTTATAGCAGCTTTCCAGTACCTAGAGGGGGATATATAAGAGCTGGAGAGGGATTTTTTACGAGGGCATGTAGTGATAGGACAAGGCAAATGGCTTCAAAATGAAAGGGGGCAGGTTTAAACTAGATATTAGGAAGAAATTCTTTACTCTGAGGGTAGGTGGTGAAGAATTTCAACAGGTTGCCCAGAGAAGTTGTTGATGGCCCATTCCTGAAACTGTTCAAGGCCAGGTTGAATGGGGTTTGGAACAACCTGGTCAAGTGGAAAGTCCTTCTGGGTTAGAATAAGATGATCTTTATGGTCCCTTCCAAATCAAAGCACTTAATGATTCTATGCTTCTATGGCTGTTGAGAGATGGAAATAATGTGAAATTATCTGAGAACTGTTGTGGGAATTCAGAGAAAGGCAATATAAAAATGCATCTTAAGAACAATAGGAAGCCACGGATCTTGCTTTGTCAGGGAACAGGGCAGATCAAATTTAAAGAGCTAAATCCCCTGCTTCCCTCCTTCCCATACATATGCACAAAACTCTCTATAAAGGCATACACTTCTGTTTGTTTTGTGTGGTTTCCTCAGGCAGTGAATTATCTAGGACTGACTCTAAGATTGGCTGTTTAGTTTCAGACTTTACGATAAGCTTTTAATTATAGCACGGGAGTTTCATTACATGTTACTCTGAGCCAGCTGGAAGCAGTTACACTTTAGTCCTCCTCCCCCTCCCTCCTCACCACAGGATGTCATTTCCAAGGCCTTACCCTTCTTGTCTTGATGATTATGGGATGAAACTGCCACATATGGATCTGTATTTTCAGATGAACCGAGCGGATCCTTCCAATCCAGCATGCGTCCCCTAGCATCATAACCCTGTCGAGCGCCAGAGTCAGAAGTGGTGGTGCTTGGGACTAGGGAACTGGAGTGTCCTGTTCACATTATAAATACAGGTAGGGAAGACAAGTCTCATTAGTCACTTACCACGCTACCTCCCCATGCTCAGGGATGTATGCTCTGCTTTGCTTCAGTGACAGGTGAACGTCTTGTCACAGAATGGGTAATGCTTCAAAAGTCCTTCAAAATGTGACTCCGAAGGAAGAGTGGATTTGAACCTTCCAGATCAGAGTGCTAAAAGGTGCTGCCACTGAGCTGGCAGTTCTGTGCTTCTCGACACAGTTTAATGCATATGAAAGAGGGTAAGCATACTTCATCTGAGTCAAGCATCCTTTGGCTGGATTCAGCACACATGCCTGACTGAAACTGAAGTGTCAGCCCATGCTGTCGGATACTGGCTCAGTCAAAAAGCAAATAAAAAATCAGTGTAAACCAGAACAATGTCCAAAATGGCTGGAACTGAATGGGAACGCCAGGAGAACTACAAAATGGTGGCATCACGAGGCACTCTACCTCATGTCCCCAGGGGAATGAAGGACTACCTAACACCAGTGTGTTCACACTGCGGCACTCCTCTCCAGGTGGGAAATGCCCCGGGCCAGCTGCTCACACCCGCTTGCACCAGCACTATTGGTCCTGTCTGAGCTGATGGCCCAAAATGGCTCTGAAATAAGCACAAGACTGAGCACCATTTCTGCTCAGAGTGACAGTGCAGACAGTGCTTCACCACGTGGATCTGCCCAAGAACCCGTGACTCCAGCAGCAGCTGAGACTGAGGTCTCACATGCCTTTTTTCCATTACAAATGCTCTAGACATTGTTACTGTTGCCCTGAACACCACTGATCTGCTCCTCGCATATCATATGCACCCAACAAGCAGCGCACTCACAGAACTTGCCCCACTGGAAACAGCACAATTTGAAAACTGGTTTGGATGGGACAGCAGCATGTTTGAAGACTCATACACTCTTTGCAGCTGGATCTGAAAAGCACATCAGCACCTAAAATGCTTGAGATGCTTGGAGTCTACTCCCTCTGGAAGACAGCTCCCACATGGACTTTCCAGTGGCTCAACTGCTTTGGGGAGAGGGCACCAAATGCCATCCACACCACAACATTTTGACCTCAAAATCATTCTGGAATTTTCCTTTTAGCACATGTGAAAAAGTGAGTTATTTTCATCAGGATTCAAGGAGTTCTGGGCCTCCTTAATTTGATGTGGAGTAACTATATCCCCTTACTTACTTTTCTTAAGGAGCCCATTAAAAAAAGAATTTTTGACACACGCTCAAACACAAACTAACAGAATTGGATTATTCACAGACAGAATGGCATATAACATTTTTCGTCAGATAACACTAGACAGACTGACAGCAGCCCTCCTCTCTCCTGTCTCCTTTTGAACAGCCCAGCAAATTAATTTTCCTTCCTTAGATGAATCTCACTTGGAGAGGAGTCCAATCATCAGGCTACAGGCTGCCCTAGCAGGGACCCTCTCCCTGCTCCTTTCCTTGATCTTGCTTCACTGCTCAGAAAAATAATTTGAGACTCACAGGGGCAGAGACAGATCAACACAAGGAGCTGAAATTTAAGCCTCACACAGAAGGCACAGAGCTGGGCAGGTAGAGCCTGTGCTTCTGTAGTTTATTTTAAACAGCTCCTGGATAACCACAAAGCTTTTGAAAGCTGCATCTCAAAAATGCTCTTTTAAATGGTTTCTAAAGCCATACAGCCCCAGCTCTCAGAAGTCTAGAGAGAGAGATGATGAACCTAGATCCTCAATTCCACTCCAATGGTAAAAAAAATCTAAATGTTGGCCACCAATGTACCCAAGCTTTTAGATGCACCCACATGATTGTTTTTGCCCTCTCACCAGCTTCATGGTGTTGAACTACTGATGAAGTCAGCAAAATGCTGCAACTTCTATTACGATGCTATGATTTAAAGAAATCCTTTTGAATATTAATGGCTTTAGAGTAAAAATAATGTCTGTGCTCCTCTGTAAGTTTTTGAGGAGCCCTTTTGATTTACTGAATTGAATTATATATGGGAGCCCTTTAGACTATGTTTTGTAGAGGACATGGTCACAATGAACTCCCTTAACTTGCATGCTTAGAAAGGAAAATTGGTTAAATTTACAGTGTTCTCACCATGAAGCCACCCTTCAACTACAACTAATTGTTAACACAATTTAGCTCTGGATGTCAGTCTGAAGGTTTTATACTGATAAGGGCAGTGGATTATTTTTTACCCTCTCATGAGAGAAAGAGTGTTTTCTCCCAGTCATCTTTCTTTAAAGCAGCAAATTAAACGCTGTGTTTTGTTAAGACAGAGTTTTGAATGTCACCCAAATAGAAAAGAGAAGCCAAATATTATCCTCTTTTAAAAGGTTTCCATAAGCCTCATCACAGCTGGGGACATTGGTAACACACAGATAGGGGACTCCATTTGAACTCCAATCCAAATGTGCTGCCTGCTCCACAGCAGTCCTGCAGCAGGACTGTTTGTGTCCAAAGGGACAGGTAGAGGTCCAGCAACTGAAAACACACCCTCTCTTGAAGCAAGAATATGCTGGATCCTGAAAGCATTCACTCCAACACTATTATACGCTTGTCAATTCCCGTGCTCATCCTCAAGGAACAAGACAAATAACAGGGCAGAGAACAGGCTAGAAAATAGAAATTCTGGAATTTTCATGTTTTCTTTTCCCTAAGGATTAAACCACAATGCAAACATTCATGGGGTTCCAGTCTTCAAGATTATACCCCATTCAGCAACAACAATAATGTGTATAATATTTGGTCAGCTTACACATAGTGCTGCACTCAACATAAGAAAGCAATTAGTCATTGCTTGATAAGGAGGTAAAAGAGAAGAAAATCTTGCCAAGTAGCAATCATATTTCATGCCTGTGTTTGATATGCATTTATATGCCTGTATCTCTTTCCAGACACTTGCAATTTTAAATGTGCTTAAAGGAAGAGTTCTAGGGAAAAGCTATAAGTATGGTTAAAGAAAAACATTTCATAATACAGAAATCTAGAGGAAGTATATGCCTTAGGGACACATTTTTCAGGGGGAAAAATTTTTTTTTGAACCATATGTTGCCAATACACAGAGAACTTCCTGGTAATGGAAAGCTAAGGCCTTGTGAAGCTATTAATGTGTACCAGATGGTCACGAGGTAGAAAGGGGTTCCACACAAACACAAGGAATCAGTATATTTATTCTCTCGGTAACTAATGTATTAGTCTAGTACAGACTGAGAAGCAAGCTTACACAGCTAATTGAGGCAAACTTTCTTCCATTTGATTTTGAGGAAGCAGGGCAGGAGCAGATTAAACCTTAATAGCCTGTCCCAGTTGTGTTAGAGGTGTATTTGCAAACCCTTACTACTAGGCGGTGATACTGCTCCTGTAAGCAGTATCACAGTGTCCTGTAAGTGCCTGAGTAGCCAGTCCCACTGGGTGAATTTCACCTCTGAGCAGAGTAGCACCACAAATCTATGACCTATTTAAGTTTCTTTCATAAACAGAGAAAAGACTGAAGTGGCAGGCAACCCAATCCTGGCCCTCTCACACATAGCCATTATGTATAAGCCTTTACATTGCACTATATAGTTCTCAACATATAGTGGGCCTTTTTTTCCCAATACACAATTTTTTATCCCTCTAACTTGCAAATAAAATTTGTTGAAATTAAACAAGGCTTTAGCACATCTGAGTTGTGCCCAGTACCTCTGTATTAATAATGGTTAATACAAAAACATCTAAAAAACCAATTCTGCCTTTGTTTTAAAACAAAGCATCCGAATAACTGTACACAAAGTGCTTTTCAAATGTCTTTGTTTAAAGAAAACATGTAAAATTCAAATAGACAGTCTTTAAAAAAATCTGGTTCAGGTGCTTCCATTATTTGGAAAAACTTTTCATTTGCAGCACTGTAATCAAGTAACAGAGGCAGAGTAAAAGCACTTAGTGCCTACAAGCACAGATAATGATTCAGAAAGGCTGCACTTCTGAAACTATAGCCTGTTCTGAAGTGCACTTGTAAAATGCAAAGAGGTTTTTTTTCAGGTTTAAAACAAAGACAGAGATTCAATACTATCAGTATTTGATAGTTGGTCTAATATGCACAAGTCATTGGAATCTCAGAGGTTAAGATATCTGCACACTATCCTATTAACAGCTATAGCAATCTAATTAGACAATTAGAGGGAAAGTTAAATCAATACTATAGAGGGAGAAAGGACTATGGCTAGGGGGTAAAAAAGGGCCCAATTCACTAAGAATTGATGTTTCCAAAGGTAATTGAAGCTGCTTAGACTTTTGCAGAGTGATCTAGCTTAATCTCCTTGTTTAAATATGTGGCTCCTGCATAATTTTTCTCTGGATTTCTGCATCCAGACCTTCAGTCCACTATCCTCTCCTTGGATGTCAATTGAGTCACCTGCATGGACTTTGCACTTGTTTGAAACTGATCATGTAAAACTGCCTTAGGAAGAGAGCCCATGTGCCAAAATCAGGAGGAGGCTGGTGCCAAGAATACAAAGATTAAGGGCTTGGTTCTCCTTTCATTCACACTGCTACAGATTGGCAGTAAGTCTGTTGAAGGAGGATGATTTATAGTGGCATAAGTGAAGAGAATCAGGCCTTATGACTTCTTTTGGAGCTTCAGATGACTTTGGGTATATTTAGCCCACTGAGCATTCACTCAGTTGGTATTCTGGTACCGGTGTTCTCAGGCTTAATCTATTGTGCTATACCATTTACCTTTGCATTAAACTGTACTCAGTAACATCAAAATAGATAATTCATAAATTTTCTGGTTTTTTCAAGATGCAAAATTACTCAGACCAGTCTCTACAGTTGAATAACATGAACATGTTTACGGAGACTGGTTTACTACCTCATCCTAAAATTTTTGCATCCTGATGTGGAAGATCAATAGAGGGTCACTAGTGGTAGGTGAAAAGAAAGCCCAACTGCAAAAATATCAAAATAGGTATTTTAACTAAACCAATAAAAGGAAGAGCTGACTTGCACAGAGACCATGTTATCAGGATGTACCTGAGAGGGATCACTGAAATAAAAATTTATGTCTTAAAAGACAGGACATGAATGGGAACCCATGTTAATGCTGGGTCAGCATTTCTCCATTGCACCTGTCTGCGAGGTCCTACTTTAAAAGCTGGGTTCATTTATGGAGTCTGTTTTTGGGCTTGACATGCCTGGACAGTAAAGTGTACTTTCTTTTGTTAACTTGGACTACAGTTTTTTTCATTCTGCTGCTCATGTGAAACACTTCTCTGCTTTCTTAGTCAGATTAAAATATCAGTTTTTACTAAAGTACCTTCTAATACTCTAGCTGGCAGGATCCAGAACCACAATTCTACAGCTATAACTCTGCAGACTATGGAATTCACTTACAAGCAGGAAATCTAGAACGTTTCTAGTACATCAGCACGATAACCAAAGCCATTCTCTTTCTCTTCACACTCAGCAGTATGGATTTTATTATTACTCTTCTTTAATTACTGCTCTGTACATTAGAATTACAGTAATTTCACAATGAAAGAAAGTATAAACCATATATGCAGATGAAACTGTGAGTCTTCCATACATCAGAAAGTCTCAGCTTGCCTTTGATTCTACACATTCCCTTCACTGGTTTTCATTACCATACTTTCAAATAAGTTTCACCTGCACATTTTTCATTTCCTGATAATAAACAGTAGGGGGAATTTGATTTTATTTTTACAAATCTTGAACAGCATTATTGTGCCTCCAGTTATTTATATTCTGTACTGAGCTGTCATTGGTTCAGTTTCATACCTACATACTCTGCAGGCACGAGATGAAAGGATCAATTAAAAGTTCATCACAATTTCACATCAACTCACCTCTTGCTGTGTTCAGCCAAACGTATGGTGAATTTGATCTAGCCCTAATGAACTGCTAGAACTGCTAGTCTTGTACAGCCTGAAAGCAACTTCACAAGGAAACTCCCACCCCAATGGAATTTTGCCATTGACTTCACTGGCAGCAATACCACACATCCTATTAGCTTGTGAGTACTTGTCTTTGTTCAGAGTGTCTATTATAAAAGCTATTGCAATATATGTCTAGGTTTGAATTTAAAGTGATTATTTATTCTGCAGTGACTCCTCATGAAGACATTTATTCTTCACTCCAAGAATGAGCATAATCTGCTTCCAAATATGCAGAACAAAGTGGTAGAAAGCACTATGAGCACAGATTAACAGCTGCCTCATGGGAATCTGCTACTCTAGGCTTGCAGAAATGATCCTCTTCAGTTCAGGTCATTTAATTTGCTATGTAAATTTGAATGGACAACACAAATTACTCATCCTAGAAGTGACAAGAACCTCCAGGAATTAAGGCATAATCCAGTCTCAAACCACATGGGTAAAATGCTAATTTTCCTTACGAGAGATCTTTTTGTAACCCAGGGATAGTTCTGCTTTCCCTAAGGTATCTCTGACTGGCTGCTGTAGCAGTAATGACACCAGCCTGGACAGCCCATAAGTGGGATGTGAGCTACTATCTTGTTTGTCCTGGTGAACAGATAAGGTGCATCACTGTACCCAAGTGTTTCTTTGAGTGTTCAGGTGAAGCATGCTCTTAGTCATGTCTGCTGGCATGCCATTAAAATAGGCCTTATCTAATTCAGTGAAGTTAGTTTTGAGGAAAGACAAGAACAGAAGGATTGAAAACCAAGAGGTATGACTTAATCCTAGTTGTGATTAGTGAATCGGGCCCTCAAAACCAAGACAAAGCAAGTAAAATAGGGTAGCAACTATTTGAGTACAGATACTACTAGCTAACACAAGGATTTGGGGAGAATTTTTAAAAACACTCATAAACTGACCATACACTGTGTAGTAAGACATTTTTTGATCAGGTGGAGCAGTTGAAATGTCTATGAACAAAATAAATTGGTAAGAAACATTAAATATAACGAAAGTATGAAAATATTTTAAAGTTTAGTAAAAACTGATTCCTCCAAAATGGATTTGCTGTCAATAAATATTGAAACTAAGAACTTCCTTACCATTCAGGGCTACGAAGGAATCTGAAAGACAAATAACAGGGGAAAAAAATCATTATTTCTATCTTGTTTTCTCTTTTAAGTAGTTTGCTGCTCATTAAGTGTTAATGTTTCAGCTGATATTTATAAGCATGTGATTTGTACGCTAAGGACCCAGGCAAAACTAATATTCAGACATACCCAGAAACAATGTCTGACTTTGAAAGTGCTCACAACCAGCCCAGTACAGGAGGTATTGGAGGAGGGAGGGCCAGTGTCCCCCCTGCTTTCCTTGCAAATGCTAGTCTAAGGCAAGGCATTGCAGAGTATGCAGCCAGCAATGTGAATCAATGAGGACAAAACTCAGGTGACCCAAGATCACATGAAGTAATAAAATCAGCTGGGTTAGCAGGGAATGAAATCTACCCCTGTGCAGTGTCAAGGTTCAATGCACCATTCCGGGCTAAAGAGGGATTTAAGCAGGGTATGGGCTTTGTTGCTCTCTGCACAGAAGCAGATCTCTCTCCATGAGCACAATGTGCTGTTCCTGAATAATTTCCTACCTTCCTTTTATACGTAACTGATATCAGGTACACTCCACTCCTGCCTAACCTATTTGCCCAAGGAGAGCAGAACTGGCTGAAAAGGGCAAAGATACACCAGCTGGGAACTGGCCTGATTTTGGTGCTAACCCATTAGACGGGGGAACAGAGGGGAGGCCTATATACACACCTCCTTCAAAAATCTTTGTGACAGTCTATATTACCCTATCTTAGGTCCTGAGGCTGAAATCCCTACTCCTTCAAGCACAGTGATCAGAGTAATTAATGGCCCTTGAATAAGGATGCACAAGGCATGAGAGGGCTCTGGCTTTCTCCAGAGCGTCTGGCCCACGCTATGTCCCATGGCAGAGTCTAGCCCTCTGTTCTCTGTACTGCAGAAGTAATGACTCTCTCACTGCACATTGATTCCTCAGCTTCATCAGTTTTATTGCATCAGTGCAAATTACACTGAAAAGAATGTGAGTCTTGATTGCATGAGGTTTATAAATAATATTTGGAGCACAGAATCAAACCAACGTCGGTGAGAACATTTGGAACAGGAGCTGTCCTGAACACAGATGTTGGTACTCCTGAAGGCTCAGAAATCAGCAAGGTTTCTTTGCATGCAGTGCAAGCTATGCACTTTTAAGCATTTCAGTACAAAACAGTAAATGTTTAAAGACTGTGTTTAAGCTTCCAGTTCACGCTGTCAGTACTTAAGGTTTACCATTACAATTTCTTAGGCAGTGCCAATAGTACCTGACCCTTAATACCATGAGGTTGTCCAGACTGTATGTAAAATTCCCTAAGATTCACAAACTAAGCAGTTGTCATTTCTTGATCTGGATCCAAAGCTGAAGATATATTTCTCTGTCTCAGTGTGCTGCATGGGAATGTAGTCCAAGTCACAGACTACACCAAGAAACCAAGCACTTCTGTACATTTACATAAACAACCCAACCACCAGGGCTAATAAAGACAATGACCCCAATTCATTATGGCATTGCTGTAATCAATATCCTCTAGAGCTGAGCTTTTCTCATTATGCAACCACTCTGAAGTCCAGTGTTTGTATAAATCACATGAACTGGGCTATTTTCCTCAAACACATTTAAACAACAGTTCTTCTGAACCTGCACCATTAGCTACATTGCTGTCCCTGTCTTGGCTTATGCTGCTACAAAAGAATGCCTGACAGGTAATGGTGACTTGAGGCATTCAGAAGGGTACTGTGACACATGGTAAATAGAGGTAAAAGCTTTGCTTACTTTGGCAGTCACCCAGGCCATCTGTATTGCCACGTTCTATGTCCTGTTCAAATGCCAGTCTAAATAATAGAAGGAAACAAAACAGTATGAATAACAACAGTCATAGGCATAACCAGAAAGAAATTATCACATGTTCAATTGAAATAAATCCCTGCTGTGAAACTGGCTATTTCTTTAGAAATTCCACACAAAGGCTGAAAAACCCCAACATACACATTTGAGCTATTCATCATTGCTTAATGATTTCCTGGCTTCTGATGATACTTTTTCTTCATATTATTACTTTTTAAAAATCCACAGCACGCCTTGTTACCAAGGGAAGAAAAGACTTCCATTTTTTAAACTGTTAAATATAGGATGTTATGAGAAGCAACTGTAACCCTACCTTAACCTGTGCACAGAGTATATCAGGCGAAATGGCACTTTGGTGTGAGAAAGAAGCCAACCCCTTGGGCAGGTACTGTGCTTGAGGAAGCAGCCTGCATTTCAGCAGTCACTTAGGTACAGCACCAGATGAGGCTGCAAGGCATGTGGTCCATCCCACAAAAGGTATTCCCTTTAACTCAGGGGCTCTACTGATAAACACTCACATGCTCTTCTAGCTGACGTGCTCAGCTTATGCTCCCAAGGTCTCTCTGTGATTTTGGATAACTATTGAAGCTGTTCTTCCCACTTCCTGTGTGGTCAAAGGTGAATGACAAGAACCTTGGAAAACTTCCAAATACAAGCCCTTGCCTATATTAGGATCCTGCCCTTGAGGCATAATTACCCTTGCAGACAACTCATTCTAACTCTGTGTTGTTAAAACACCTGCTCTACTGTCATCTACTCCAGGAGGATGACTAACATATCTGCCTCCTCTTGGCTACCTTAGAACTTCACCAGATTCCTTCAGAGCTGATCTGGACCCCCTTCCTAAGCACTGGACAGAACATGAGCTGCCTTGCTTACTTTTGGACTTCATCACTGCAAGCTGCACAGCCTCTGTCTCGATGGATCTATTGATGAAAGTGGGAGCTGCTTTTAAAAGTGAGGTACGGAAGTCCCCTACAACTTGCCATGGAAATTGAAGAAGCCTCAAGCACTTTTGGAGTGATGAAAAACCTGATATGGACACAGGTTTATTTTAACATTATCCTACCAAATGTCAAATCAGAAGCAGCTCACATTTTTGTAGTCAAGCATATACAGACACATACAGTTACAGCATCCCCAGCAGATGGTGGAGATCAGCAAGTTAAGAGCAAGACAGAAGCACAGGGATTGTAATTTGTCCATTATATAGTGAGGACCTGTAGAGAAGCAGGGTTAAGTGGAGTCAGAAGTAGGGCTGTCAAGGCTCTGTGATGTCTGTGCTATACTTCCACTACTACCATGAGGGTGTATAGCTGATAACTCAGAGTGGGCAGTCATGTGGAGTGTCAGAAGTGGCCAAGAAATGTGAGCTCTGAAGTGGGTTTGCTCCCTGTAACCTTCACAGACTTTCATTATCATAAAATAATTAAATTCTACTGTTAAGCAAGGGGAGATCCAGCACTTCTCTAAATCTGTTTTAAGCCCTTACTGTGCTCTGTTATTCCTCTTAGTAATGCACAGTAAATTAGAAGGACTGGTATTGTTTTCAGTGGACAAATTACTTCAGTAATTTAATTTGGATTCTATTGCCTCTTTAATCAGCTGTGATGGCTCCAGTGTAGGCTGGTCCAGACATATCCATCCAATTCACTCCTTTCAATAACACACGGACCTTAACACAGCTCTTTCATTTTCTTCTTCCTCCTCTTTCAGCAGTTACCAATCAGCTGACTGTTCACATCAAAAAAATTTGTGAGACATTTCGGAGGTGAATGCAAATAAGATAGAAACAAACATTTCCCACATTTTTCCCTCTCTAAAAGCCTCATGTTTCAAATAGCTTTGCCCAAGACTGCCTGGCACCACCGCCAGAGCTTCACAGCCCATCCAGCCAGAGCCCTTACTCACTTGGAGCCAAGGACCAGCTGCGTGCACACCCCGCTCTCCTTCACCCATCCGCAGTACGGGTCTCTGGATGCTATGCAGGCCCTTGGGAGAGAAGAGCACAAGGTGGCATTCAGGAGTGCTCCAGCTTGCCCACGGCCCAGGCCTCTGACAGCCACCTCAAAACACGTACTTTTTGCATTTGCCGTGGCGCTCGCAGCGCCCCAGGGGAACCCTGATGACACAGGTGGAGAAGGCGACGTACAGGGCACTGCTGGGCTTGTCGAGCTGCATGCCCATGATCCGCTTGTCCTCCAGGCCGTCGTAGCTGCACCTGATTTGGATAGAAGTGGGATGCGGTTACAAGTGGGCTCTGCTGGGAAGCCAGGGGAAACCTCAATTGTCCCCTGAGAAACATAAGATCACAAAAAAACTTGGGCCAAAAAATCCGTAAGAAAGGTAAAATTGAGCAAGTCAAGGAAAAAGAACACACAACAGCCACCAAAAAATACTGATGGGACGTGTAAGTAAGTATTAAAAATGCATGGGGTAGTAAAGAATTTGGGAGCGACAGCACACAAGCTTCTGATGGCCCTTAGTTTTTGTGTTTATTCTTCTCCAGCACTCAAAGTAGTTGAAATTTCTGCATGATTACAGCTCACTTCAAAGCTCCCTTAGGCATATTTGAGGAAGACTGAAATGTGGAAAATTTCCCTTGGAGAGCAGCTTGCTGCTTGTTGAGTTATTTGGAGAGGAATCAGGGTTTTTTATAGGATTAGAAAATTAATCTTCCTTTCCAGAACTTCACTTTTAATTATCCATCAGCTGCTGCATAGGATGGGCTATTTTCTACATAGACTGAATAAAAAAATCTTATTGCAGTGTAGAGACTGATAAGCAGACATCCCCTCCCTAAACAATTTAAAATTCCCAAAAAATTTGGCTTCCTAACCACTTCCGTTTCCACGGGACAAATTAGTCTCTGGGAAATCAGAAGTTCAAAGTCACCCATACATGAGTACAAAGAATCAGATACACACTTTTCAGGATTGTAAACATTGATCTCCTCCAGGAAAAGGCTGTCATTTAGGAAACCAGTGCTTCCTGTCCGTGCCAAGAACTTCAGGATGATTCCCTTCTCTGATCCCAAGAAAACCACGGTATAGTTCTGATATGGCCCAGCAGCAGAGTCAACAGCAATTTTGGTCAGGCGATATCTAAAACAATAGAGCATTTTCACAGATAAATCATGGAGATAATCACAGAATTGCCATTTATTTAATCCCTTTCTTCACATCGGATCAGTGTATGGTAGACTTCTAACAACCATAACACACATTTAAGCACTTTTCCTACCTGACTATAAATCAACACAGACTGTACCAATTTGGCTCCCCAGATGTTGGGGAATTTTCACCTGTTTGCATGCCCACACATCCAATAGCCAGCAGGAATGTCCAGAAGTGCAGAAATGTCTAGAAGTTCAGAAAGCTGAAGGGGTGCTAGGAACCTGAGGGTATTTAGGAATTATCCTTCCAAAAACCTGGAGATTTCTTCAGACAGGGACAGACAATCAGCACAGTGAATTGTTTTTAAAATTTCAAGCTCTGTCACATTAAAAACAGATGAACTAGGTTCAACTTGTTTTGTCAGGAAAAGCTGTGTCAGTGCAAGAGTAAGACGCTAAACACCATTTTACCTCACTAAAAAGGTGAAATCAAATCGTGGGGTGACACAATTTATTGAAAACAAGTATAGTGGTGGCTAATAGTAAGTGGTGGTACCAGTTAGATGGGACTGCCTATCAAAGGGAAGCACTCTGTGGAGCTTGCTACTCTCGTCTTTGGTTGGAGGTACAGAACCTGACATAAGAACTTGAAAGAAAAACCTGACATTACTGAAAGGAAGTCAGATCCTTCCAGAGCTGAGTGCCCAACACAATACACTACCTTTGTTCAGAGGAAGAGAGGAAAATATGGCAAAAGTTAGTCACATTATTCTGTTCACTGCTGCAGGGTAGACAAGCAAAAATGACCACAGCAAAGAGTGGGAATGTATTTTGATAGGAAGGGGATGGTGTTTTTAACACTTGCTGATTTATGAGTCTTTGTTCAATCTGTTATTATTTTTTTTTCTTGTTGCCATAGAAAGGATGCAGATTATGTGATTATTTCTGCCCTATACATTTCTGCAAACATTAAAGCTTACCAGTACGTAACCTGACAGACATCTACATATCCTGTGAACACATCCTGGCAGACATGTTTGTATCCTGTGTACATATCCCTGACTTGTCTGCTGATCCTTGCCTGAAGTTTTTACCGAGCCGTCTCAAACGTTGACCCACAAGCCAAAAGGCGATTAAACCTTCCCCGCACAGCATTTCCTACAACATCCGGTTTCAGCACAGCACGGTTGGAAAAGACTGAGGTCTTTCCTATCTTGAAAGCTCCTCAGGGAGTTCCGCAGCATCTGCTCAGCTCTGCCACCATTCCTAGCTGGATTCATGCCCAGGACACCGAGGACATGTACAGAGCTGGAGGGTACTTGAAGCAAAGCTGTTAGCACAGCTTGACAGCTACAATGCGGACAGGAGTTCACCTGGTGCACGTACCTGACCATTGTTCTCAGGAACCAGGGTCGGTTGACAATGGAAGGTACAGCCTCGTCCATCAGTGGATGTGTTTTGATGAAGTTCAGAGTATCATCTGGGAACTCATTAGATGTTACATATTTTTCTAATGATGTAGAGCCAGCACAGCAACCAGGCCTATATAAAACAAGAGAGTAAAGCCAGAAAGCTTACTTGACATCGAGGGCAAGCTTCCTTTTGTGATGAAACTCTCACTGAAATATGATGTGCTTTACAGGAGTTTAACTTGGCAGAGGATCGATAAGTGTGGTGGACTTGTTCAGCACCTCAAGGCAAGCCTAAAATCCTGCTCTGTCCTCCATTCAAAAGGACTTAATGTTTCACTTATGAGCACAAAGTCATTTTTTCATCAGGAGCACTACACACAGTTTTGTAATTTATCCATTCATATGGAATGTAATCACAGCATGAGTGAATTTGTCTTGATGCTTCCCAATTGCACAGGTGTTTTCTGATGTGTAACTTGCCTAATTGACTGCTCTCTTCTGGAAGAAAAGAAATCCCTATAATACAGTAGGAAGTTAATTTTTTATTTTTAAATAGGTTTGAAAAAATGCTACGTTTAGTCACATCTGATAGAAAACAGACTATTGAAGAAGACAAACCAAATAGCATCCATGTAAACATTGGTTTTACTCTTTGTTCAAGCTGGATGAGATAATTTAAAAATGGTAGGTCATTGAGAACTTTCACTGAAAAGTTATCTGCCATTCTTTAACAACTTAAATGCAAATCTGCTACTGCTATTCCTAAAATCTACCTGCTCCTAAGATGTAGTGCAATCTTCTTGCCTGGATAGGCCATCTCTCAAAGAAGCAAATGTTTTGCTTGTTAATATTGTGTAGGTCATTTTCTTTAATAAAAGGCCCATTTGATCTCATTTTCCAGAGCACTGTGATTCTTCAAACCTTTGGGCCAGTGTGAGATGGGAAGATGAAAGATGAACCACTCACTCATAAACACATTTCATCATCCAATTTTCATCTGCTCTCCTGTGGGTAAAGGCACTGACATCAAGAATAATGTCAACTTGAACAAAATACAGGACTGGTCCTATCATCTGTGTTGCTCAGATTTAGATAAATATTCAAATATTAGGTAAATAAATCTTGTGTGGGAAGGTAGCATAGGACTCGAAGGAACTAGCTGTGTCAACAAGTCTGGTCCCACAAGAGCTGCGCAAGGAACATTACACGCAGACAATGTGTACTCATGCCTCTTCATATCCAAAATACTTTAGCTGTCTTGTAATTGTATGTAGAACCAGCAACAGATGGAGAGAAGGAGAAATCAAGGGCATGACTGGTTTCCTGGGTCCTTGCAAGGGCATTGACCCATGAGGCAACATTCCCAGAGAACTCGAGGGAACAGCCTGGCACCTTCTGGCACCCTGGTGTCTACAGTTTCCGTGTATCTAATCTGGAGGCCTATTTACTCCTAAATCCTAATAGCATGATGGGATTAATCCTGTTTTAATCTCAAAACTGGTTTAGTCGAGCCAACATAAATCCCAGTAAACCTGCTGTCTGGCCAAACAGGGAAGCGACACCTTGGAAGGGTTCTGGTAGTTTTCTGAGTAATGTTAGGATCAATATGGGCAGTAATGTTTCTGTGTCATACTGAGAAACCCAGGTCAAAATGATCTTATTTCAAAGGTGCCCATCACGTACTTCAGCACGAGCTAGAAGTAATGATTATTTCTATTAAGCATATTGATTGCTAAATATTACGTGAAACACTGTTCACAATTCACTTCACATTATGTCCTTCATGCTTAGAAAGGGCAATATTATCCTGTCTTCATCATAAAAGGTAGACTGCTACTGGCTCGTCCCAAACTCATAATGCAACTTTCTGTTCTTTCCCACTGAAAGTGCTTTCTCCTTCTTCTTTTCCCCTTCCCTGCCAATATATTTCAGTAAGGTCCAAACAAATAACCTTGGGGTCATCATGCAGCCTTGCACTCCCAAGGCAGACCATTGTGTCAACAACTTGTTTGGAACACTGCAAAATGAAGAAGAAAATCCTGCAACTCTGCTAGAAGCTGCATTACTAAGGCTCAGACTGAAAACAGACACAGAATTTACCAGATTTTCCAGTCACCTCTAAGCTGTTTCCTTGAATAATGACTTCAGAACACAGACAGCACAGTAATACTACACTTGGCAAATCCAAAACATGATGGACCAAATTTGGATTGGGCAGAAGCTCAGTGTCCACCATGGAGCTTCATAAACTCATAGAATATCGTGAGCTGGAACCGACCCACAGAGATCACTGAAGTCCAGTCCTGGCCTGACACAGGACACCCCAATAATCACACCATGTGCCATGAGAGTGTTGTCCAAAAGCTTATTGAGCTCTGTCAGACTGGTGCTGTGACCACTTCCCTTGGGGAACCCAAGTTTCAGTGCCTAACCACTTCCTTGGGTGAAGAACCTTTTCCTAATGCTGACCTAAACCTCCCCTGACACAACGTCAGGCTTGGCTCCTGTCACTGACAACCACAGAGAAGATATCAGTGTCTGTGCTTCCCCTTTCCCTAATGAGGAAATTGTAGATTGTGATGAGGTCTCCCCTCAGTCTCCTCTTCTTTGGGCAAGCCAAGAGGCCTCACATGGTTTTCCCTCTAAACCCTTCACCATCTTTGCAGCCCTCCTTTGGATACTCCCAACAGCTTTATATTCTTCTTATATTGAGGTGTTCAACACTGCTCTGAGTACTTCAGATGCTTTTTTCTTTTGAAGTTATTTTGGATATCACAAGCAATGTAAAACATGCAATAGAGTGGTAAAGCTTAAGTGAGATAAAAGAATTTGATTTATCTATATGCATGTCAATATCTCACAGCAAAATGCCATTGGTGTAAATAAGTTAACAAGTGTCTATCAGTAGCAACTTGTTTGAAATGGTACTTGTAAGAAATATGAAGAATGTAGTAGAGGAGATGCATGCAAACAAGTGGAAGTGGGGAAAACAACTCATAGGAGGAATGATGTAAACTGAATCTCCAGTTTGGTGGAATGCTCTTTTTTGCTCTCCATAAATCATCCACTGTGACACTTAAACAGCATGTTAATCATAGAACAGCAAACTTCAGAACTGGTGCAGGCTTTGTAATGAGATATATCTGTTACTGAACCAATTTGCAGCAACTGTGTAACTCATTTAAGTGGAAAAATCTCTATTGCATAGTTTAGATCCAAGTTCAACTCAACTTTTATTTATTGTTTTAACATGTGTAATTGTATCTGCACCTTACAAGGCTGTTCAAAATATTAAAAAGCCTCTGTAGCCTGCATGAAGGAACAGAACAATATCACTATACATGAAACATACCTGGGCTTGGGCACTCGTTCATCAGGAACTGGTGTCCATGTGGAGTCTGGAGACTTTTGTTCTTTGAATCTCCCAGTAAATACATTGGCAATGTCAAGCATGTCATAGGCACAGACTGCAGAGCCAGGGATGCTGCAAAGTGACATTTCCCAGAAATTGTTACTCATTCTGCAGTTATGCATAAAACCTTGAGCGAAAAATATGCTCTGTAGAAGCCTTCCTTTACTCAATACTGAACTCTGAATCTGGTATTGACAGGAAAAGCCAGCCCCATGGAAAAGCCTGAATACCAATCAGCAGGCAGCTCCTGCCAAGAGAATTTTATTCAAAGCTTCTACAGAAAGAAGTAATTGCAATAATCTTGAAGAAGGGAAAGAATTGGTGAAACTCTGGCTATCACTGGCAATGCATGAGGAGTAATCACCAGTCTCATTCAGAACCCAATACTTGGAAATTTAAGGTCTTCTAAGTCATAACATCTCTCAGCACCAACTCTTGCAGTCCCTGCCATGCCTCAAAAAACACATAGCAGACAATTCAGAAGTTGGTTCTAATCAAACTGGAAACATGCTGCAATGTGCCATTTACCTTGCTTTTACATGTAATTCGTTCATGCTCCCACAGCCTGATATCCACAAAGTGCTCCCAATGAAAAGGACTTAACTATGCTCAGGAGTTTTCTCCAGTCAATGAAATTTAAAGAGCTTATGGAAGCAAATTTGATATTATTTTAAGACCATAACATTGCAAATTTCAACTTTTTGGATACTTCCATGCAACTGCACAACAGCATTGTCCAAACACAGTAAATTTCTTACCTACATACTTTCTGAAAGGCATATGGGTTTACCATGATCAGTCACTTGGAAGCATGAAATATTCATTTATTGCCTTTTTTTTTTTTTTTTAATTTTGTACATGAATTACTGTATTTGTGTCTGACTCTCACTCTTGATTTTATTGGGTAAATAGCATGAACCCAGCTGGCTGAGGATTTCAATCCTGCTCTTAGCTAGTAGGTTATTATACATCAAAGAAAAAAAATGTAGGAACTATAATACTGTTACAGAGGATTAAGCTAAACTCCTAAAGGTATATAAATTGATAGAAAAACAACCATTTTAGTAGTAAACAATTTCAAGATGCTTTTTACTGAAGAAAAACAACAAGTTGAGAGACAGTACAGTAGTCTTGCTTTAATCTCCACAGATTTGTCTTTTTATATGGAAGGGAACTTCAAAGCTCAATATTAACATGATACTGCACAGCAGGAGTTTTAAATTTTTGCAGCCATATATATGTTGATGTAAGAGATGGTCAAGGGTGTATTTGGCCACACAGAGGACCTCATCCTAAAAGACAGCTCAAGACCCACTCCAGCTAGAATATTTTGCACACTGCTGATTTAAGTCCTAAAGACAAAAAGCCAACCATACAACCTTGAGGTGTACTACACACAACTACAAGTGCTCAACACACAACTACACATGGATGGAGGCATTGCTGTGCTCAAAGGGCTGCAACATCTTTTACTCATGAGGGTGGCAGATCGCAGATCTGTAGTATGATGCAGTAGTAAGGATGGAGTACTGTGGGTCACAGCCAAGGGGATTCAAGCCACCTCTGAACTACAACTCAACACTAGCTTCTACCCAAATGACCTCTGATTAGACTGAGGAATCTCTTCCACTTCAGTCTAGAAGGAAACTTTGTTCTAGAGACCAAAGGTATTTCAACCTTTCTTTAGTGGAGGAGGAATGAGAGATGCATTCATGTCAGAAGTAGGTTCACAGAACTACAGAATCACAGAATATCCTGAACTGGAAGTGACTCATAAGGATCATTGAAGTCCAATCCTCCTGCACAGGACATCCCAAGAATCACACCATGTGCCTGAGAGCATTGTCCAGATGGTCCTTGATGTCTGTCACACTTGGTAACTTCCCTGGGGAGGCTGCTCCAGTGCCCAACCACCCTCTGGGTGAAGAACCTATTTTTTCTAATATCCAAACTAAAACTCTATGACTCAGCTTCCTGGAGTCCACGTACAGGCCACCAGAGAGCAGAGACTGATGCTTTCCCCTCCTCTTCACCTCATGAGAAAGCTCTGAACTGCTGTGAGGTCTTCCCTCAGTCTCCTCTCCTCCAGGCTGAACAAGCCAAGTGGCCTTGTTCACTCCGCATATGGCTTCCCCTCAAGTCCTTCACCACCTTCGTTGCTCTCCTTTGGATGGTCTCTGATACCTTTAGATCATTCTAATATTGTGGCACCCAAAACTGCCCCCAGCACTCGAGGTGAGGCTGCCCCAGTGCAGAGCAGAGCATGACAATCCCCTCCCTTGCCTGGCTGGAGATGCTGTCCCTGATGCCCCCCAGGACACGCTTGGCCCTCCTGCCTGCCAGGTCTGCTAATAAGCTGTGTCCAAGAATATATGCCTTCCTGTCATCTTCCATGTCTGGCAAAAAACCTGCAGCCTACAAAATAGTATTTTGTTTTTTACACCAAGTACTTAGATTTTAAAATGCAAGACTTAAGAATTATTCATGACACACCACAGGAAATACTAGCAGAGTGGGAGGACAATCTCAATTTTGAGATAATTGCAAGATACAATCTATTTTCTGATGTTGAATCTCTATTTGTTCACCTGTTTTTATTAAGCCAGATTGCATGAAAAGAGATCATCCTTATTTAAGCTTGTATTCCCTATTGGTGCCATAATTATTCCATTGCAGTTCCTATTGTTTTGATGTCAAAAGCAGTGATTTTACATTACAGGCCCAGGCTTACTCTCATTTGAAGTCAGTTCTGTGAAAGATCTCATTGAGGTCAGGCTTTGACAAGGGGTGGTAAGGGTACAGCAAAACTAAATGAATTTCAACAATAAAATTCCTCTTTTATTTCAAATGTTACTCTGTGAAACTGCGATCTATTTTTTCAACTAGAAAGCTACTATTTTTTTTAACTTCTTTGGGAGTTCTCAATAATCAGACACAGTTACTCTTCTAATAACTTCCAGAAAAACATGCTAAAATGTCTAACAGTAATAAAATCTCTACAGATGAACTGATGCTTTTGGATAACCATGCAAACAATGAAATAGGTGTTCTGGGGACCCTCCTTCCCAGCCAGCAAGACCTTGGTTCTCCCAGGAGAGTCAGGGAGCAGTAGGGTCAATGCAGGGTCAAGGATCAATGCAAGAGTCACCAGAGATGCATAAAACAAAAAGAAGGAGATAACACGGTTCTTGGAGATTTAGCTACAGACAGGACAGACAGTCCTTTCTTTGTGAGGGAAAAAAACCTGTATTTTGTCTTTGGAATAATATTCTGCAAGTTACATGCTGCAACACTTCTTGGTGGCTAGTGTGAACTATTCCCTTGTAAAGAAAATTATGTCCAAGGAATGTGTCCAATAGTAAATGGCTGAAAGCCACCCTAAGTTATCAGGTATGAAGTAAGCAGTACAAGGATACCTTAAAATTAAACACAAACTATCGGTAAGCGCAGGGTATGTAATAATTATGTTGTACCAGCAATCACCCCTTGTGCTTCCATAAAGTAAAAAGGAACTGCAGCGAAAAGCAAAACATAAAGGAAAGAGAAGGTAAAAGGTTATTGTGGCTATTACCTATTATATGGAGTGGAGAATGTTGCTAAAACAACATCCCGGCCATTGAAATGGATAACATCTGTAACTGACTGCAGTATGTTGAAGTAGAAGTGTGAGTCGCCAGGAACTGAGCAGTTCAACCGAGCCTTGAGAAAGGAAGTCCACTGTTTTTCCAGCACTCTCTGAGATCCTCCCATGTCATTTTTGCAAACCTGGGCCACCCTTGGGAAAACTACCTGGAAGGAATAGAGCAAAAATAATGGAGAAAATTAAATGTTTGCTTGACCTAAAGTCTTCTTTGGAATACTGCTTTTAAAACATTTGGAATAACACAGCAAGGTGCTTAATTTAATACCACTTTTCTATAATCTGTGACAAATAAGAAACAGAGAAAAATTAAGCTTTGGAACAGTGTGCTATGAAAGATAAGAGTGTGGCATTTACTACACAGCCATAAATCCTTCAGGAGGATCTGTTCTCAACCCATATAAAACTCATTTCCATACAGACTGCTTAGCTTTCTATTTCCCCAAACAAAAGCACATTTCATATTCACAATCCCTGCAACCCACACTGCTGCTCTGATTCTTATGTTTTCAGCACTTAAAAACTATGCAAATCTTGCAGGGCTTTTATTCCTGCTCTCCACCTTTGTGACCTCGGTCAGCTTTTCTGACTACTTAGTCAGAAAGCTATTGTGAAATTAGCAAAAATGCAGAAAGTGTTTAATTATTCTTTGCAGAATGGCAGAGCACAAAATTCCTGCCCTTGTTTACTCAGCACCCTAATTCATATTTCTTACAGAAAAATTTCTTCCTGTTTTGGAATCTGTTTTTAACAATTATCTACTGTGTTGAACTAACTACATTAGCCTTGTGCTTTCTATAACTTCAGAAAAGAGACTCTAGCATACACCATCACTGTAAGAAACCACACATTTTCCTTTCGAGACAGTGCAATGTTTCACTTCAGCCAACCTTTTGGCTCGAGCAATAGGAATCTTCTCAAAATGCTGACCTTGTCATCATGATTTATGGTTCTCATTTCAAGGTCACTCGTAACAGCATTGGTCCAAGAATAGCATAAGTTTTCCTCCTCCTGAATCTGACACAGTCATTCAAGGCAGTGTTTTTGCACTTACCTTTCCCATGCTGTTGTACTCCACTGCTATTTCCCGGAAGAAGAAGTATATGTAATTGCCATAGTCAACTGCCTGAACAAAGTATGGCTCTAGGAAAAAAAACAGCAACCCAAGACACCTGATTTAGTCACCACATACATTATACAGAATGCAAAGAGAAACCAAATGCATTCACACTTAACATCCAGAGGTGAAATGTCTGTGCTTGACAAACTTGCTTTCAGAACAAACAAATCACTGCTGCAGAAGAATCACTGTCTGGGGACAGGAGAGCTGGGAACAAGTCTGTACAACATCACTGCAGGGTAGTTAAGTCTCTGCCACTAATACGTCTACCCTGCATGGAGTAAGAGGAAAGGTAAACAGGCATTTATAACTGTATGCCTGAGGGGTCCAAGCAGTGCTCTTTATGGCATGCAGGCTGTGAGCTGAGGGAATAACAAACCACGTAACTGTTTCTGCCCACACGTGTCTGTAGCAGCAAGCAAAGTGGGACAGCTAAAGTTGACACCTGGCAAAACATTTCTGCATGCAGAAAAAGACTTGAAACTATGGCTTTGCTCGCTGTTAAAATCACTCCAAATGCTAACAATTCTTTACACCTACATGAATCTAAACAGTACAATCCTTAACAATGAAGGCATTTAGAGCAAAAAAATTGCCTAATTCAATGGCAGCAGTACAATCCTTAAGAACTGTAACAGAAAGGCTTTGTGCAATATTCCCATAATTTTAGTTTCATTAATGAATCTTAGCATTACAGGACAAACCTTCTATACTTCATAAAGCCTTGATTGTTACCTAACAGTGCTGTGGCAGGAATATTTTCAAACACAGCCCAAGCACACAGAGCCCTGCAAGCTCCAACATTTCCATCCAACAGCTGTAAACTGGTGGATTTCAGTTTGGAAAGCTCACTGGAATATATATTCTGATCTACCCAGCTCACAGCTTCTGTCAAATCCAGTAACTTGGGGTCAGGAGAAAAGTGAAAGAGAAAAACAGATCAGAGTAAGCAAGAGATGCAATCTACTTCCTTCTCTCTGCCAGAAAGCATTGGTGAAATTAAATGACAAAGAGGTCTGTCAGAAATCCAAGACTCTCATCAGAGATGCTGCCTTTTTTGCCTTGTTTGTTTATCTACCTTTCAACCACTTGGAGTCATGTTTAACTGTCCGCAGAGTTGGGCTGTCTCCAAGGCTCCGGTATATGACCGCATCTATCGCAAGGAAGTCGGTCACTGTGGCAGAGTACAGCTTTCCCTCTGGGGAGGAAGGAAAGAAGAAACAAGGGGGGAGGGGCATTAGAAATAGTACAATTGCTTCTTCTCTCATCAGTCAGATGAGAAGGGGAAACAAAACCATCACAGTCTCCTTAGGAACACTGAAGGAAGGAAAAATATCCAGCTAGGTAAATGGAACTGACTACTGAACAAGCAACTCACCACTTTGCAAAATGGTAATTTCAGAGGGATGCTGTGGAAGAAAATAACCTTATGGAATAATTCTTCTTCAGTTTAGGTATGTCATACTGAACTACCCTATCCAGTCACATAGCACTGGTTCAATGCTCAGAAGTTCTGCTTAGGTATGTCAGCAAAACAAATATAACTGTTACTCTTAACTGGGAGTGCAAACCAGACAGGGCTTGAAGGCTGTCAGCTAATTGACGCTTATGAAAATTTCTCCCCTTGAGAGCACTTCTGCTCTGCCAAAGATCACTAACAAAAAATTAAATAACATGCTGGGAGCCCTGCTGAAACAGGAATGAAAAAAGATGGAGGAGGATTGCCCATCAATATTTCTTTTCTAGCATGTGTTTTAGGCGTTTCCCATACGAATTATGCATTCCTCTCTCTTAAAGAATGGAGGACAAGTGATAAGAAAGGGCCTACAAAATGGCACCCCAAGGACAACCAAAACATACAAAACTATAAGGACATAAAAGCACAAGGTTCAGCAATATTTTAAAATTTTATTTGTTGTCTACTTTGTTTGCAGGTCATGGTAACCGTACAGGACTGTTTTCATGAGTGAGATAGATCTTGGAACACAATGTCTGCTAGAAGCACAAGTGGTGCAGCATGAGCACACAGAATTGTTTCTCTATTGTGTCTGCATAAAAATCAGAATTGTCTACATATCCTTTGACAGAGATTATGTTGGTGCCTTGAAGGCACCAGCACTGAGGACATTCCTAGGACAAAGCAGAGAGGCTTCTATTGGTCAAACTCTCCTCATTATACTTTCAGATTTAGTTTAAGTCTGAGAGGGAATCTCATTGAGGCATACAACTGTCTCAAAGGCGGTTGCCAAGACTAGGTTGCTCGACTCTTTTCAGTGGTGTCCTGCCACAGGACCAGGAGCAATGGCCATAAACTAAAGCTCAAGAGCTCTCCTCAGTATGAGAAGAGCTTCTTTACATTGAGGGTGGCAGAGCACTGTAACAGCCTTCCCCTGGAGGTCGTGGAGTCTCCCTCTCTGGAGGCATTCAAACCCCACTTGGACACATTCCTGTGTCACTTGCTGTAAGTGACCCTGCCTTGGCAGGGCGGGTTGGGCTGGATGATTTCCAGAGCTCCCTTCCAACCCTAGAAACTCTGTGAGTCTGTGAATTTCAAATCCAGATTTAAAATTCAGACTGTTTTTTATTAGCAGTACTGTATGCTTTGTTCTGACTCATGCAATTCTTGTCCTTATTTGGCTACTTAAGAATGATGATTTTTTTCTTAGCCAAACAGAAAAAATAATTTCTACATGTGCCCCCCTCCCCGATTTAAAATAGAATAAAAAGCTCAATTGTTTAGGATGTCTGAACTCATGTTTATACAACCACACTCTTATTTTTTCTTTCCAGCCAAGTTCCTGTGACCAACTACAATTTGCACATATCAGCTGTAATAGCTACAGGCTGCAAGAAGAGCCATACTTATGTAAGTGCATTCAACAAACTCAGATGACTTCGATTAGTGTCCTAAATGGTTCTGAAACTGCTTTTCATTGCACTCTGAAAAGTTAGCATGGGTATCAATATGTAAGACACATGTAACAGTGATTTTCTGAAGCTAGCAGATTTACAAGGCATATTCTACAAATATTTATTTGAATTGTATCAAATTTATTCTGAATCACCATGAAGGAGTATGATCATTTGTATAAATATTCTCTTTATTTTCCAATAATTCAAGGATTTCTTCAGTGACAAATTTGGAGTCATCTTTCTGAACTTCATCTGCATTCAAAGTGAATGTTTACAGTAGGCTGGTCATAAACTCTTTCTCGGCCAATACACTGAGAAAGACCTTTCTGAGAGGTCATTCAGGCTGCACTAAGGATAGGGAATCTGAGATACATGGGAAAAATATTTCTCTGAAGGAGTTTCTCTAGTTCCATGCTTTATGAATGACTTGCTACAGTTAGAGAATTTCTACTGTATATTCCTGCCCATTTCTTAATTCTGTAATTAAGAAATCACATCCACTATCACTAATTGAGAAATCACTACCACTATCATCATTACTATTCTTGAAACAAAGGGAACATTTATTTGCACTTAAAAAAAAAAAAATTGAAACAGGTTATAAATTCTCTCCTTTGTGAGGCAGATGATGATACCTCAAACATGGTAGAGCTTAATAGAGTCTTTTGGCTATAGGCTTGTTTGAGAATGGCTGAAATACTTGCACATTCTTCAGAGGAATAGCTTAATTATTTCCAAGTAAGCACCCAGGCTCTGTTTTATAGCATCATACCTGCTGAAGAGGACTCACACTATCATGGAGGATGTTTTTATTAATTCCACCACCTATCTAACAGCCAGATCTAAGAAAAGATCAGCAGGGTTCACACTAAAAGAAGTTCAATAAAGAAATAATTTAATCAGGAATTCCTGACGAGATATACAAAAACACCACACAATCAACAGCCAAAATTAACCCTATTCATAAGATCTCATTTTTTTCTAACTATTGTAGTAGAAATCAGAATTAACACTACTCCACTGCGTGCAGCATGAATGACCACTAGCCAATAGACTTCTCTCCTTTTGTCTACAGCAGCTGGTAAGACCACAGTAAGATGTTTTCAGCTTGAAAAAAAAAAAATTACCTTCCTTTTCCTTCTAGATCTAGAAAAGGGCATGCCACAGCATTTTTCGTAAGTTCCTTTTATTATGAATGTTAGCTTAGGCTTAGAGTTGTTAATGAGCATATCCTGCTTAATCCTAATTAGAGCTTACACAAGCCTTGACTTCCTTTGACGTTCACAGAAGCTGAATGCAGCCAGAAATGGTGCCTCACACTGCCCATATTATCAAGAGCACAGGAAATACTGAAATATTGATCCAGGAAACTGAGGCTTTATGCAATGTTGATAACAGTGAAGTTAATTTCAGAGAAGGGAAGGCTTTTTTGCTAGGGATTTCCTTATGCCCCCTCTTTTTAGTCATTGCTTACTCCCTTGGACACCATTTAGATTTAGGCATTCTGGGCTCAAGCAAGAGGCACAGTGTTACACCAAGCCTGGGCTGCAGGACAGAAAGTAAAAAGTTTATCTCTGTCATTTTACCTGCAAACAGCGCAACATTGGCATGCTTTGCATCATAGGGGCACCTGGCCATTCCACTGAATTCCTCTTCCAGATAGTCCAAGGTATCCATCTGAAAAATCAAAGGGAGCTCCTCAGATAGAGAAACAAAGAAACAAAACTTCTTACCCAGGATGAGGCTTATGACAGTGTTTCTTCTTTTCTGGCAGAGGAGAGGGCTCTTTGCCTAACTCTACTTCTGACTATGAAGTAAAAACTTGACAGAAATCATGGCATTAAATAAAATAAGCCTGAAAAAAGTATGTCCAGTAAGTCGAGCATTTTTTGGAGCTAGTAATTCTCACCCTGAGCCATTTTACTAAAGTCTTCAGTCTACATTTTATCTGCACACAAGTTTAGTTTTGAACTGTAGCAGGCCATGTGGTCTGTGGCTCTGGCAAGGCTCCAAAATTTATCCTCATCAGTGACCCAACAGAAGTGCTCTTATACACAGAAAAGACTGCAAACCACAGCATTCAGAAGAAACAGCACTAGGACAATTATCTCTGTGTGCATTTTTCTCCCCCAAGTCCAGAGGTCCTTCTGCTGTAGTCTCAACAGTGGTGCTCTCTTCCTTGATTTGCATATTCAGAAAGATGCTCTTCAAGCTTTACTATACAGTTGAGTCTGTGTCACAGAGAATCCTCTTACCACCAGGCAAGAATTAAACTGTGCAGGAATTATAAATTCCGAGGCTTATATGTAACTCCTGGGAAATAAATTCACCCTGGGCACTGATAACAACACAAGTCTATAGATTGACTTTACATGAAGTTCAAGAAGGTTTGGTGAGCTAAGGGAGAATCGTACACCTGTTACCCCTTTAAGGTGCTTATACTACAGTATTTTGTAGCATATTCAGGCAACTTGTCCAGCTCATACTGTATAGATCACATACAGTAAAGATTCACAGAGCATGACAAATAACCCACACAGCACCTTCAACTTAAATAAACTTTTATCTTGTATGTTACAGCTTCCAAGTTCTTCAGTGGACGATTTGTGATAATTTGTTTTCTGTCATGTAGCCTTCCTGTCAAAATCCACTCTGAGGGGAGCCAGTTGTGTTTACTCAAAGGCTGAAAAGCATTTCATGTGGTAGTGAGAGGAAATGAGTTAAGAGTCCGGAGTAACTTTTCCTGCACCAAGCTCCAAACCCTGGGCTCATCCTCACAACCACTGGCATGTTTGAGGGATAGCCCTGCTTTCTGTTTGGTACATGTTTAGTTCTCTCTCTGTATAATGAAGGAATACATGGAGGAAAAGCCAGGCAAGCTGTTGCAGAGGCCTTCTGAAGACTGCCAGAGGGATCACTATCCAGCCCTGCATCATGGGGGATGAAAACTCTGGAGTAAGGGTAAGGAGGCCATTTATATGCCTCATGTCAGGATGCCAAAGAAATATATAATTGTATCTAAAAGACAACTTCCACACAATGAGACTGTCTGAGATTTGTTAGCCTCATTAATGGAATTCAAAATTTACATTAAAGATTTGTTAGCCTCATTAATGGAATTCAAAAATTACAAACTATTGTAGAAGCATAAATACAGCCCAGCGATCAAGAAGCTTCATACTAGGAGCAGGCGAGAAAAGAAAGAATTAAAGAAACAGCTGTTAACAGAGTAGCTAACTGTACCTCACAGTTACCATGACACAGGCTTGTATTCTTACTCAAATTTCGTTCTTCTTCCACAGATTGGAAGAAAATATTATCCTGCACTTCTCTCCTGTGTTTTCAAAACTGCAGCCACTAAAGTGGCTAAATGAGGTAAAGCATCACTGCACAAAAATCAAGGAAGACCACCAGTCACAGTGAATACCATTAGAGAAGTAGTTTGACTGGATCTTAACATCTTTATTCTGCTTTTTTACAATAACTCTGAACCCAAAACCTAAATGACAGTTGTGATTTTGTCAGGAGCAGCATTAGTAAAACTGAATTTTATTTTTCCAGAAAAAATATGAGAAATTACCTGTGGGACATAACAGTGCCTAGAAAAGCAGAGTCTGGATGTCAAATGCCTAAATAAATTAATTTCAAAGCCACTCCAGAGACATCCACTGTTGGGAGTTATATCAGAATATAATGGTGAAAGCCTAAGAAAATGGGAAATATTTCAGTAAGTGGGTCCTGTTGGAATGAAGACTACTGAGATATACTATGCCAAAGGAATAAATTGGCTTCAGGGCATTAATGTCAAGTATGCAGGGACCAGCAGAGTTTCTACACTGCTCAGATAATGTTTTGGCTTTGCAGGTCCCCAGCAAGTGAGGAATACTTTTCTGTCCTGCTGCAGTATTCCTTGTGGAGATTTGCTTGCAGAGATTTCCCACAGCACACAATGCCATAGGGTCTCCACAGCATCCCTATCTGGGGGGCTCACAAGAAACTCAGGTTTTGCTTGCTATGCCCCCAGGCATGTTCAAAACTGGTTTTGTGATTGAGAACAGTAGAACAGAAATTTTAAAACATGCTACTCAGAAGTAACCCCCAATATTAGTGTATGACTTGATGTGAGTGTAGGTGACAAGCTGAGGAACTTTCCACAGGAGGAGGGAATACATCCCCAAGCAGGGATCTGAAGGACTCTGCACCTATGGAGGGCAATGCAAAGGGCAATACTCTTGATGTGCAGAGTTCCAAAGAACTAGCTACTCAGTCTGAGATTTTCTCAGAAATCCAATCAGCATTGAACTCAGTAGCACTGAAACAAGTCAGGACAAATGTTTCAGAGTTGAATGGTGCACAGCTGAAGGACAATCTTATGCTGCTGCCAACAAAGTCACAATAAATCCAACCAAAAGACAAAGCATGAGTGAAATTCTACAAACAGATTACATACCTTGTAGTTCCTGCAAGAAGGGTTGAATGCATTTGTTCCACAGATAAACAGTGTATCCTCATTTCTTTTTAGGAGAACCTTAATAAAGTTATGACATTCATCCTGAATAAAAAGAATAAAAACTGTTTCAACTACTGCATTTTTAGAGTCTGTTTTCATTTTTAAGCAGTGATATTTATCAGGATTAAAATTAAATTGGCTGGTACCCACTGTGATACTCTGGCCTTATTTTGACTATGTTTAACTGACAATGAGCAAATTGTAATTAATTTCTATTCTGGTGGTTTAAAAACTACAAAGAACTGAACATACAGCGTTCATATTGTAGTTCCTCGTTTGCTGTTGTTGACAAAGACGAATTTTGTTTGAAAACTGTTGCTTTCCTGAAGAGCGAAAAATCTGATTTTGTCACCTGTGCTGCTGTCAGACAGTGACATCACCACTACAGTGTACTGGCATAAAAGAAGGGGAAGTAGATGTAAAGAATCAAAGGGTCTGTGTCTAATTATGACACTACTTGTGCCAGTCATAGCTTAGAGGAGGGTGAAACTGGTGAGAGAAACAGTCCTTCTACAGCCCCACATTCACGTTTTCTGATGCTTTACCTGAACTTCTCAGTAAATTCCCACAGGGGGATGGACAGCAGCACTGGGCTTTTGAAGCAATAGTAAACAAAATTGGTACACTAACCATTGTGATCTGCTCAATGCCTTAAGTATTTCGGGATATTGCTGTGGTTTCTGTCCTAATATTTTATCACATTCAAAGTGAGCTGTTTTTGCAAATTAAAGCCTTCAGTAAGTTGGTGGAAAAAGTGAACGAAGTGAATGGCATGATCCATTCCACATCACAGACAGCAGCCTGAGATAATAGTGATGCAACTAAACTAAAGTGGCAGTTGCAGAAGAAATGAAAATTGCCTACCTTATGTTTTCCCTTCATTCTGCATGTGTCTACATCAGCTTGTCTAGATTTCCATGTCAATTTCTGCAAGAATAAAGAAAGAAATCAATTAGAACTCAGAGGTTTTTTACTTTTGATTTCAGAAGCAGAAGTCCCATAAGGGAGACTAGCTTTTGAACATACATTTATTGAAACTTTTATGCACTCTTTCTCCATGATTAATTCACCGCAACAATGAAAGTTTAGTGATGTGGATCGTTCATTTAACTTTGTTTTGCCTCCAGTTAATGAGACTGGAAATCCATCCCTCTTTCTTTAAAGCCTAAACTAACAGAATTCAACAATAGGCCAACTTTGAAAAATGTGTACTTTTCTTAAAAGTAGGAGATGTTCTCTTCTTTTAATTGATATTGCTCTACAAATCAGAGTTATAATTTATGGACTATGAACCTTTGCTGGATTCTAAATGAAATATACATTCTCAAAGACAACATTTTAGATCTGGAAAAAAATAAAATTCAGGTAATTCTTACCACTTCAATTCAGCTAACAAGTTCCAAGAGTTTTTCACCTGTCAAGACACTGACAGGTGTCTTGACAATACTCTTGATGTGCAGAGTTCCAAAGAACTAGCTACTCAGTCTGAGATTTTCTCAGAAATCCAATCAGCTGACTTTATCTGCTAACACTCTTCCTCCAGAAGATTTACAGATAAATCCCAGCCAGTTTTGGTTGTTTTGGTGTGGTGGTTGTTTGGTTTTTTATTTGTTTTTGTTTGTTTGTTTGTTTGTTTTTAAGATAAGTTTCAAAAATGGTCAAATGTGGAAGCCTTATTAATTATAATAAAACTTTGTTTAAAATCACATGGCCTAAGATGGACCTTGGACATTATTGCCACGATAGTTCTGACAGTGTCCCTGATCAGTAAACTGAGGCACTGTGTATTCATGGAGGGGTCCAAGCTGAAAGAGTAACCATGAATGTTCATTTCCATTATAAGCTTGTGCCCTCACTCTTTGATGAGTGAAAAAGTTCATTTTCAGCATCATTCATAGTTAAACTGAAGCACTGTCCCCTCCTCCAGTGGAATTCATCCAATGCCCAAATTTTTATGATCTTCTGTCAGACCAAGGCTGTGTTTAACATATGTTACACAACATGAATGCAATGCAAAGGAGCTGAAGGGAGACTATTTTCAGTATGTTTGTGTTAATATACAATGCAGTAGTGCAGACAAAGCTTTTCTTTGTTTGAATGTAACTTCCCATGGAGATAATGTGAATACATCTACAAAGTGATGTTACAAGTAAGATTTTATTTAGTCAGTTCTTGCACAAGTAAAAAAAAATTGTGCACGTGAAAATATGTAACTTGCTTCCTATTTTGAAAGTTTCAGTAGACTTAATTGGGATAGTATAACTGTTGTAGAAAATTGCTGCATATAAATGAAAGGATGTTTGAGAGATGTTCCATTGGGGATCTCACCATATTTCAATACAGATTGCTTATCAGCCCAGCTAAACCACTTATCAGAAATTCGCAGAGGACACGATTGCTATACTAGCTCTCCCCAAATATGATTAGCAATGCCATTTTACTTGCTTATTACAGTTTTACAGCAGTGCTGGCAAGTTCTTTAAAATAATGTTATCATCTTATTTATTTGAAGCTTGTTCTAGTGTCCTTGGTTTCTGGGTGATGATAAAAACTACTTACTTTGCTAAAATAAATTTCTTCTGTATGTGATGTGTCCATATCAACAGTATAAATATGGTCCCTGTAAACAAAAGCAAAGAATATGAAGTCAAATTGAGTAGTCAGACAGTTCATTTTCTATAAGAGAGCTATCTATCACAAGATAATCCATAATCCATTAAAAAAAAAAAAAAAAAATCAGAGGTTTTACCAGACGACATTACTGGCAGCATCTCCTGCTTCTCCCACAAAAGCATTTTCACATATAAACTGTTTGCCTTCCCATTAAGAGAAAAAAAGAAAAGTGCTACAAAACTTCAAAATAAGATTCTTTCCCAAAATGAGATTTGGGAAAGTAGATGAGTCTCACATGATTTCTGCTCTATCAGTCCTACAGCAGATGCCACAATCTAGCACGCAGATGTTTTTCTGTATCCTTTCCTTTCCTTTCCTTTCCTTTCCTTTCCTTTCCTTCCCTTTCCTTTCCTTTCCTTTCCTTTCCTTTCCTTTCCTTTCCTTTCCTTTCCTTTCCTTTCCTTTCCTTTCCTTTCCTTTCCTTTCCTTTCCTTTCCTTTCCTTTCCTTTCCTTTCCTTTCCTTTCCTTTCCTTTCCTTCTGTGTCTAACCTTAGCTGCTACAATTTGATTGATAATATGGTAGACAAAAGGCTGACAGACACAAAATTATTCCTAGAAATTACTCTTCTCTTCACATGCTGCTGGCCAAACTAAACTGTACAATATTTCTCTGAAAAAAGTTTTTTTCACATTTTTTTCTTGCATTTACTTTCCTGAGAACCTGTCCTTCTCTACAATTAGCTGCCAATCTGTTCTTGGAAAGAGGAAATAAACACAGCTAACCAAGTAAAGAGATGTTTTCAGACATTCTCTTCTGTGTATGCTAAGAAAAAAGACAGCTCTGTATAGAACCCAAAAGTTGAAAAAACCCACCAACCCACAATGTTGTGGTAACCAACACATCAAATTGGGACTGAGGTCTCATTTTTCCTTGAAATGAAATTTACTTTTTTTTTCAACATGCAGAAAGCTGTGCAGCTGAAGTTTGATCCACAGCATTGGAGGGTCTGCTGAAAGCAGAATACAGGCTCTTTCCACTTTAGAAATCCCTGCTCTCAAGGTTAGCTTCATATTTACTGTGTTTTTGGACAAATAGTGTTAGTCTCTTTAACTAAGGCAAACACAGAATACTGCTACAAGAGAAATAAACAACACTTCTCTCAGGTGAAGAAAAGAGGCAGCATTGTGGTAGGGAACCGGCTTTGAAAATTTGTCTCCTATGGAGCTGGAGGCTGTTTGCTTTGTAAGATGCCAAATCGAGGAGTTGATGGGTTTTCTTCTCCTCCAGACTCTAAAACCAGAGCTGTCATTTACTTGCAAGATTGGTTTAATACTTCAATTTATTATTTGCCTGACTTCAGTGACAGAGCAGTGGTCAGGGTTGGTTCTGGAATAAAATTACCTATTAGCACAATATCAGCTTCATAGATTATGTCATGCTTCCCTTTTTATGTGCATTACTCTTTACTGCTGTCACTCCTGCTATATAAAAGTGGGGGGAAAAAAATCTCTTGAATTGCAAATGAGGTGCGGGTGGACCTCTAAAACCCTTCTTCCGGCAGAGCTCTTGATTTTATTCATCAGCCACACTTTCCAGAGGTTACAATTTTTTTTTTTATTTTCAACAAGACAATTAGAAAATACAGCAATGGTACTCAGAAAGAGCCGAGTTGTTTAGCTGTACCTCAATAAAACAGTCTTTAGAGGACTTACTTTCTGGTTCAAGGAACAGTTCAAATGAAACTCCAATGCTAAGTTATGGGATTGTTGGAAAGAAGGCTAGCATCAGGAAAATTACATATCACTTTCTCATGCTACAGATGAAACACAGTTGCTGACAGTGTCAGTAGAGAGCGAAAGAGCTGTCAAATTCGGGGGAGGGCTCCCTAATCACAGAAAACGTGGGACTGTCCTCATTCTCCTTTTCCCACTGCTGCCCAACTCCTACTTTCTACTAGCTGTGGTATGTGTACAGTTTACTGCTAATTAAGTTATTCTAACACAAATTTACTTAATCCTAGAGCTTCCGTTTTTCCCACCTCCAGTCAGCAGAACTGAGTTTTGTTGCCATGGCATAATCTTGTCTAGGAAGGGAATTTAAGTAATGCCACTGGCTGTGCACGACCCTTGGCACTCGGAGCATGGTTTGGAAACACATAACTGCAAAGGAGGAGGGGGCCATCCCGTACCCTGCTCCCTGCCTGCTTGGTTCACACACAGGAGGGGTGGCAGATAATGTGAACAAAAGCTGCCACTGCATGAGACAATGGGAGGAGGAGACACAGCAAACTTAGAAAAGGATGTGTGTGCCTGGGTGTGGGTAAGTGAGAGAGAGATGGGGAGGGAGTACCCTTCCCATGAGAAAAAAGATGACAGAGCCGGTCCTTCACAAGCCTGTTCAGACAGTAAAGCTTTATGGCCTTTGGCTGAGTTATTCTGATTTATACTGGCTGTGTATTTATGTCTGATAACATGAAATAATGCCTTTGTGAAGTGACACAAAATTTTATTTGGTAATAGCTAATACAGGAGTTGTGTACCCCATATGAGAAAATAAGTCGTGGACTGACAGAAATTCTTATCTATACCAGTTGATCACTAATAAAATGTAAGCAGTTCTCAAATCTGGTTAGCCTTTCTGGTGGGCTGAAACTGTCTGCAAAAGTCAACACTGGATTTTCCAAAACAAGCAAACATAAAACTCCCCAACCTAAACACAACAGCTCATATACAACAGCTAAAATAAAAATGCTCACTATTTAACCATTTGATTTGATTGTTTTTCAGATAATTGGGTAAAACATAAACTTAGGATTGCTGTATTTCAATGCATAAAAAAAGCATGAAAGCAATAATAGCCCAAAGATTTATTTAGCTACAGTTTTCAATGAATCTTGTTACAAAACTCTTTGGCAAACACATTTGCTTGTGTACAAATTTGCTTCCAATCTCTAGATTTACTACTGCCTTTGAAGAAAATGCAGTATTTGAATTACAAACTTTCATCCACACTAGATACTGAAGGATGACTCATTTTCTGAAGTTTGTTACTTAAAGATAAAAATTACCTCTGAATTTCAACTTGTATCACATAGTTTTGTCAGCCCAGGAAGGACTTTATTCAGTAACATGGAGGGGGGAAAGAATATGTCAAAGAGGTAATGAGTTACCGAAGGAAAAAAAATGTAAGAAGATTTTTTTCATGCCTGTGTAAGTACAAAACAGGTAAGGTCTTTATTCCTTTTTGTAGGTCACAAGATCCTAGGACTATATAAGAACTCTCATTGTAGCAAGTCGTTTTATACAAATGAGGAAGAATGCATATTCACATACTAGTACATGTTATCCCCCAAATATTAGCATTCTTCATATAATTTGTGAACACAGTGGTTTCATATCCCAAAACTGTTGTCTGGGTTTTCCTGCTCTAATGCCAGTTGCTTGGGCACTGAGACAGTCTAACTGCGTCAGACTCAGACTGGGAACAAACTACAAAAACAGCAAAGCAAAATCTGCAAAGAGGATTTACCACTACCCCACAAATAATTTCCTAATTTAAAGTAAAACAAATAAGGAAAGCAAATGGAGCTCAGTCATGAAAAGGAGGAAATCCTGCCACCACCTTTCAAACCTATTCAACCCTCTGCCCTGCCCCACTCATTATCCCACTGAAAACTGCAAAAACACCAATCTCAGAACTCAGGCAATGCACAGGGCTTTGCCACTTGCCACAGGGCTGACATCTCCTTGTGCCCTCTGACCACCACCACTGCAGCCCCTGTGGAAGGATACTTGATGCAAGGTCTCGCTGTGAGAGCCCTGAGCTCTGCCACCCAGACCCCATGCAGCACAGGGTATGCAAGGAGCCTGGGAAGCTGCAATTAGCCAGGGCAGCTGTCATGGCTGGGTAATGGAACAGGTGTGTTCTTCCAGCAGCCAGGGACATGACTCTGAAAATGTCACTCAGTGACCGTGCTGGGGTAATGCAATTACCAACTATGTGGTGCTGCACGGAGATCGACGGGCAGCTTTCCCTCACGGGACACATCCGACCACCCAGGAGATGGGGAGTGGCTGTTTGAGAAGAAAGGCAGGCAGCTCCCAGAGGCTGCCAAGGGCTTTGCAGACAGGGTTGGTGGTGAGAGGCTGCCTGTTCAGCAGCTGTTCCCCTTCACTCTTGGCCATCCCACCCACTACTTCTCCCATCTGCAGCAACAGCCTGATTTTATGTGACACATGCAGAAAGGTGTGTATTTTTCCAATGGAGGACCAGAAAACAGGCAGGAAACAAGCTGCTACTTGAGAGGCAGCTTGCAGGGAGGTCCCAATCAGGATCTGGGTCCAAGAGCTCCCAAACTGGACTACCCACCCTTGCAAATCTGGACCACCCAGCTTTGCTAATCTGGACCCATCCTGCACTCATTCTGCATCTCTCATGCAATTCCCACTCTGAGATTGTCAGTCTTCTTTGCTAACAACAGGTAGGGATGTGAAGTGTTAATATCGGATCTCTGCCAGGTTGGCAGCTGTCTGATGGGTGTAGGCCCACTGAGGCTGACAGTGCAAGCTGAGCTAGGCAAACTGAATGGGTGGCTCTACGTGCAATTTTTACAAAAAAGACGTGCTCATGTCTGCACAGTATAGCTCTCCAAAAAAGTCAAGACACTAAATTCAATTAACCTTGAGGAAGCCTGTTTAGTTCTTTTTCTTTGTCTTAAGATACCAAAAACATGCCTAAACCAGCAAAATTACATTCTAATAACTCTTATCAAAAAATACATCTGTCCGCAGAAGAATTATTCTCTCAAATTTGTCATTATTGGTGAGCACAAGTGGAATAAAATGATGAGGATGGAATTGCTTCTCCATGGAACTAAATTATATTTCTGGCAACTTAGCTCTTGCAGGTCTCAGAGGAAGGCAGAGGCATGTAGTCTAAAGCACAAATGTATCACATCACAAAACTTTAGCTGATCGTCTAGCAAGGTTTCTAATATGTCTTACTAACAGGCTGCAAAGCTCTCTCTGAGTGCAAGACAATCCTAAAAATAATGTGTCCATCAGAGAAGAACTCAGAATATTCCTTGTCTTCTCCTTGCTCCTCTTAAAGCAGTAAGAGAGGAGTGGCGAAGCAGGAGGCTACTGACCTAGCAGCAACGTAGAGGGTCCTGTTCATGACCATGACAAGCTGGATGTCCAGCCGGTGCCTCTGTGTGGTGTTCCGCCCTGGCTTGTGACCCACAAACACCGGATACTGTCTTGTATCTGTAGGGAGGAAAAAAAATCAACAGGGTCAAAAGAGAATAACAAACAGAAATGGTGCTAACAAGAATCACCATGGGGTCCAGCTATAGCCAAAACCCATGATTTCTGTTCTGCCCTGGAAGCACAGACTGGGGCTGGAAGGCATGAGCACAGAGAACTGGAGAGTTCCTCAAGGTTACAGTGTCTGCAGCTGCAAAGGAGAAAGTCACCACCTTTGTAGAAGACAAACCTGTGAATTTTTTTAAGCATAAAACTGTTTTGGAGCTCTTGGCACACAGGTACATAGCACTTTCTTGCAGCTTTTCTTCCACTGCTTGCAGAGCTTAAATGCTTGCTCCTGGCTGCCTAAAGCATGTCTATCAGGACGAAGCTGTTCCACAGTGGCCAATCAATCACCACAATGACTGGACTGGTTGTGGCTAAAGCAAAAGGCTTGGCTCTTGTTGGTTCAAACTGCCAGTTCCCTTGGTTTTCTATGGGACTCAACTGCTGTCACAGAACAGCTGCAGGGTTTTCTGAGAAAGGGTGGGAAATCACCACTTGAACTTTATGAAGTGAAAGTCACTGCACATTATTTTGGCAACCAATCTGATATTCCAGTCCTTCTGGCAACTGGGCAGCAATACGGATTGGAATCCCTGTACTGAGCTTATGCTATCAACAAGTCAGCTTCCTCCCCTCCAGTTCTACCAGTCAGCAAGAGTATTTATTGTCTGTTCCCATTATTTTTTTGGGGTGAGAACTCAGCAGGGTGAGTGCTCAGGGTGTTCCAGTGCTCCTCAGACGGGTGCACAACCTAACAATAGTGAACACTTCTGATGAAGGGCCACTTCACATTCATGTGTATCACATGATCATGACATCTAGGTACACAAACAAGGAGCTAATTAAGTAAATAAAATGACAGAAGACAGGAGGAGGATAATCCTCTGATGAGCATTATCATGGCAGACCTGCTGCAAGTGAATGTTATACAGAGCTGACTAGCATCTAGCTATGGTTTTTTCCCCATTAATATGCTTGCCCAGAAAACTGCAGCTCTTTGGGGGAGTCTATTTCTTCAGAAACTCATCTGCTCCTTTAGTATTTTCATCTATTGTCTTCTAAAAGCTTTGTACCTGTTAAGCTTGGTCAAAGTATTGGTTCACAGCATGGCTTCAGCAGAGCACCTTAAAGTGTCACGCGCCACAAAGTCTGGTGATAAAACTGGATAGAAAAAGGAACTTCTCACCAAACCAGGTGCTGAGCACTCTTTAGGAAATAAATTAAGACACCAGGTAGGATTTACATTCAGAAGCTTAATCCTTCTGATCATGTCCTACATGCAAAATGCCATGTTTTATTGTCAGGATGTTTTCTGCTCAGTAGTGTTTCCTCTGTAACTCGTGGATCTAGAACAAACTAGGGGCATTCATGTCCACTTCAGCATGCCATTATGCAGAGGAAAAATTATCCCATGTTCTATTTCTCCAAAAGCATCAAGCCTGGCAAATTTTTCCAGGAATGATTAGCACTGCCCTTCTGAAGGGTGAAAATGTTGGTGCTGAAGTGGCCACTAGCCATGTTTCCCCTGGGGTTGCTTCAGAGCAGTTCTTCCCTGTTGTTGTATCCCAGAGGTCTATTAGCATTTGCAGCACATCAGGTGTGCCCTGGAGTCTTGTCTTTCAGAAAAATGTTACACATGACAGACAAGTTTTTGGGTACCAAGGCCATTCCAAAGCACAGTAAACATGGACAATTTTAAAACCAAATTCCTGAACAAAAAAAGAATTGAACACAAGCCTGCTCTTGTTGACTTGCTACTCCCTGGCACACTTTTAGGGGCCCAGATGCTAAAGACTTCCTTATAAACATCAGAAACTTTGGGACTTTGAAGAATTTTCATTGCCATTATCACAATTGAGATGAGGCAAGTGTGAAAGAATCAGTTAAGTCAAGCCTGATGTTCACTATAAGATACACAGAAAGCTCTCCACCTGTTTAGCCAGCAGATCTCAGTGTGCAGCTGTTGGTATTACACTTGATTTTGGAGAGTTTGCCAGTCTCTACTGGTAAGAAAGGAGAGACCTTTTGTCATACAAGATTCTTTGTCTTGATTTGGTTTTCAGCTTCTTCAATTCCATCTTAGGAAAAAATGCCTCATGCTAAAGCAGAATCCATTTCAGTTTAAAGAAGTTCAATTGTTTATATTAGATTAACAAATAATAAGACCACGTGAAAAAGTCATGTTCCTATATTAGTACCTGAGAATGTAAATTGGCTGATATGGGAGAAATCAAGAAAAAACAACTTTATCCACTGCAACTGTATTTAAGTAGTGATGTCCCCTGATCAGTACTACACGAAGTCCTCTGGCCCCTTATACTTACAGTTGCCATGCGAAATACTGATAGGCTCAGAATCTTCTGGGAAACCAGCCCCAGCAAAGTGTAGCAGTGTGAAATATAGCAGCAAAGCTTCTGACCTCATAGTAGTTCAGCTGTGAGGCTTCACTTCTTCACTTCACCCTGTGGAAGACAAACAAGAGTTTAAGCACCTTCAGGTGGATCAGAGCTTTAAAGAGTATGTGGAAAGTAGAGGAAGCTTTTCTCCTCAGGCCTCTCACTGTAGCTGAGGAGGTGTGCTGTGTTTCTAAGCAGAAACTGCCCTGCAAAGCCAGTTATTCTTCAGCTCATGCCCCAGCAGGGCCACATCTGCTTGAGGATACACTTAAGGACGTGTGTGTTAGAAAAAAAAATTCTGCCTCTGATGCTTTTATGAAATAAGGAAGCTTCATCTCCTTCACTGATCGACGGCTGACAAGAGTTTTCCAAGAAATATTTTATTTTTCCCCTTCTTTGGTTTACTTAATTAGATGATGACACAATGACACACACCATAAGTAAAAAAAAACACCAAACCTCACACTACATTATTCTGGTTAAAAAGAGATTAAGAGTTATACTACAGGACTGATTCATACTCTGCAGAGTTGTGAATCAAGTGAAGAAACACTGAGAGAGCTTGATGGAGCATTCAGAACATGTCATTGGGCTTTACCATAAAAATATATACCCATAAATTTAGGTGTCGTAAAACCAATACTCCAACTTGTGATAAAATAAGGAAGAAAGGAACTGTCTAAATCCAGCAATTTTTTTTCCCCGTGTTCTACTGATGCATTCATTCATTCAGATTTCATGTACAAAAAGATCCCTAAATCTTTAAGATAAAAGGAACCACTGGGGCCTTTGGATACAGTGAAAAAACCAGCACATAATACAGTAAATACTTCATAATTCCCAGGCAAATTTCACAGAGACATTGATCTGTAGGGGAAATCAGTGCAAAAGTGGGGCTTTCTTTTCATCCCTTCCAGAGTTTCAAACCTTTGATGCTTCCTGCCAAAGATTCCTTTTGAACAAAGCTATTTTACAGTGGTCTGTCAGTCATTCAAGATTTATGGGCAGAAAGTCAAACTTCATAACCTACATAGTCTTTGAAACTTAATTTGGCAAACAAAGTGCTAACTTGCCCTTCTGCAGCACAATTTAATATTAGATACCTGTGTCTCCTTTCTTGATGCCAAAAAAAGCATTAGCAAGTCTTAAATGTTGGATTCCTCATTTTTGAACCAATAGAAAAATGTCATAACAATTAATTTGCCTCATCAGATATTTGCTTTCAAATAAAATTTCAGTTGCTATAAATGGTTTGGAGCAGGGGATCTGTTGCAGGGTGATAGAGTCCATAAGGACTGCTGATTTATTACACTCTCTGAGTTAGTCTATTATTATTTCAACACAAAAATTGGAATTTTGGCTGATTCTCTATTTCTATTAACAAATAACTGAGAGACCAAGTTAGAACAAGAATAGGGAAAAAAAAATGTAAGGCAGTGACTAACAACTGAACAAAATTTCAGATAGATGGTGAAGTATAAAAATAGCAAGAATAAATGCAATACAATGCAGACACTATCTGTTTATTGTAACTTATAGGAGAATACATACTAAAAGATAGTACATACAAGCCCCAATAGAAGTATTTCCATCTAGCACTGGTTAAGCCAATAGCTCTGTATGATTACTGACACAGCTATATCTGCCTGCAGACACTTTCTTTCTGCATTTCCTCCATTTGTCTTTCTAGTCACCTATTTCATTTTCTCTTGACTGTTGGCTCTCTGGGGTAGAACCTGTTTCTTTCTATTCGTTGCCATTTGGGGCCCTTTGGAATGTCCAAAGAAGAAATAAGCAGCAGAAGTAAATAGCAGGCTTGGGAAAACAATTTCCCTCTAAAGGTTATAATTAAAAGCAATACATACACATTAAAGGGGCTAATTCCTTTATCTCTATGCAATTTTTCTAAATGTCACTTTGCTGGGTTGAAAATTTTGCCCTTGTAAGTACACAGCAAAATGGCAAAATGAAATTCCTTACTACACAAATTGATTGAAATTATTTTCTCTTTGAAATTGCTACCATCCAATGTACAAATATTTTCTGAAATGTACACGAGGAACAACAGCTTAACAGGAAGAACCTAGGAAGCAATCCAATTCTTCCACTTACACTGTATTAATCTACAGTATCAGTCTGCAGGCTAACAATCCAAGCCACTTGGTTCACAGTGAAGTGGACTCCACAGCATAAGAATAGCTGCTTTCTGTTACTCCCTATCATCATAAAATCCACTATCTAAACACATGTGTGCTGTGAGGAAAGCACCACAGTACTGCAGACACAGCTCTGCCACTCCCCTTTAGAGCCTGAAATACTTGTCCCATGGGTGATTCTGCACCATGAGCCTCTAATTCTTATTCAGACTTATGTACTGCTCCATGTAAATCTGTGTGTGAGACAGCTTCCAGGAAAAGGAACAAGGTCCAGCATGCTTACTTTGTGATTTCATGTACATGATATTGGGCCAGATCTGCTTTCTTTTACCTGGGAAAAAAAACCAAACTGACAAATGAACTGACATAGATCGGTAGTTTTATAAGCACATGAAATTCTCTCTCCTTTTTAAGAGATTCTTCTGGGGAAGAAAAGAGGGAGAAGAGAGGAAAAAAGCATAATTCTCTGTTGCTCTGATGCCAACATAGTCGTTCAAATTCACAAAATGTGTATGCAAAATATCTGCTTTGACATGTCAATAATTCAAGTGGACTACACACGTATCAGTGTCTGTGCCAATAAACTAACACTGAGGAGGGATAAATTGCATCCAAAGGCAGCTTTTCTCCAGAAGTAATTATTCAAAAATATTGTCTCTTTTGCAGTTCTTACAATGGCAGAAAGAGCCATACTGTTTCAGTGGAATTTCAGAAAAATGCTGATTCAAGAAGGTCACACTTATTTTTAGGACAATTTTCACTGTGGTTGGGCCCCTGGGATTGATGCAAATGTTCTCACTTGCAACTGTGCTGAAACTACTTTTGTTCAAAAGTGCTTGTGAACACAGTGTGTGATGAAGACAAGTAGTTAGACAGTGGTGCCAAGTGAGTGCAGCACTGTTTCAAAATAAAAGTTTTGCAAACATCAGTGAAGAGCTCTCCATCTTTCATGCAGAGATCTGAGCTGCAATTCAATCTGGCCTGCACTAAGCCATACCGGTTGAGAGAGAACTGGGTCTGAGAACTCCAGTTCTCCTGGTTCAAAATATTGTTATTCTCCTTGAAGGAAGCTACTGGTGACAAGATTGAACATTGGTGGTCTTTTATTATCAAGCATGCTATTAAAATACAGTCCTGCAAATATTTAAGAGCATGTTTTATAATCTATGGCTAATCCAGTGACTTGTAGCCATCAAATTGGCACAGTAGATTAGATTTCTCCCAAGACCCACAAATAATTTGCTTTTTGCTTTCCTAAACCAAGGAATATATTAATATTTTGGAACATACATTGGTGCTCTGATTCTTCTTTCTGAAGCTGATGTTTCAAATATCTATGTAAGACATCTTGTGGTGGTCACTTATGTGTTCCCTCCTTTTTGCTGTATTATAATTAAGTATAAAAAAATCACATGATCTCCTAATGTATATAGAAATCAAAGTTTTGTCTTCTGAGGTGGAATAGGTTTCTCTGTTTGTACACTTTAGCCCGAAGATGAATCACTTCTAAGTAGGATGTTTGGATACTAGTACAATAGTTGCTATTACTATTATTTTTACTTAATCAAAGCCTAAGTATACATATACTTATACATATACATATACATATACATATACATACACATACACATACACATAACCACCCACATATATATGCTTGACATAGGATCATTTACTTTTGTAAAATTCATGCTGTTGACATGAAAGAGTTTCTGAAGCCAAGGAAGAAATGATCCTTTCAAAACAAAGAGAAAAGTCTAATTTTACTTTGCCAAGTTTTTTCCACAATGGCTATCCATGGCTATTCAAGCCAACAAGAAGCCACCATGATGAGCTTTGCTTTTTGCTGTCTGATACTTTTAGCATTTACAACAGTCTGCGTGGAAATGCATACAGAATATCTGCTTGGCTAAGGAAGGAATTACGTGGCTCCTGCCACAATACTGTGGTAGGCAGGTTATTTTATCTACAGCTTGTTTGTTTCAGAAGGGTTACACAATACAATGAAAAAATCTGAACGGAAAAGCGAACTTCCTGGTAAACTCCATAAAAGTGCGAGGGCAGATTTGATCCTGAGAACAAATTCAACAGCAACAGCAATGACTGCAAGGGCACATCTCTAATGAAAGGGATGCTCTTCCATTCTAGAAAACCTCCCATCTTGTTGCTTCAACCTCACTGTTCATTCAGCTAATCCCAGCGTAACTCCAAGAAAAATTAAAGTATGCAACCATGTCAGAATTTTCCCATGGCACAGTAAGACTGCTCTATAATGAATAGATCTTGTTATATTCATTTATTACAAAACTTCTTTCTACCATGATGGGTTATGTTCATACACAACAGCTGCACTTCGATCCACAAATTATTAAGCTTAATGTGAGAATCACCAGACAAAATTCCATGTTGTGTGTTATGCATGAAGCAAGGCCAGAAAAACTATGTGCCCTAAAAACCTGTGACTGTCTTCAACAAACTCTTTCATTTCTACAAATATGTAGAAATAATTTATTCTTCAAAAAGACAGTCCAGCAAGAAGAAACAGTGTTCAACCAAACATTGAGGAAACTAAAAAGTAAAGCCAGATTAATCTGAACCACTGCGTAAGGAAAAATGCACAACAGGGAAAGCAGCAGCCTACATGAACTGGTACTGGAAATACTCAGGAAACAGCCTGGAAATAGCCCTTAAAATCACAACCAGCAAAAGCAAAAGTACCATTAAAAAGCAGGGAAGAAACTGATTCGAATTTCATAACAGAGTTTAAAAGATTGGAGGTTCTTCTGTGGTAAGAGCTTTAAAGGCACTCAGGTGATTTAGGAGCCCAAGTCCTACTCCAGTGTCTCATCAAAAGAGAGTCATATGCCTTGCTGCACTGAAGGCAGAGCACAGAAACCAGTTGGCCAACCTGCCTGCTGTTCTCTGCTATGGTACAGATTTGCCATGAGATATTGGCAAACATCCTTCAGCTCTAAATTTAAATTTGGCTAATTTTCCTTTGGAAATCTCTGAGTGGAAAACACTGTCACTGCTATTTACCCTTTTAAATTCACAGTTTCTAGAAAGTGAAAGACAAGAGTTCCGTGCAAGTTAGAGGAAGGAATTAGGAATAATGCAACAACAAAAACAAAAGAGAGGAATACAACCTGAAGGCTGCAGCTCCCAGAGAATGAGGAAAGTTAGGCTGGCACCAGCAGAGCCGTTCAGGAGAGCATCTTTTGTCTATGCCTGCCTGTGTGGTGTTTTAGCTGCTGCTCAGCCACCTCGCATGGCTGCACCAGGCAGCAGAAGGGCTCCTGCAAAATGCCTGGTCTGAGTGGTGCCAAGGGGATCAGACAGATGTGAGTGAACAGAAGCTCAGCAGGTGCTTGGGAAGCTCAGGAGAGATGAGACACAAGTGGCTACCAGCAAGATGCAGCATGGAGTGCCAGACACTGCAACTGAATTGGCAATGGCAGGGCAGTGCCTGGGATGGACAGCTTTTTCAGCCATGCTGTCCTTTCTCCACCAATTGCTGCTCAGTCACCTGAATGCTGGTGCAGGTGGCTGCAGAGACTCAATGCCAGCTCCATGCCCATCAACACTACCAACTTCCAACATCTTTTCATGACTGATGGTGAAGCCATCATTCATCTTTCCTCTCCTGTTCTGCTCCTGTTGTCTCTACAGCTGGCCAATCATTTCATGTGGCCAAAAAAGCACTCTTGCACTCCAGGTAGCTGGCCCTTAAGCCAGAGAGACTGGAGCATGAAGGCATTGGGGTAATCACCTGTACTCCTTCAGATCTCATAGTAACTAGGGGTTGCTCATGAACCCTGGTGAGGGGAGAGAGACAGTGCCCAAGGGAAGCCCACACCTGTCTGGCAACACTGTGGACCCTAAATTAAGTGTATGAAGCACCACTCTCTCTCATTTGTGCATATCAAAAAGTTCTCCCTGACTATAAGAGGACTTGCATGGGTGCCCTCTGCTATACATGCTTTACTAGCATTTTAATTGGATTCAGTACTGCTTACTCATTGCCCAGCTGCTGTGGGCTGCATGCCAGACATGACGATCAGGCCCAAGGGAAAGACACCAATAAGAGCAATTTTGCCTCATATAGTAAGCAACAGTACCTACCTTCATTAGAAAGAATAATAAGAACTTCATTACTAGTTTAATGAAACACAGATACACGGGCCATGCAGATTTTCTCACAAAGACTTGCAAAAATGCATCTAACATGAAATTTCTGCCTGAATACAAAGTATTTTCATGCAAGTTTCAGGGGTAATTGCTTTTTTTGTTCAGGTTTATGCAAACCTGGCTCTGTACCAACTTTTCTCTCCTCTCATTTGCACCTTTACAAGGCCATACCTCGCACAATAATGTCACCTATGATATGTGGCATCACCATCTCCTGCCTCAGTAAGCGATAAACTGAAAAGATCTGGACAACCCCCAGGCAGCAGTGATGAGCCTCAGCCTGTCGAATGGGAGTAGCAGGTGTCAAGTCAGTAGGCAAAACTCAGCATGCTTAATGCTGGCAACCTGTCCTGTCAAGATCCACATTGCTGCCCCCTCCAGTGCAGCACAAAAAGAAAATGCAAAGAACAAATGGAGGCCTAAATAGAAGAAACCCTCTTCTGACCTGAGTGAGACATCTCTGATGACTGCAGTGTTAATAGGATGCTGCTGTTCAGAGGGGAAACAGTCAGAAGGAAGATGAACATCTCCCAGATGGAATTAGAAGCGTCTCAGGCCTATCGATTTTGGTTGTAACCTTTACTGTAAACAGTCCACAGGGGCCTCATCAGCCACCTGTTCAGTGATATTTGCATTGAAATATAGAGCCAACGCAAATGAGAAAATGGCCACAGTTCCTTGCTAAAGCATCTGCTCTAGCAAGATGCATCTATCTGTGCATCTCCAGCAGCAGCACAGGTCCAGGTTTTAAAGGAAGGGGTAATGTAGTGGTACTAGCTCTCTCACACAGATCTAAAATAACAAATGCTCCATTTGTCATGATGTTGATGGTGGTGGTAGTGATATTATATCATGCAATATTTCACTTTCTAATAATTGCTCAGTTTTATACTGAAATTAGGCTTGCCAAAACTGGGAGGAAAGCCATCTGTGCCTGGAGTATGACTGCCAGAAACATTTGCAATTTTATTTTGGGGTTATAAACCTCCAGAATGGAACAAAGGCAATGCCTAAATAACTTCTTTCACTCAACACCCCCAATCATATAGAGCAATGGACCTAACTCTGAAACAGCTTGGTCAGTCATTACAAAGATGTCTTTCTTATTTTTAAAAGTCTTGCTCATTTAAGAGATATAAATAGCTCTATTGATTATTTGTGGGACTTCAGCAAAACTCTGTCAAGATTCTGAATTGATTTGAGGGCTAAATGTAGCAATCAATGCCTTTTGAAAGCAGAGAACACCATCTCTAATATATACTTTGCTGTTTTATCTCGGCATGCTTAATAGAAAACAGCTACACTACCAGCAACATCATTACTCTCTCCAACATTCATTTTGCCTGGGAAATATCAGTGCCAGTCAACTAACCTTCTATTCACTCATCTGATAGACAGAATAAAAATTTTGTAGATGCAGGTGACCCAAAAACGTAATAGGAGAAAAATGTGTCCTTCCTTTGTTTTCTTCTCCTTTTGGACAGCAAAGGTAAAACACCGAGTCCGGTATGTTTTCACAACAACATTTACAAATGTCACCGATTAGAAGTTAGACGTGGCCCTGCAGGCATTGTCTCAGCTGCCACATGAACATTGCAAGGGCATGTAGAGATAGGACAAGGGGGAATGGCTTCAGACTGGGAGGGTGCTGAGGCACTGGAATAAGTTGCCCAAAGAAATTGTGGAGGTTCCATTGCTGGAAGTGCTCAGTGTCAGGCTGGATGGTCCTTTGACCAGCCAGACCTTTCTGGTCTAGCAGAAGGTGTCCTTGCAAGGGTGTTGAAAGTAGACAATCAAGTCCCATTCCAACCTATACAATTTCATGATTCTGTGATTTAAATATCCCCATGTTTAAAGCTTGGTGTAATCACAAATAACTCTCCTTTGGCTTTTGTTAATGCAATAAACACTCAAGCACTTAAATATGACCCCCAGCTGTATTCTTCAGGACATTTGTCCATTCACTTGAAATTGAAGTGTCCATGTTTTAATGTGATGAAACAGTAGAAAATGCAAATCATCACATTTAAGTCAGCTGTTAACCAGAGCACATTGCTTAGCTGTTGTGCAATTTGGCCAGTTCTGCCCCTGAATCCATTTATGCAAAAATCAACTAATTAATCTGCCTTGAAGAGAAATAGCAAATCTTGTCAGGTTACTTTTTCAAATGGCAACCAATCAGCTTTGCCATGAAGTGGTTTGACACCACATTAAACCACATACTTACCCTAAAACATGAATGAAATCTCTTGCAGCACTTCAAATACTTCAAAAACATTACCTTTTACATGATAATAGCTCCAGCAGTGGACAACACACTACCCAAAAGTAACAGTCACCACTGCAGAGTGCACCAATTGTTCCACACTGCAACAATTTAATCATGGCAGGAGAACTCAGGCCAAACCTCAGCATCATATTCTGGGCAGGGATGCTCAGCACAAGGACACAGTGTGGACAAGCAATCCCAGTTATGATAGGCAGAAAAAAGGGAAAGGCTTTTTCATCTGGAAACTTGGCAAAGTCCTCAAGAAAGATTATGCTTGCCCCTGACAGACAAAAAAAAATCCAGATAAGAGAAGAGTTCTCTATATGTATTTATAATTTTAGCCCCTAATTTGTTTATGAATTAGTTATGTCAAGTTTCTCTATACCTTACAGAAAAATATTGAAGAAAAGCATGAAATAGACCACTACAAAAATGCAAACTGTCAAAAATGAAGGATGTCCACAAAACAAATGTAATCCCTAAGGATAAATATTAAAATAGCTGTGGATAGATACAGGTAGAAAGAAAAACTAGAAGACTCTGAGTACTAAGAAAACAAAAATTAACTGGGAATATTGCTTCTCAGCTCAACCTCTGAAATGTCTCTCCCTCAGACAACCATCCACTCCTGTGTGCTCATACAGTGACAGATATTCACCCAAATTTCAAAGGCTCAGATCACAGGAAAGGTTTTCCTGTTAAAACTTTGGAGCAATTTCATAGATCTCTATCTTTCATGATTACTTTTCATTGCCAATGTTTTTTTGCTGGTATTTTTAGAAGCTTTAAAAGAGCAGAATAAATCTGATTCTGAGACAGAAAATCTATGTAGTTTGCTTTTGCTTTGAGATGAGCACGATGCTTACAACAATCCTAGACTGTAGACCTGCAGGTTGCTAATAATTTCTAGTTGCAAGTGGAGGACTCTGAGCTTTGTTCTGCCTAGATTCATGCCCAGTAAATTCCCAAATTTTAAATCACATAAAATCCAAGCATTTTTATGGACAAGTTAATACTAGAAAGTACCCTATCCTCAAAAATGCCCTTTGAGTAAGGAGATCACCTCAATATGCCAACACGACATATTTTTCACTATCCTCCTTACTCCACCACTTCATAGTTATGAAGAAGACAGAAGGCATAGCAAGAAGTCCACAGATCCTAAGAAATATACTATTTCCAGGGTAATGATCAGACAATTGGTACTGTATGTTAATCTGGGCATAAGGTTAATTACTGTAATTCAGTGTATTTTAAGGGAAAATGCTAAATGCAGATATAATCAATAAACCTCTGAATATAAAAATCACAATTCCTGTAACTAACAGAATAGTTCAAGCTAATTTTAATTACTGAGCGTCTATTATTGAGAGGAAACATCAAATATCTGATGCGATTGCACGGGCAAACTTAAAGTTGAGTTTATGTGGGTCAGAAAAAGTAAGAAAAGAGATTATAGTTAGAGTAAGATGAGTCCCTGCAGCACAGAAATACACTACTGACACACATTCACCCACATACTGAAGAATACAAGCATCCTTACACATTTGTTCACACCTGCTTCTTAGTGCAGCGTGAGGGAATTAGAGCAGCATAGAAAAGGAAGTCAAAGCAGCATTGACAAATGCCCGTAGTACAAGTTACAGTAGCTCTGTTATTATTTGCTTCGCTTCTTTGGGCAAGCTATGGAGAAAAAGGTTCAGTGTAGCAAGAGAGAACAAGCCCACTGAGTATGACTGCCTGAATGGGGCATGATGGATGAGCTTCCTTGCAGATAGGAAAAGCCTCTAATCCATTCTCTGGCTCATTGCTAGAGCAAGGCAAAGTCATTCTCTTCTTCTGCGGGAAATAACCTCTGCCTTTTCGATACCACGTGCAGGGTTTTGCAAAGGACAATCCAGACTGCCACACAGATGAGACTGCAGCCTGTTTCCAGGTCCCACACTAGGGCAGGCTCAGCTATGCAGCCCAAAGCCCTGAAGCCAGACAAAGATGTTTCTATATTGCTTGTGCTTCCTATGGCTATTTTAGGAATGATTGCATGCATTCAGGTTGCAACAACGAATAATGAGAGACACAGGAAGAGAAGTCATTTTCACCAGTGCTCAGCTAATGACTGAAACTGAAACTGAAACACTTCTAATACTCCACATAATTCTATGGAGCTGAAAAACCTACTCTGTGTGTAACAGACAGATTTCAAGCATCATCCCAGCAATGAAATGACATCCATCAGCATCAGGATGGGAAGACCCTTGCTCTGGCGTTCACAGAGGAAAGTTTGACTCTAACCAAAATACCAAGGCTTTCTCAGACAACCAAGGACCTGTTCCCAAACCTCCTCCTCCCCGACACCCTGCAACTTCAGCCTGTAATGGTGGGTGAAACAGGAAAAGCAATGTTTCATTAGCTGACTGCATCTAAGTGAATTCAGCAAAACTGCTTCATGAGTAGAAACACACAGTTAAGGGTTTTTAACAAGTCTGCCAGGTGTTTTCTTAAGCCAAAGGAATCCTTCCTGGCTTGCCCAACAGAACTGAAATTCCTGTGCAGGAACAAGGAAGATGACTGCATAGCTGACGAACCACTGCTGTTATTTCTTACTCTGCAGTTCTGCTGCTTATGTGATTTATATCAAATGCTGCAGAGAGAGTTTCCACTAACTGCAGGTTGGCCTCCATAATGTGGACATTGAACTGATCAGCTGTCAGGAGCTGATCTACAGCCAAGACCCAAATTCCTGCCAGCATTTAGAATGGAAAAAAATGCACAAATAACATTAGCCCAGAGAATAAAATTACTTTTCAATGAGACTTAAGGCTGTATGCATGGACTGTGTTGAAGTCACTAGAAAAGTCAGAGGAGACCCAGGTAGGCATTGAGATGCAATGTTCTCAGCTGGACTCCACATTATCTTCTGCCCCACAAGCATGACCCATGCCTTACAGGCTGTGCTCCCCTGCACAGTCACAGAGCAGTGGCTCTCCAGGTCACAGCACAGTCATAAAGCAGCTACAACTAAAGGGCACTGGCTTGTTTTTGTTTATGCCAGTGAAAGTGCTGACACTGACATCTGCTAGATTGTGGAGCACTGATTCCCACTGGACTTCAGAAAGACCTGTAGCTGCTTTACAGCTTGTACCATCTGCATCAGCTCACACATGAGGTTGCTTTAACAATTTATAAGTCTTCCAGTTACAGAGAATTACATATATTTAACACTTTAGCTTTCACATAAAGGTACACACACTCAGATGAGGACCCAGTTAAATTCTGCTAACTTTACATGGGTTTTGCGCAAATTCTCCCATCTAATGTTAGGAAATGGAAATAGCCACATCCAAACTCCCTGTGGAATGTGAGGTTTTATTTAATCTTTTAAAAGAAGAAATTTTTCTTTTGGTTTGCATTTTTACTCTCTTAGAGAAAGCAAAGCAGATATTATTGATCGTGTTCTACTGTATTTGCTTTTGTTAACATTTTCCTGTGAGTAATCCAAAACAGAATTATTTTTCTGTGGTAAACATCACTACACCAGCTTGAAGCATAAGAGATTATTTGCACAAGTGCCCCTATATTCAACATACACTTAGGAAAAAGTCAGTTTTGCAGTGTCTATGACCATATACATTCATAACTTCTGGTATCCTGAACAACATCACCAATAATGCCAAAAAAGTGTGCTACAGTGGCTCAATAATAATAATAGTGGATTTTATGGGAAGTCTTCTCTCAACGACTTGCTGCAACAAAGAGATCTGAAGAATACATTTTCAGGCACTTCCCCTCTTCTGATGGAAAAATGTATCTCTGAAAGAAAGCACTTAACCTACAAAATCTTTTCTGGAAGCTCTGAAGGACCCTGTTACCTGACACCTCGGGGTTGCTAGCACCCGCTTTTCCTAGGCATCAGCCATAGAGGAACCTTGATGAGACAGACCAGAGCTTCTAAATGCTTTGACAAAACTTTCAGAAAGGAAAAAGACCTTTACTTAGTTCACTTACCAGCAAGCTATACTTCCTGCATGTGAAGTCAGAAAAAGTCCAGCCTCAGAACAAACAGCCTCAGAACAAACATGCCAAAGAAAAATTGATTTTAAAAAACCCCCAATACATGAATATTGAGTGTATTCTCACATGTTCAAAGCACAGAGGAAAAAAGGTGCGAATTTATTGATAATTTACCTCGTTATATACCAATGCCTTCCTTAACATCACTCCCCCATGTAGAGTTAGAAAGCAATTTTTTTTTCTGTCAGAAAATTACCATGCCTTTTTTCCCCTGGGATCCTAAAAATATTACTTACACTCCCAGGCAGCCTCCTCCCCGCTGCACAGATCTACATGGAGGAGCATGTAGACAGGAGAGGCAACACAAACCTCTGACTAGCAAGATGAAATTGCAAACTGGCAATGCTCCACAATAAAAAGTACTTTTACAAAGAATGGGACTGGTTTTTGAGACTGAAAACTCTGATGCCTCCACGATAAAGACTATGAAGAATGCTTGTATGCTTCCTTTCTGAATCTCAAGGAGCCCCCCACAATCCCTTCTCTTTCCAGCACTGATATGTAGGGTCTCTCTTTCTCGTAAAAGGACTTGGCTTTCCTCACACAAGAACAGATTTGGCTTTTCTAATACCAGAACAGATTACTCCCCTTCTCCACACACACCCTTACGTTCCCCAAAAGCTGAGAACATTATTTCTGCTGCAGGCTCATGGGGACAGATTGTATCTTCCCTCCTTTTTTGGACAGCTTAAAGTAGATTGCTTGTGCTTCCCATAAATAAAAAGCTAGCACTTGATGTTCAAAGAATAACTAAACTTGGAATACATCTTTAAATGTACATTTTAATTAAGCTGACTTGTGACTTAGTTTCTCTTAGCTGAATATTGGTTAGCTCTGAAAGCAGGTATTATACCGAAAAACCAGGATAGAGAGATGTGGTTGCTTTCTCACAGGTGCTGGACAATGAAGAAGATGGACAGCAAACTCCTTCTTCCTGGAGTCCACCAGGCACATTCCTTCTTTTTCTTTCATGGAGGCAGATTGACTCTCATACTCTTTTTCAGTCAGCAGAGCTGGGCACCCTCCTTTCCCTTGACCTGCCAAAGATAACTGTTCCACTCAGCCTGGAACAAAGTGCGTTGCCCTGTTGTGTGTTCCCCAGGGGCAGGACAGGACACTGTCATCCAGAAGAATTTTGCCTGACTGGAACTGAAAATGAGGACAAAAATCTTTTCAGCGCAACTTATACTTCAATCTCCTCTCTTGCTTTGCAGGCACAGAAATACACAAGGTCAAACATATTAGTACAGAAATTCTAAGCCATGCACCCCTTTTAGGGTCCTCCTGCCCAGTTCTCAAGTAGGATTAATTTGACTGTGTGAACCCACACGCACAAACTGAAAAAAACCTGTCATTTCCAATATGCTGCTTTCAAGGTATTTATAATGCAAACACAGACAAAAGGTATGCTCTCTTTTATGACAAGCCTGAAATAAAGCAGCTCTAATTAGCAAAACCAGATACGGCATCTGAGGCAGCACAGTTTGCAATGCAAGGATAAGAAAACTCTCTTTTGGGCTTATTCAGCAGCAGACAGACTTATGCCCTTCCTTCTTAGAATTTTTTCTTTTTGACTCTGCAGATAGATCTATCTGTACAATAGATGGATGAATTGATAATTTCCTACAACAGCAATTTTGATCATTGATTGCTACTTTATCATTAACCCATCACACATCTGCAATGTCCTGCATTAGCTGAACAAAACTGTGCACGAGACAGCCCTGCCAATGTTATAATTTCTATTGCTGGCTGGACCCTCCTATAAACTATAGGACTGTAAATTACTTTCTATCTGCCCTTGTTGAAAAAATAAAGTTTCGCCTACAACCCATACAGCAAAATACTGCTTGGGATTAAAACAGTGCTACCAAAAGAAAGAAAAAAAGGAACACCATCAGCAGATATTACTGTACTGGAGCTCCTTTTGTTATACTTTCCTCAATTTGTGTTTTATTTAAAGAATGCTAGGTGCTGTGCAATTATTATTAAAAAAGGCCTTGTCTTGAGAAGTTGTCCACATAGACAACACACATGTGTATGGATAAAGGAGATTTAAAAAAAAAAAAAATTACAGGTATCAGAAAAAGCTGTTCCCAACTGCAATTCTCCTGATTCAAATATCTTTGGCCCCATTTTTTCTCTAAGCAAACAGTCACTAAACTACAAAAATACTGATAGCGTTTCTACAGCATAACAGCATCCATAACTGACTTCCAACACCTCAAACTTCTCATATCAACATTTTGGGCTCAAATGAACGCATTTAACTACTGACCTCCAGCCCAGTACCAAGACCTTAAAAACTGAATCATGCACACATGCACACAAATGGGATGCTTTCCCCAAGATAGAGGAGCCATTGCTTGCAGTTTTGGCGGGGACACAGCTTTGGAGCACAAACATGGTGATCCACCTCACTGAAAATATTCAACCCAAAATCATGCATTTTTTTTGTTGTTTTTCCATCATTACCAACTGGTCTGTCAGAGAGACATTTTTTATAGTTATACCGACGAAAGTCACACAAATAACAAATGAAGTGTTGCTGTATCTTTTTCCTAATCAGCAGATTTTAGAAACACTGATTGAGAAACCTTGTGCAGGATCTGGGAACAGACTATAGAATTAACCCCTCAGTCCTGCTTCAATACCAAGAAGAATGATGCCCCACATATTTCAGTTGTCTTACGAAAGATTTCCATCATTCTGTCCAATCAATCAAATTAAATTATGTTTGATTTCTAGACTCAAACATCTGAATTTAAACAGAATAATCTAATCATCACAACAAATTCACATTTAAAAGCAAACCTCAATCACAACCTCTTGGACAAATGGAAGGTTTAATGTGCAGTTAGCAGATTAAACAACTAAAAGAATACAGTTTCACTCGGCAGTAATTAAGTTTAAATTCCAGTGTAATGAGAAGGAAGATAGCAAACATTACTAAGAAAGAAAGAAAGAAAGGAAAGAAAGAAAGAAAGAAAGAAAGAAAGGAAAGAAAGAAAGAAAGAAGGAAAGAAAGAAAGAAAGAAATAAAGAAAGAAAGAAAGAAAGAAAGAAAGAAAGAAAGAAAGAAAGAAAGAAAGAAAGAAAGAAAGAAAGAAAGAAAGAAAGAAAGAAAGAAAGAAAGAAAGAAAGAAAGAAAGAAAGAAAGAAGGAAAGAAGGAAAGAAGGAAAAAGAAAGGAAGGAAGGAAGGCAAAAAATCAGTACTGAAGGGAGTGTAATGAGGACCAGGGACAAAACAGAAGAACAAGAACAGCCATCTCAGCACATTACAGCTTTCTGCTAAAGCCACAGCCAGATCTGGTACAATATAAATGGCAGCAGCAACTCCCTTGGGACTGCAGTGTTGTGTGAAGCTTCACGCAAAACACTTCACTGATGTCTCTTGGGGACCAGAGAAGGCTAAAGGTCTTTTTTTAGCTAACTACTCTAATCTCCTCCTCCCAAACCAACACTTACCTTACTTCTTCTCTAAAACCAGCAGCAGATAAAAGCCTAACTATGCACTGCTTCAAGGATCTCGAACTTGGCAAAGCTCTGGAAGTTTCATTTCTAGGTAGGAGTTACTAAAATTAAACTTTTTAAAGCCTACTAGTCTGTATTTTTGGTATCTAAAAGTAAGGAAGGCTCCTGAGAGACTAGCAGGTATCTCTGAAAAAAGGAATAAACACCACCACACCTCAGTCTTACATTGCTTGTTGCTTACTCCTCCCCCTCCCCTTATTTTGCTGACAGCAAGATGGACAATACATGAAAATTTGATTCTCGGTAAGCCGAGTAATGCAAATTAGCTTAATGAAATAGATGACTTTGTGTATGTCCCTTTGATACTGATTAAGCTCAAGTATCCACTCAGCTAATGACTAAAGCAATACCATGAGAGCTCTTGTGGAGGTGTCATAGCTATAGTTCTTTTTTTCCAGTAGCTCTTTACTCAGCATTTATTTCTACCTCAGATCCCCCTGTCCAGACCAGCCTGCAAAGCGCAGGCAGAAGCAGTAACAGCTTAAGACATAACTGACATAACACAAAAATCTGCAGCTACTTTGCACAGCTTGGGCCTCAGCATAAAAAGGAGATATGCCTTTGTGACTCCAGTTTTCAAGGCAGATTACCAGTGTGCTGTGAGGGGCTGCTTTGACTCTGTAATTATAGCCATCTTAATAATGATCTGTTCAATGGCTGCCTACTGCTGGTGCCCAGACAGTTTAATCACTACGCATTCAGCTGTAGAGAACTAGCTATCCTTCCTGTCATTTGAAACATGGGACATGTTGTGTGAAGGCGGTGTAAATGAGCTCCCCCTGAACTAGCTGGCTAATACACTTTCACCATTTAAAGCCTAAATTATAAAACAGACCAGTAAAAGGGATAATGCATTGCCTCTTGCTACAAAAAGATGCTTTACCTCTGCTGCACTAGATGAACAGTCACTCCTATCAAGCCCATACATATATTATTCATTGAGCACCAGCTGTGTGCTTGGCACTGTACAGACACAGAGAGATGTGCTCCTTACTCCTGGGAAGCTTTTACAGTCTAAAGTAGTGGAGTTTGGCATTAATTCTGCCTGTAGAAATCCCATTGACTTCACTATGGGGAGCAGTTGCAGAAGCAGGTATTATGGCATTTGTAAGAGCCAGTGTAGTATCAACTGATAGGTACAGTGAGAGATAACATTCAAGCTGTGCTCCTACAGGAGCTGTGTTTTAGGCCCTGAGGAAACTGACTGTGAAGACAGACACAGAGGGCTTGGAATGCACTCGAACATATTATGTAAATGCAAAAAGACGATGCAGTGTCCCAAAACCCCTTTGTGCTGATGCTGGCTCCATCTCCTCACACCCTGCTGCTGTGTGGTTGCTGCCTTAGTATTTTCTCATATTATAATGCCTTCAAGGCAATCCTGATCCAGTAACATCCAATGGTGGAAGAAACAATACCCTGTATCTCCAGAGCCAGGGATTTGTAAAGACTCCTAGCCAAACACTAGAAGCAGGCCCAGTGTGAGTGAGAATGAGGCATGAATCACTACAACAACATCCAAAACATATTTTACACTTGAGATGAAATCCTACTCTCAGTTTTGTACAAAGATTCCCCACACTGAAGAATAGAAATGGCTGAAAGTACAGTTCTGTTTACACCTGGTGGGTGGAAGAACCTGGAAAAGGAAAGGGGAAGAGCAAGAGCAAAGTGGGGAAGAAAAGGAGGCAGATCTGAGTACAGGCACTTAGAAGAAGAGAACAAAGACTGAGAGAACTGGGAGCTGGAAGTTCAGGCAGGTGAAGCAGGCTAAAGAGGAAGAGCATCTGGGCATGAAGGGATATAAATGATTAGCAAGTTGGGAGAAAACAAAAAATAAGAAGATGAGAGGTGTCTTTCAAAATTAATATAGCTATAAAAAGATGAGGCAAAAGGACCTCATGAATGTGACTGTAAAGGGATCTCTAGAAATGAAGGAATGCAATTATTGCCAAAGGGAGAAAAAAGGGAGAAGATTCAGAGGATTCCTAAGCAAATGGAAATAAGAAAAGGACAACAACCAGATGGAAGGAATAACAGTAGTAAGAACATACATTGTTAAGGTTGTTGTTGCATATCACACTCCTTTTCATCTGCAGCCTGTGCTTTGAAATTTGGTCTCTCAGGTGTGTAATATTTTTGTTTCTTTATTAACACAACTTTTAAACTCATAAAAGTATTCAGAGAGAGAAAAGGAAGTCTCCTCTGTATTGGTTGATGCTGTGTAGCACAGGAGGGAATGATACTGCTGTCCCAGAAGTTGGCTCAGAGGAAGGCTGCAGGTATGAATACCTGGTTCCTGGTTTATGGTCTGTGTTTCACTACAGGAAAAAAGATAACTCCTCAACACTTCTGTTGTCATCTTACTGATCACAAGCCATCTAAATACATTAAAATATATTAAAAACTTTCTTAAATGCACGCTTGCATTAAGTCCAGCTTATCTGACATTCAGAGTCAGTAATCACTGTATTTGTCTCAGAGATGCAATTTAATTGCAAAGGGAAGGGAAAGTAGTATTTAGATCATGGGTGAGGAGACATCATCAACCACACAACAATACCACTCTTGTGAGATCTACACTGAAAAACCTGGAGACTTACTGAGCCAAGGGAATTTTGTCTATGCATAAGAACTGTCCTTATGCTTCAGAGATGAAGGATTTGGTGTCTGGGCCCAGCTCCCTGCGCATATCCATGTGTGCCTTGATTTATACAGTAATTCTGTCTGTTGCCTGTAGCACTGGCACTTGTTATAAAAACATAGGAAAACATCCTCCTGCAGAGCACTATCATATTCCTCACTCAGCAGCTTCCTTGGAGTGGACTGACAAATGGCCCACAAGGAGGAAGAAAAGAATTCTCAGAGTACTACAAGCCTCAAGGTCCAATAGAAGAAGAACAAAACAAGAAGGACAGAAGTGGAGGAGAAGGACAGGCAGAGTGAAGGGAACTCACAAGAAATAAGAGCGAGACTGGATATATATAGAAAACCCAAACACAATATGTACTTAACCTGCCTCATGAGAATAGGATAGATGGATCTAACTGGAAGAGAACTCTATTTTCATACAGCTGCAAAGAAGCATGCTTCCCATGAAACCATTATAAACCCCTCATCTTCAGGGTTGATTTAAAAATTGTAACTCAGCTGTTGCAATTTGTATCGGATTTGAATTTGGCAATTGCAGACATTAAATGAGTTCCAACTGAGAAGGAGGCTTATAATGCTCTATTTTACAGCCTGAAATTGTACTTTCAAGGGTTTAAAATATTTTCTACACCACTACAGAGTGATAAAAATATGAAGTTAATTTTTAAAATGAGAATTCAGTTTAGTTGTCAATAGAATCTGTAGAAAGATTAAAAAATCCATCTGGAAATACAGAAAATTCAAAATTTTTTATTCTCAAAAACAAAATAACCCCCTTTACCCCCAGAAAAACCCCAAACCAACAAACAAATCACAGATATTTAAGCAAGAACATTTATATCTTTTGATAGTGGTATGTCACCTAACAGCCAGCCAGGCTGTTATCAAACTCTTTGCTCGCTTTCATGCAGTCATTCATTAATTTCCATGCATTTTAAAAAAATTTTGTCATAGTCTAATGGGGTTGTATCTCCAACACAAGGCACAAAAAGTTAGTATCCCACATGGCAAAGATCAGGAGCTGTGCACCCTTACAGCTTCAAACTGTTAAAAACACCCAAACTGTGGATCTGGATCCTGAAAAGCATAGGCAGACAAAACTGCCATTTAATTTAATAGAGTCAATGGGAGTGTAGCCAGCAAGTCAGACCTTATGAAATTAATATTCTGCACTAGCTAGGCTGTGAGTTTATGTTATAGGATGTGTTGGGCAGTGCGAAATGCAACATACCAAATTCAGCCTCACACAACCCTAGAGTGGGAACGTTCTGTTTATTTATATGGAAATGTTACTGCTAAACAAGCACTAGAAACACTGAAGTCTGGCTGTTAAGAATTTGTGTCCTGGTGCTTATGTCTTTAAAAGGCCAGTTAGCCACACGCCCTTTGCCTCACTGAAACCACGGCCTGATTTCGGGAGAGACTTTGGAAAATTACTGTCTTACAGGCTGAGCTAAGTCAACCCAAAAAATTCACAAGTTACTGGGAGATGACAACCACCTATACACAGACAATGTGATCACACAAGCCTTGTTTCTTTAGGATGTCAGGTTAAAAATACAGCCTTTTGCATTAATTACTAAGAAGAATTTTAGCTCTGAACTACAGTGGGAATTGTACCCTTAGCTGCACAGACAAATTTAGGGATGAAGGATCAGTGAGGCAGAGCTTATCTCTGACCCCCTCCTCTTTCCGATTTCAGACAGTTCCTTGACCCTGTCCTGACACAGTTGTTTGTGCTTAATTTGAAACAGTTGAATTTCCTGTAACTCATAAGCAAACAGAGCACCCTCTCCACTAGCCCGTCGATCCCAGTTTGGCTGACTTTAAATAGATGAGGCTGACCAGATACTGGCCATCAGCTCAGCAAAGAAAGAGCCATTGTGTGAGACCCACACACCCCCACCAGTGAGCCCCACAGCACATTGCTCATCACAGCCTCACTGCCAGCTTTGGAGAGGTGGTTTTGGAAGACAAGAAACATGGACCCTCATCATGTTGGGAAAAGAGTCATAATGCAAAAATCGCAGAACAGATGCTGGTGAGTAGACAAAAATTTGTTAAGTATTTATGTCTATTGTAATGGGAAAGGTACAGGCAGAGAAAATACCTCAGCTCTCCACACAGGGATCTGGCAAATCCCCAAGCCCAGCTTCTCCTGAAAAGCTCAATGTGTCAGTGTTTCCTGCAGGTACTACTTCAGTGTCGACAGCAAGATGTTCTCAGCAGCAGAATAACAGCTGCACAATAGGAGCAGCAACTGAATGGTTGAACAGCTCTTTTTACAGGCATGGTGTGATAAAAACCTGGTGTTCTTTTGTGCTTCACAAAGCCCCTACTTTGCTGACTCCAAGTTCAAATCTCACGGGCTATTAGGAGAAGGAAGAAGGACAATGCATTAACATGCATGGTAGAAAAGAATGTGCTCTATTCTGGAAGCCAAGCCTGCACTAGAAGCTGTGTTATGTCCTAAATACCGAGGCAGAAGCTGCTTTCATGTCAATTAAAAGGTATGTATTTTGGCATGCAAGGATCACACATTTAGTCGCAGTGTAACTCAAGCCTGATTTTCATGATGGGGTGCTAAGAGGGGCGTTTTCCCCTTACCAGTGCTCCCCAACAGGACAAACACCGGAGATGCAAAGCTATCACCAATTGGTCATCTTGCAGCTTATATTTTTAAAGGCTGGAAAATGTGTGATTTTTATCTGTTCCAAATTTTTTCCCCCCAAAGAATAAATCATGGCCAAATAACGGATAGGTGAAATTCCCTTAAGATTGTTGAGTCGAACCCTGCGTTAGCAGACAGATAAGCCACTGCTGACTAATTAGAACTGCCCTTGAGGAACAAGAAGCAGTCAAAAATGAAGTACCAGAAGAAAAAAGCAGAACAGGACTGGAGTGGCTCTTCAAAGTGGAAAGCTAGTACCAAAAAGAAATACCAAGGCTCCAAAGTTTCAAAAGTTTTTGTGGGTTTATTTTGTTTGTTTGTGGTTGCTTTTTTTTTTGTTGTTGTTGTTGTTTGGTTGGTTTTTGTTTTCTTTTCTTTGTTTTGTTTTGTAGGGTTTTTTTTGGGATGGTGGGAAGGGAGTTTTTAACATTCTCCTCTTAACATTCAAAGCAAGCTTTTACCCAGGAGAGGGCTGCCAGACAGATGTATTGAGTTAAGGCTGAGCAATATATGGGAGATTCACTGGTAGCCACCAGTCCACCAGTACATTAGCTCATCTTTGGCTCCCCCTTCCCAATCTCACTTAAGAATATTTATGACTTCACTGAGAATTCCAGGATTGCACAAGACCTCTGTTTCTATATTTGAAAATCAGTGTTGCAATGTAGTACCTGCTTCACAAGGAAGTTATGAGCTCCCATTAATTCCTGTAATGTATTTCAAGATAATCAAATAAAGGATGCCAGGCAAGAGTATGATAATGTTATTGTGCCTGGGGAATCCTCCCTTTTCCTAGTTGGCACAATTCTACATTTTGCCTGCTTAATTTTAATCTCTCTTAGCCCTTGGGCTACAGTTTAGTACGCTGCCTCTAAATTGAGGCCAAAAACCACTTTGCAAATATATTTCTACTAGCAAAGTTGATTCAGTGTCAAAGTTTTGAGTGTAAACTACAGGAATTGAAATATGCCACACTGACAGTAACATAAAAATTCAGTTCCCTCATCTCTGCTGCAAAAACTCTTTACAGCACTCTCTAAAAGATGACAAAGTGCTTGAAGGTCAACAATTGCTTTTGTGCCATATGGACTGAAGGCTGAACATCCCTGTGAACACTTGCAGAGATCTGGGGGTGGGGGCAGGTGCAGGTGGAGGCTGTAGTGAGAAAAAACCCAGCAGTAAAGGAATTGAATTACATGCCAGCTCTGGTGAAGCAAACTACTAATTAACTGAAATTAGCTGAGTTTAACAATCATGAACTTGTTGGAAGTGAAACCAGACAATGCAGTCCTTCTGTCTATCAATCTTACAAAAAGGAGGTGTCCATTTTGAGAAGAAAAAGAACAATTGTAGAGAGACTTCATTTGAAAGCTACAATGATCTGAGTAGTCATTTGTATGATCATATATAGTATGATCACACAAATCATGCAACACTTATATTATACAACCATATATACTAAAAATATAGTTGAAGTAACTTCCCGAAAGGAGATTGCCATGGACACAGGAAAGGGTCAATTATTAAATACTGAAAATGATAATCTACCCACATAACTTTTGTCTTCCAGCACTTAACAAATTATTGTCATTACAAGTTCAAACACTAGTAACTCTAGCACACTTGCTGCTATCTTACAAGTGGCTGGACATCTAGGACAGGAAAAGCTCTAAATTCTATAAGCCTAAAGAAGATTGAATTATCAACACAGGAATTCTTCTGTGTAGCTGTGTCACACTCTTGTTTACATCTTTGGTTTTTTTTTTTTGTTTTTTTTGTTTTTTTTTTTTTTTTTTTTTTGGGTTTTTTTTTTTGTTTTTGGTGTTTTTTTGTTTGTTTGTTAGTCAGTTTTTTTGTTTTTGCAACACCCATTACAAAATTAGTGCTCTCTTATTTCAGGAGTTATTTCACTTTTCCAGGGTTCATAAAATCCCTGCAGTCTCAAAGAGAGCATTCAAAAATGTGTAACACACCCTACCCTGGTAGAATGCAAAAAAATGCCACCTGCTTTTGGTCACCCCGAGACTCAAAGGACAATCTCAGCTCTCACTGATATTTGTTTCCTGACATGATGCTCCTTTTTGCAGAACAAAAACAAAGGACTTCAAGCCTCAATTTACCAAAACCAGAGCAGCCCACAAGTCCCAGCAAAGGATACCATGCTAGCAGTAGTGAAAACTGTGTAAGAACTGTCGCTGTTTAAATTCTCCTCTGCAGCAAAATTCCACACTAGGTTCTTCCCACTCAGAATCAGTAAAGATTCTTTCCTGACTGCCACCAGGCTGATTCATACTAAACAATGGTATTGGCTTCAGTGGTATAATTCCTGACTTCCTCTGCTGTGAGAATGAAATAAGTTACATGCTTTTTACTAGAATTCAATGGACAGCTCAGCTCCATGGTTCCCATTAGAAACCATATATTTTTAGCCTTTTCAGTGCTTAATAACATGGTGTTTTGCTAAACCAGCTGTGGCCTTTACCCCTGGAATAATAAATAATATATTTAACACATATTGTCTATTGCCCTCACATTCCACTTTATTTGCTATTTTTCTCTTTGCCTATTGGATTGAAATGCCTGATTTAAAAACGGCTAAGGAGAACAGGTAAGTTCAAGTATGAAGAATTCTTTTTTTCAAGAGTCACACTCATGAAGGTCATGACATTTCCCACATCAAAAAACTTTCAGAATACCTTAATTTAACTTTTTTTTTTTTTTTCTGACAGGATTTGTACTTCATTCTTTGCATCTTAAAAAGCTCAGTTGTCTAGTTAAAAGGCTCCCTTCTCAAGACTTTCTGCACTCACATTTGTTGACTCAACTTGTGATGAATAATCAACATGTTAAAACAAGCTGATAAATCTGAGTTTCCATAGATCCCAGCACTGTGACTAGAGACCTGTTTGAGCCTATGTGGCACTTTTATTTATTTGAAGATTATAAAAAGTTGTCCAGATGAAATAAGGGGAAAAGCATATGCCTTCACCTTTTAGCAAGAAGTTCTTTCAAAGGCAACGAAGGTGGTGACAGGTTTGAAAGAGTGCCAGCTGCAACTGGCTCAACTTTAGAGTAGTATGAGAGGGTCTGCTTGTTATTTTTTTCTGGCCAGACCTGAGCAACTGTATCTTGGATACACTCCTTGTTAATGTACTGAAACAACTCCTGTCACTAGGGATTCCAGCTGGACTGTTTCTGGGATCTACTTGTAAGCTGAACCTGGGACATCAAAGGTCATCAGACTCTTTGTTTTTCTCATCCTCCATTTCTCCTTCCCTTTTGAGAATTTGATTTCAGTTGAAGGGTTACCTCCATCTCTGCTTTCACCCTTGTCCATCATTAAAATCAACAGAAGAAACTGCAGGCTATATACATACCAGAGTTAATATAGAAATGTTTAAACTACTACAGGCTTTCCAAACCAGGAAATAGAACATATTGCTCTTCGATACACACAACTGATGTGAGCACTGGTACTTCTTCTGAGTTCCACTTTCAGAGACGGGGAGAAGGCAGCCTTGATCCAGATGTGAGCAAGAAGAGATGGATCTGCATCAGAGGCAGTTCTGTCTGCTGCCAGTTGAGAGGTCTGAGAGCACAGACAGGGAATAATGAAGGGCACCCCTGCTGTTTCACCCCCAGATAAATCTACACGTTCAGAACAGTCTGCCAAGAACCTGGAACAAAATCACAGATAGCGAGAGTTTTTCCACTGACCTCACAAGAACAAGTATTGGTGTCTTGCTGTGAGGCTCACACTCATACTGACGCCAACAGGAAAGCACCCATTTTTTGTTAAGATGAAGAACAGCAAAGCACCCATTCTTTCAAGATGAGGATATGCTGGTGGATATTTCTGCCTATTTTGTACATTAAGTTCATAACCTAAACAAAAGCTGAAATCGATGCAAGCTTTGCAGCTAATCATGCAGTCAGATCTACAGATGACTCGTTCCTCTGACACTTATTTCCAAGCACACACCATAGCTAACATTTTTTGTTGCTGCAAGAATAGGCATTATTAAAAACCATTTAACTACCAAACCAGCTCTGCTAGTGATGATTATTTTCATATTAGCAAGTTAATTATAAAATTATTTTCAATGGTACAGATAAATGAACACAAGTCTTTTCCTTCAACAAAACAGTAAATTTTTCGTTTAGTGGTAGTTGCTGGTGTTGGAAAAAATTAAGAACAAGCTGCAACTGGAACTCCAGCCAAAATCCTAAACCCCATCTACATCTTATTCATATTTGCATAAATGCTTCATTTCTATGCTGAACTTATTATTTTCAAAGAAAGAATGTTTATTAATGTAATGTAGGGAGGGATCAGCAAATAAATTCTCTTCTCAGGTATCTCCTGAACTCAGGAGGTCAGGTTTTCCTCAAAGACTTATTCTTCAGGCTCTCAAAGGGCCTTAAGATCAGACCTGCTAAGATATTATCACATACTAGAAGACAAGGGCAAATAATCAAGAGGTAAAGAGTCAGAAATTAAGCAAAGAAAGAGAAGGAGGAGAAGGTACCACTGCAATCAAGACATAGAGAGAAAGGCAGTTGAAATTGCAGAGGGGGAAGGAGAAGGCTTGAAATATGAAACTTTTAGAGGAAAAAAGGATTTGGTTGAACCGCAGTAAATATTAGAACCTTGTACTGAGATACTGAGAAGTCAAGGCAATTGAAGCAGGATGTAAATTCAAAGGTAATTCTTAAAACATACTAATCTTCCAAAGCATGCAGAGATAAGCTGTGGTAAGACTCCTTCAGAATAAGATCATTCATGCAGAGGTCAAGGCACTTTTAATTAAAACCTAGTTGTACATAATGAGTCTTACCTATCTATGTCCTGGAGAAAAAGCACATGGTGACACCCAGAAGTGGAGATATAAGAAAATAAGACACAGGGAAAATAAGAGTCCTGAAAAAAGCCTGTTTGGCAAAATAATGGTGAGACTCCATCCTAACCAATGAGATCCTCATCCCCTGACAACCTGGACTCAGTTTCTCCAAAACCCACATATGCACTGCTGGTAAACTGTAAAGGTTTGCTCTGCAGATTCAGGAAGAGATTACATCCTAGAAGGTTCCTGTGGATGTGAAGATCACATAGCCTGCTGTGACTAATCAGCTGGATATCCTGCGCATTACTACAGGAAATAATGAAAGCAGCAAAGGCATTTCAAGTAAGAGCACAGGATATTTCCCCTCCCCTGTTCCTGTTATTTTTAAAATTTAGCTGAGGAGGTAAGAGCACAGAACTCTGACACACAATGAACTGTTCCTTCACACACAAACCCACTTCCCACCTCAATCCTGACAGCAGAAGTTTGCAAGTACCACTAAGTTTGGAAAGTTTCCTTTCCACCCATGTGACACCTGGACACACAAGTGGCTTGTTTCTCTTGCCCCTTTGAGACAAAATTTTTGTGATTTTTTTACTGTATACTACAAGACCTCACTGAATAAATAAAACAAAATTCCTTCTCTCAAGTAACTTGTGGAATTTTCTGATAAAGATACAGCTAGTACAAACAACTGCCTGATGTGGGGTAACTCTTTCAACCATTTCCAGCCAGTCATGTCTGGATCTCTATTTACCCTGATAGAAGACAGCTCCAGACATATCAGCAGAGAATTCAGTCCTGTGGAGTGCAGGTGTTGTACTCCATAAGGCACGCAAAAATGCTGAAGTATACTGTAATTAGCTTCCAAATTCAGTCTGGCAGTTTAGTATGACTTATGTGCAATGAGTAACAAAAATAAAAAATGTGTTCTAAAATTAAAGAGGAAAAAAGAAAATAAAGCTAAGAAATATTTCCTTATCCCTTCTTGTTTCACAGTGAAGAACTATTTCTGATTTTGAACTACAAATCATCAAAAGCACTCTCTTGTTCAGCTCATAGAGGTTTTTTGGTTCAGGTCCTTTCAGTGTTGTCATCTGGGCTCTGAGGGTAAACTGGACACATATCTCTGCAGCTGTGCTGCAACGAGATTATTTTCAAAAAGAGAACTACCTGATGTTGGCACAGAGCTGCCAGGTTGTGTCTTTAACTATTGCTTCCCAAAACACCACTGTGTGGGAAATAAAGAAGGGAGAGAGGCTGTGACAATGCCTCTTTGTGTCCTACCGATTTCCAGGAATAGTACAGCCGGCCCCAGGCTGTGACACTGTTTTCACACACCTCTCCCCAGCACATCCCCGAGCCAGGCTTTCATAACCAAGGGCTGCTCTAAGGGGTCGTCATGCCACGTGCCAGGTTCCTGCGGGTTTCTGCCACTCTCGGGAATCTTACAACCTATTACGGGCAATGGGAACTTTCTTCTATAGAGGCCTACAGTCAAGCTCTGTAGCTTCCCCTGCTCCTTTCAAACCTTGAAAATTACAGCATTGTTACTTCTCTAAGGAAGGAGTTTCAGAGCACTGAAAATTAGCTGTGTGAGACTGGGTTGAATAAAACATTCTAGCCACGGTGAATTCCAGTAGGAAATTAATTCCCACTAACTGACTTTATTTCAAAAGTGTTCATATGCTACAATGGTTGGCTGCAAAAATGGTTTCTATAAGAACTGAAGAGGTAAGCTTTTTTCAATGATGAGTAATTATCAAACATTTGGTCTTCTTGTAGGGAACAGAAATAGCACTTAGCATCATATGAATCTATCTACTTTACCTGGAGACTATATCTTGTTGTTAAAAACATGAGCAAAATCTTAATATCCCTAACATCCATAAATCTATCTGATTAATTTCTGAACATTACCAGGAAATACCTATGTTTGGAGTTTTTGTACTCCTTTTCAACTTCTCTACAGAAATACTCAAGTCAATGAGTTAATTTCCTGAAACATTCCATAGGACCAACAAGCATGGCTTTGTGTAAGCTTCATATTTAAGGTGAAACAACTGTGCCTACATCAAACAAGAGAGTGAGTGTATTACAAGACTCTGAAGACTCTGAAAAGCAGTTTTTTGACTCTGGCAGAGCCTTGTGCTGACAGAGCCATAAATGTTCTGCACAAAATCACCAAGCGACTACCGGTAAGCCTCTGCACACTGGGCTGTCATGATGCTCCTCCTGTATCTGCACTCCAACACGGCAAAAATACTGCTCCTTGTCAGCTTGCACTACAGGAGCAAATTCATTTACCAGACAAATTTACTATACCAATTCCCAGCTCTTTAGCAGTTTGTTTTAGTGTATGACTGTGCTGGTGACTGTGGAACGACCCTCAGCCTATTCACTTGCTTTATTTTTTTCCTCAGTCAGCCCTTATTCAGTAGCTTTGGTTCCTACTTTCAAACACAATAGGATTGATTATGAGATACAAGTCCTGAAAACTATTTTTTTTTAAAGTGTAGCCTGCAGATGATACTTCTTCTCCCAGCAACAGTCTGACTGCTGATGACAAATTTCTTGTAAAAATTTCAAGACTCTAACTGCAGTGTTGCTGGTCTCATATTCTATATGAGTGGCAAAAAACAATTTCATGAGAACATGGTGTTCTCAGTTTCCCTCTAGTGTTGCCCTAGCACTCCTGAATTTTTAAAGTTATTCGAAGAGTTTCTTCCCAGAAGTACAGACTCACTACAAGACCCCCAGAACTTTAGATGCCTTTTTTTATTATTTTTTTAAAATTTTTATTTAAATATACAAAGCAGATGCAGATATCTGCTTCCATTTTTCAGCAGTCTACTTTAACAACTAGCTACAGGATGGACTCTATACTGACCTTGTTTTCCAGTCTCCGAGTATATGGATAAAGCTGTTTAAAACATTGCTTAAATTAAAGGATTGACTTGCAAAAAAACAGGCATGGAGTCTGAAGGCACACTATTAGTTTCACACACTGTCTGCTCACAGGGACTGTCTCCTTTTTTACACTGACATACTTGACGATGAGTGAACAGTAACATCAAAGTTTATAAAGTCTTTGTTTCTTTATTCACCAAGTCAGCTTTTGTTTCAAGAGGCAGTTGACAAAGACATACACTTTTTTGAATATAACCTAAGAATCACTAGATTACTTGCCAGCTAATGCAATGTATATTTTTATCCTTAAAGAAAAGTTTTCCTGTGTGCCTCTGTTACTAAACTCAGTAATTTTTTATCACAAGGCTCTATAACATTGGGCATTTTCTTCGATGCTCTGGCCTCTAAAACCAAGATATTAAGTGGATTTTTCAGGAATAAGAGACCTCTTTGGTCCCTCAGGAACATGTTGCAAGCTTCCCTATTTCATCATTTGAATATCTAATCAGGAAAGCTTGGTAACACCATGTCTCTCCACATTTGCAGAAAAACAGCACTCCTATGAATGTTAGGAAAGACTTTGTGACGTATTTTATCACCACTCGTCAGAGACCCAGGTCAAGGAATTCAAACCACTGATAGAAATCAACCTTCCAAGCACCACTTCTTGCAGACAGAAACGGGCTGTTCCTGGCCCGGGGCAGAGCCCAGCGAGGGGTGGAGCGGGTTGGGATGGCAGCACCAGATGGGTTGATTCTACCCGATGCCAGAGGTTCCTGGGATTTTGCATCAACGGAAGTTGCAGAATCCATTTAAAGAAAAGACACTTGCTACCTATTCTTGCGAGCAAAAAGGACAGGTCTGTCCGCACCCTGCCCTGCCCTCCGAAAGCATCCTGCACCTTACAGTGCCATCAGGACTCCTTGAATATTCAGCAGTTCTGAAAGCCAAGACACCTCCCTTAAGCCTCCACAAATGCAAATGAAGCTAAACCATAAGAGCAAACCCTGGAGAAAGTAAAACTCTTTATTTGTAAGAGAGGAAAAATTATCCAATGCATACCAGGAAGACATTGCCTTCAGCATTAACCTTCACTATTAAGCAAAGTAATAAAACCTACAGCTCCCTAGTATTTCCATTAAGAATACAGAGCAAGCAGTCAATAGTAAACCTCTTCACGTCCGTATGTAGAAAAAATATTTTTTGTGTTTTGAAAAAACTGGACAATATTTTTAGTGGTCAGCAACAATCCATGATCACTGAATGGATCAGAATGAAAATAACTGTAGGTACAGTGCCTTCCCTGTGCATCCAGTTTTCCCATATACAGGTAGAAAATAGGTCTCAGATCATTAACTGCTCTTCTGCATTGTTGTACAAAGAAAAATTATTTAGCCACATTTCCATTTTACTTTACAAAGTCTAGATCAGTCCTCATACCTACTGAATATTAATGAACTACCAAGAAGTAGAAAGCTCATCCTATGAAACATACACATACTCTTCAACACCTTTCACAAATTTTAATGTCTTCAGATTTTCATAATCTCAATGCAATTTATTCCTAATACCAATTTCCAAATTTGAAACTTTCTCACAGGGAAGACACAAAGGTAAGCAGCACCTACTTCCATCTAATCTCTGCAAATACACCACTGAGCCTATTGGTTGCCACACACTCTGCAACACTTACCAGGACTGGCAAAAGCTTACAAATTGATCTACTCTCTCAGGTGCTATTGGGTTCTGCTAGATCGGCAGCCCTTTAATTCTTACTCTTGAAATTAGCATCATGAAGTTAACTGTGGAAGGCAGAGTCATAAAGCTGTATGGAATGTCCATGGACTTTACTGTATTACCAAGGTGGCTGATGGTAACCACAAATTTCCCTTTATTATTTTGTTGTTTGTTTCCAGCAAAGAGCCAGAGTAGTAACCTCGTACTTTTTTTCATTCAATCTGTGTACAGAACTCCACCAGTAAATCTTTTGCTGAACAGCAGACAAATTCACATGTCTAAATCTCTGTACACCACCAGAACACTGGAATGGGGATACTGGTCATTATGACCAGTTTACCTACCCTGCTATCCCATCTTTAGCAACAACCAAGAACAGACCTCCAAGAACAAGCATTCCTGAATACTTGTAGCATTTCACAAATTTAAACTGTCTTATGGCTTTGTGCCATTTTCTACATATTTTTGTGAATATACAAATTTATTGCTTTAGCTACCTTGCCTCTGCTTACAAAGGTGGATAAAGAGGGGAAGAAGGGAAAAATCTGTAACTAATTAAAAATTCTAAACCTCAAAATGACCCAGTCTGGGGGTTCTTTTAGGCACATAATGCTATACTTCTGGTACTTCTGTAAGTCACATGGCCAGGAGGCAAACAGCACGTTTCTCCTTGGAGGTATGGAAATCTCTGTCTCTGCATACTGCAGAGCACTGATGCTTGATAGGGAGCAGTGAGTGAGCAGATACAAATCACCTGGGGGTCCAGCCATCTGCCTCTCACCCTACTAGATCAGAGGATCTCAGCTTAAACCTATTTCCTGCCTCAGCAAAAAAAAATGTGTTTTACCCTTGGCAAATATACATCCAGGTGGGACACTCTTCATTTGCTGGGTAAAAAGTGAACTTTCCTATCCAGACTGGGCTGTTTGTTTGTTTGGTACTTTTTCTCCTTGTAAGAAAATGCCATCTGCCTAAAGCTGTTCAAAAAGGCTGAAATGGTCAAAAGTAATCTGGAAGAAGAATTAGGAAGTATATGTAAGGTGCGCAAATGTGTGTAATAAATGCTATTTAACTTCTGACTGTCATTTATCATGGACATCGCTGAGCACATGTGGCATACATAAAACCATTTAAAAAGGCCCTTCCCACATGACTTTTTTTTTTTTTTTTAAATTCTTCTGAATTGTAAGTGTGGTCTGGGTTAAGCTTTATTTTTTTCTTCCCCCCCGCCCCTTTTTAAAATTTTTTTAAAATTATATTGCATTATCTGACTTAAAAGGAACAAAACAGTATTTCACAAACTTTATTTCAATGTTGATAAAAAATAATACAAACTCAGCAATTGCTTACCATATCTTTTCCCTCAAGACCACCCTGAAATCCTAAACAAGTCAAAAGGGCCAATCTGAGAATAAATATCAAAGACACTGCCAAATATTCCTTTCTATTTAATTAGCAGACCAGCTCATTAGCAGAAGAGCTGTGTAGGAGAGTTTGCCTGCAGCCCTTGCTGACATCAAGGACTGCAGAGAAGTAGGTTGCAGCCACACATGCAGAAAGCCAGCCAGTGCTGGCAGCAGCAGCAGTACACGGCAGAGCTGGGGACAGGGGTGGCTGTCCTCTAATGCAACTCTGCAGCACACTGTGACCAGAAGTGAGATTTGGCATCTTTGGGGGGCACCCAAGCAAAGGATTCAGCAGCACAGAGCACAGGCAGCAGAGCACATCCCTGCTCCATCAGCTGGGAACATTTTCTGTGTGCGGGAGGAATGGGTGGAAAGACAGCCCTTGTCCACAGCGTGCAGGCACTGCCTTGTCCCACAGAGCACCACAGGGTGCCTAAACCAACACAGTCACGAGTGGTAAACAAACACTACCATCAGAAAACATATGCAATACCCGTGTGTGTAGGAGGGGATGACTGTCTGCACCTAGTCTGCGTGGTGAAAGGGAATAGCTCACAACGCAGCCTCAGCAGCCTGCTTCTGGGTCAAACAGCCTGTCACTGAGCAGCACCATTTATTACTTGGTTAGACTTAAGTACTTGCTCAGCCCAAAACAGCTAATACTCACAGAGTGCTCCAAGAACTGAAAAGACTATTTGTCTGAACCAAAGGCAGTTAATTGCAGCCTCTCCAAGAAGGAGAGTGTCCACATTATTGCTGGGTCGCTGTTGAGGATATCTTAGCTTAAAATACCAACAAAATCTTCATTTACAATAATTTGAGGATTTCTTCAACCCTTTTCTATTGAGAAAATAAAATTTGGGGTACTTATATAGTCACAGCTGTTACTAATCAAATATATTTAAGAGAGTAATGTGAAACAGCATGTTTGTGCAAGTTCATAATCACAGCAGAATTAAATCATTTTTACAGAGCATTTATTTGAAACGTTCTGTACACAAACTTTGAATATGGCAGAGAATATTTCCCTTGCAGTTTAGGTTTGATTTCATTCCTGGAAACCGCTATAAAAATCCTGCTCACTTGCGGTAGGGTTCTTTATTTATGCTCAGTTTTAGTTTTAAGACCTGTGACAAACACCAGATTGCTCACGTTCGTCACGACACAGGCAGAGTCACTACACATCCTGCCCTGCCTCCTGGTACTACCCTGCCTGCATAACACACTCCTGGCTCACTCTGGAGCGGCCTGCTCAGCAGGTTTCCCCTCTGTAGGCACCCAGGTCTGGAGCTGGAAAAGGGGCTTTGAACTTCACATGGCTCCTGGCACATCTGCAGTTACAGACACAGTGTCACAGTCACTTCTTAAAATGATGATCCTTGCATCGATGTTACTCTTCCCTCACTGCAAAGATCAGCCCTGTACTGGTTGTCTGTACAGATACTGTAAAAAAGACAAGCCCTGCTCATCTTGGCAAGAATTCTGGATCCAGCAGAGACCTGCAGGCTGCCTGCTTCCAGAGTCACCAGCTTCTCTCTTTCCCTTCCCCACCCACAAATGCTCTCTTTTAAAAAACACATGCTGTTAATTTTTTGAAAAGGTACAACATACCAAAATCTAACTTTTAGGGCTTTTAATGCCTGTGTTCACCAGCCTTTTTCTTCTCCAGTAAGTCTACCAACTATTTTCCTGAAAAGTGCCAGGTGCAGGGATTTTTTTTAAGGAGGCTTTACTAGTTCAGTGGAAACTGGCCAAAAGCCATGAACTTGTTCCAGGCAGCTGACCAGCCAGCTGCAACGGGTGATGCCAATGCCCTTTCCTCATGGCTGAAACATGTCAACTCACCACAGGCCTGGCAAGAAGATCACACAGCCCATTAGCAACTTCCCTTGAAACACACAAATTGTAAGGCCTCCTTCCATCTCTTTGCTCAAGCCTTAGTACAACTAAATTGCTGACTGTCCTTGTTTGTAATGTTTGTCTCTGCATTCCTATGTGTCAACCTTTTTTCCCCACAGAAAAAAACACTTCTCCAAGCCAATCACTCAAAGTCTTTGGCAATGATGGAAACCTTCTTTACCAATAGCTTGTGAGAGAAGTTGGAGCCTTGTGAGATTTCTGAGGGCAAGGAGAAACATGTGGGGATGGAGAAGAATCACATCCGGACATTTTTCCTCCCCCACCTACAAAATTCTATATGAAGGGAAGAGAAATCAGGCAGACAGACAAATGATGTCACTCCATCTCCCGTGTGCCATCTGTTTTTTCCACTCCAAGCTTCCTATACACTTTAGATAGTGACAGCTCATCAGAAAGGAGTCATCCCACGGCATACTGCTGTTTTGTAAGGCAGAGAGCATTTTCACCCTGCCCTCCTCTCCTCGGGCACTTCAGCCGTCGCTCTGTACCAGTGTGACTATCTACCTACACCTATCCCCTTAATCGATCTGTTTTGAGAAGTCTTCCACTTCTCAACTTTGACTTTACAACTACTTTCCTAGCCTCCTATAACCTTTTTTTCCCTTAAAAATTACTCAAACATCTATGTTTGTCCCATCACTCATGGAGGAAGCTGGGAGCTAGCAAGAGTAGTATGGTAGCACAGCTGCATCCACTCATAATTTCAAGGTTTTTGGGTTTCTTGTTGACTTAGTCTTTATGCTATTTTTTCAAATATAATGTTTTTGAGAGATTGCAAAAAAACAAAAGCACTGATATGACTCCATAAATTTAACTTCAAATTTAACTTTAGTTCACTGGAAGCATCTGTCAGAAACAACTTTCTCATGATTAAAATACTGAATAGTCAGTCAAAAAAAAAAAAGTGGTCAAGTTAGACACCTCAACTGGGACCATCTTAGTGGTTTTACTATGGAGGAAAAAAAAATCTGCAAATTACTCATTGCTTTCAATCTCTCTTGCAAGCTCACAGAGCAGGTGTTAACCTGATATATAAACTTTTACAAATATTATTAGCACTTCAAAGACACCACAAATACTGAAGTAGATAAGTTCTCTATTACTTATTCTCCTCTGATATATCCTTAAGCAGGACAACACAGCTTGTCATCTTTTGCCTGCTGAGTTAAGACCGAGAATATGCATTAGGTATGATGCATTCGGTTCGAGGAAAGGGCTTCATTTGAACTGATAAAGAGTGAGAATTTTTCATGTAGTTAAGGAAGACATCTTGTCCTTAATTTTCCATTTAGACCTGTAGGTTCCAGAAATAAGTTCCATCTTTTTATATCTGACAGTATAAGATAAAGTTGCAATGGAGTTTTAAGCAGGGAATGTCGGCAGTGACTCCAAGATGTCCTAGTGTTTTCTAAGTCTACAGCATGGCCAAAGACCCTGACTCTGTTTCACTCAGTTTCACCTGTTGATGCTGGTGGAAATACTCTGTATGCTCTTGGGAGATCAGAGTTCCCATCATGAGTGATTATAAAATTTCACGAACCATCCCACTTCTTAAAACAGAACCAGTCTAGCTAGTTACTACGAGCCACCTTGTCACTCTATGGCGCTTGCACTCCATTCTAGCTGGATTCACCCCATTGCTGCAGAAAGCACTTCTCCTTGTCTGAATCAGCAAGACCTAAGCTGCAGCTGGCAGTGTGTTGCCTACAGAGCCAGGGCTGCTGATGCACCATTCTCAGAAGGATGACTTGGTGCTACATTCTTCATCAGTTGTGTTTGCTGTCCCCAAAATCCAGCGCACTCTCCAACCTCCCAACTTTCCGGGCTATTCAGTAAATATTTAGATGGTCTTGGGGCAGACAGCCTGAGTCTGTGGTTTGTACTGAGAGGAACTGGCTCCCGGACTTGACTTCTTCAGATCTGAAGTTATGAGCCTGCACAAAGTAGACATCTAAATAAACAAATGCAAAATTTGGTTCACCATCAGGTAACAAGGAAACATCTTAAGCTGCAGATAAATTTCCATGCATCACCAATGCATTTCCCATGCAACATCCTCATGATATACTCAGGAAGTGAAAGCTAGAGTATTTTATTATTCATTTGGTAAATCTGATTTATTTGTGTATGCATTTGAGCTGTATCTGTAAAATGTCTCTAGACATTTTAGTCATGACACATTGAAACATGAAAAACTTGCCTTTCTTTTTTTTTTTTT